>CM051237.1:484207929-484547929 GCA_027917425.1 Gastrophryne carolinensis | reverse complement strand
CCCATTACACAGGGGCGTATCCCATTACACAGGGGCGTATCCCATTACACAGGGGCGTATCCCATTACACAGGGGCGTATCCCATTACACAGGGGCGTATCCCATTACACAGGGGCATGGGCGTATCCCATTACACAGGGGCGTATCCCATTACACAGGGGCATGGGGGTATCCCATTACACAGGGGCGTATCCCATTACACAGGGGCGTATCCCATTACACAGGGGCGTATCCCATTACACAGGGCATGGGGGTATCCCATTACACAGGGGCGTATCCCATTACACAGGGCATGGGGGTATCCCATTACACAGGGGTGTATCCCATTATACAGGGGCATGGGGGTATCCCATTACACAGGGGCATGGGCGTATCCCATTACACAGGGGCATGGGCGTATCCCATTACACAGGGGCATGGGGGTATCCCATTACACAGGGGCATGGGCGTATCCCATTACACAGGGGCATGGGGGTATCCCATTACACAGGGGCATGGGGGTATCCCATTACACAGGGGCATGGGGGTATCCCATTACACAGGGGCATGGGGGTATCCCATTACACAGGGGCATGGGGGTATCCCATTACACAGGGGCATGGGGGTATCCCATTACACAGGGGCGTATCCCATTACACAGGGGCATGGGGGTATCCCATTACACAGGGGCATGGGGGTATCCCATTACACAGGGGCATGGGGGTATCCCATTACACAGGGGCGTATCCCATTACACAGGGGCATGGGCGTATCCCATTACACAGGGGCATGGGGGTATCCCATTACACAGGGGCGTATCCTATTACACAGGGGCATGGGGGTATCCCATTACACAGGGGCATGGGGGTATCCCATTACACAGGGGCATGGGCGTATCCCATTACACAGGGGCATGGGGGTATCCCATTACACAGGGGCATGGGGGTATCCCATTACACAGGAGCGAATCCCATTACACAGGGGCATGGGGGTATCCCATTACACAGGGGCATGGGGGTATCCCATTACACAGGGGCATGGGGGTATCCCATTACACAGGGGCATGGGGGTATCCCATTACACAGGGGCGTATCCCATTACACAGGGGCATGGGCGTATCCCATTACACAGGGGCATGGGCGTATCCCATTACACAGGGGCATGGGGGTATCCCATTACACAGGGGCATGGGGGTATCCCATTACACAGGGGCGTATCCCATTACACAGGGGCGTATCCTATTACACAGGGGCATGGGGGTATCCCATTACACAGGGCATGGGGGTATCCCATTACACAGGGGCGTATCCCATTACACAGGGGCGTATCCCATTACACAGGGGCGTATCCCATTACACAGGGGCGTATCCCATTACACAGGGGCGTATCCCATTACACAGGGGCATGGGCGTATCCCATTACACAGGGGCGTATCCCATTACACAGGGGCATGGGGGTATCCCATTACACAGGGGCGTATCCCATTACACAGGGGCGTATCCCATTACACAGGGGCGTATCCCATTACACAGGGGCGTATCCCATTACACAGGGGCGTATCCCATTACACAGGGGCGTATCCCATTACACAGGGGCGTATCCCATTACACGGGCGTATCCCATTACACAGGGGCGTATCCCATTACACAGGGGCGTATCCCATTACACAGGGGCGTATCCCATTACACAGGGGCGTATCCCATTACACAGGGGCATGGGGGTATCCCATTACACAGGGGCGTATCCCATTACACAGGGGCATGGGGGTATCCCATTACACAGGGGCGTATCCCATTACACAGGGGCATGGGGGTATCCCATTACACAGGGGCATGGGGGTATCCCATTACACAGGGGCATGGGGGTATCCCATTACACAGGGGCGTATCCCATTACACAGGGGCATGGGCGTATCCCATTACACAGGGGCATGGGGGTATCCCATTACACAGGGGCATGGGGGTATCCCATTACACAGGGGCGTATCCTATTACACAGGGGCATGGGGGTATCCCATTACACAGGGGCATGGGGGTATCCCATTACACAGGGGCATGGGGGTATCCCATTACACAGGGGCGTATCCTATTACACAGGGGCATGGGGGTATCCCATTACACAGGGGCATGGGGGTATCCCATTACACAGGGGCATGGGGGTATCCCATTACACAGGGGCATGGGCGTATCCCATTACACAGGGGCATGGGGGTATCCCATTACACAGGAGCGAATCCCATTACACAGGGGCATGGGGGTATCCCATTACACAGGGGCATGGGGGTATCCCATTACACAGGGGCATGGGGGTATCCCATTACACAGGGGCATGGGGGTATCCCATTACACAGGGGCGTATCCCATTACACAGGGGCATGGGCGTATCCCATTACACAGGGGCGTATCCCATTACACAGGGGCATGGGGGTATCCCATTACACAGGGGCATGGGCGTATCCCATTACACAGGGGCATGGGGGTATCCCATTACACAGGGGCGTATCCCATTACACAGGGGCATATCCCATTACACAGGGGCGTATCCCATTACACAGGGGCGTATCCCATTACACAGGGGCGTATCCCATTACACAGGGGCATGGGGGTATCCCATTACACAGGGGCGTATCCCATTACACAGGGGCATGGGCGTATCCCATTACACAGGGGCGTATCCCATTACACAGGGGCATGGGCGTATCCCATTACACAGGGGCATGGGGGTATCCCATTACACAGGGGCGTATCCCATTACACAGGGGCGTATCCCATTACACAGGGGCGTATCCCATTACACAGGGGCGTATCCCATTACACAGGGGCGTATCCCATTACACAGGGGCGTATCCCATTACACAGGGGCGTATCCCATTACACAGGGGCATGGGGGTATCCCATTACACAGGGCATGGGGGTATCCCATTACACAGGGGCGTATCCCATTACACAGGGGCGTATCCCATTACACAGGGGCGTATCCCATTACACAGGGGCGTATCCCATTACACAGGGGCGTATCCCATTACACAGGGGCGTATCCCATTACACAGGGGCGTATCCCATTACACAGGGGCGTATCCCATTACACAGGGGCGTATCCCATTACACAGGGGCATGGGCGTATCCCATTACACAGGGGCGTATCCCATTACACAGGGGCATGGGGGTATCCCATTACACAGGGGCGTATCCCATTACACAGGGGCGTATCCCATTACACAGGGGCGTATCCCATTACACAGGGGCGTATCCCATTACACAGGGGCGTATCCCATTACACAGGGGCGTATCCCATTTCACAGGGGCGTATCCCATTACACAGGGGCGTATCCCATTACACAGGGGCGTATCCCATTACACAGGAGCATATCCCATTACACAGGGGCGTATCCCATTACACAGGGCATGGGGGTATCCCATTACACAGGAGCGTATCCCATTACACAGGGGCGTATCCCATTACACAGGGGCGTATCCCATTACACAGGGGCGTATCCCATTACACAGGGGCGTATCCCATTACACAGAGGCATGGGGGTATCCCATTACACAGGGGCGTATCCCATTACACAGGGGCATGGGGGGTATCCCATTACACCCAGAGGGTATCGAGTTACAGGGGGGCGTGTCCCGCATACACTAACGCCCTGTTTATCGCCTGCAGACGGCCTTTGATGAGCTGGAGGGGGAGGAGATGCGCAGAGCCCGGACCCGCTCCAATCCCTACGAGATGATCCGAGGCGTCTTCTTCCTGAACAGGTCACTACACCAGAGACTTACCTGCACCAGCACCTACCTGCCAGCCCGCCGGCTCGATCCCACGGTGTCCTGCCCTCCAATATCAGTGCTGTCTCTAAACCTTTGCTGTGGGGTTCTGGACAGGAGCGCGCAGGACCTTGTGGGATTGCAGCCCGGAGCGTCCCTCGTAAAAACAGACCAAAAACCGGGTTAGCCAGCCCTAGAATCGGGGGCATCCCCCATTTAGGCCTCCTCGCAGCGTGACACCCCCCTGGAATCGCCATATACTCATTCATGCTGTGCGCCTGGTGGCATCTCCGCGCTCTCTATGCGGCGTGATGGCAGCTGTTTAGGTCTGCCTGCGGGGGCGCGCTGGAAGTCCGCACATGTGCGGAGGAGCAGCTTGATGCCTGAAATTGGGACGCCCCCCCCCCCCCGGCTAGAAACGACTCCCATTTTGTGAAAAATGGTCGTTTTTCTAATTTAAAGTGGACCAAAACCTGTGATTTAGACTAGCCTGGGTTTTTTTCTCGGGGGGGGCATCCCGATTTGCGACGCTGCCTGTCCCGTTAGAAGCAAAACCTGGGATTTTGACTATCCCGGGTTTCGGTCCTTGGTGCCCCGCTGTGTGAAAACCCCCCAGGTCGCCGGAAGAAGACTCACCTCTTCTTATAGATTCGCGGGCCGATCGAGCTGGGTTTTGGTCCACTTTAAAGTGCAGCAAAACCTGGGATTTTCACCACCTTGGGTTTTGGTCTGTCCCCCTGGGGTATCCCGTTTTCAGGTGCCCTGCTGTGTGAAACCCCCCAGAACGCCCAGCTGACTCGCCTCTCCTGGAGCCCACTGCGCTGTTTAATCCGCTTCCCCCCGACTTGCGTATTAAAGCGGACCAAAACCCAGGATTTTGACCATCTTGGGTTATGGTCCTTGCCCCCGGGGCATCCCCGATCGCTGTGTGAAACCTTCTAGGTCGTCCAATCTAACTCGCCTTGCCCCGTTGGAGGGAGTATGCCTGTCCTGGAGTCTCATAGACTCCAGGGTCAGTTTTGGTCCACTTTTTAATGCTGAATGGAATCCCCGGCCGCACGTACGAGCGCCTCGCGGCATCACTTCCTCCCTTCGGCTGAGCCGACAGCCATTCAGATGCACCGGACGCAGCCCCGCTCAGCCAAATATCAGCGGCTGGTGACATCACTTCCTCCCTTCGGCTGAGCCGACAGCCATTCGGATGCAGCGGACGCAGCTCTGCTAAGCCAAATATCAGCGGCTGATGACATCACTTCCTCCCTTCGGCTGAGCTCACAGCCATTCAGATGCATCGGACGCGGCCCTGCTCAGCCAAATATCAGCGGCTGATGACATCACTTCCTCCCTTCGGCTGAGCCGACAGCCATTCAGATGCATCGGACGCAGCCCTGCTCAGCCAAATATCAGCGGCTGATGACATCACTTCCTCCCTTCGGCTGAGCTCACAGCCATTCAGATACGTCGGACGCGGTCCTGCTCAGCCAAATATCAGTGGCTGATGACATCACTTCCTCCCTTCGGCTGAGCTCACAGCCATTCAGATGCACCGGACGCAGCTCTGCTAAGCCAAATATCAGCGGCTGGTGACATCACTTCCTCCCTTCGGCTGAGCCGACAGCCATTCAGATACATCGGACGCGGTCCTGCTCAGCCAAATATCAGCGGCTGGTGACATCACTTCCTCCCTTTTGGCTGAGCCGACAGCCATTCGGATGCACCGGACGCAGCTCTGCTAAGCCAAATATCGGCGGCTGGTGACATCACTTCCTCCCTTCGGCTGAGCCGACAGCCATTCGGATGCAGCGGGCGCGGCCCTGCTCAGCCAATGAAGGAGGCGAATGATGCCGGTCGAGCATGTGCCGTGGGTTTGGGGGTAAGGGGAGTTTATTGGGCGCCCTGCTGGGTATTCTAAGCACGTCCTGCTCCAGATATAGTAATAACATGTGGGTAATCCTCCGCCTCCGGCGCCGTGCACTGCAGACGTAGAAAACAGGCTCCTCCCGGCCCCTCATACACCGAGGGACCTCCCACAAATCCCCAGATTTCTCTGCAGTGCTGGAACTGCGAAGACATGAAGTATCACGCTCTCGCAGGTGAGCGGGGCTTTACAGCCCGAGGCCCTGCGGGACTATTTCCACCCGTCCTCATCAGAAGAAATATGCCTCCCAGCCTGGGCTGCGCGGGCGGGTGAAGGTAGGCAGCACCTCGTGTGCTTACGGAGCCATGCTCCACCGCAGTCCCCCACCATAGGGTAGGCGGTTAAGGCTGATGGTGAGCCTTCAGTGGATGCCTCTCCCGCATCATTGCCCCACGCCCCGTGTAGCGGTGAACCCCGAGTGCTGGGTCACCTTCTCCCTTAGTTCCCCCCGTTAGTGGGGGGAAAAAAGAGGGGGGGGGGTTGTGTACGTTGGCCTAATCTTGCCCTATTACACTGTATGCTTATAGCCTTTATCGGTTACCGGGGGTCAGAGCCGCACTTTAAACATTATTTTAACGTTGGCCGCAGCGCCTTTAATGTATTTGACTTGGCGCGTACGGCGGCTCGGTTTCGCGACGCCATGGCGTTTTATTACTGTCTCCTTCTGTATTTTTTCCGCGCTTAGAGCTTCGCGCTCTCTGGGAAGGGGGGGGGACGTGGTCTGGTTGGCTCGTTCCGCGTCACCTACAGCTCTGGCCCGCCCTTCGAGGTTTGCTTGGCGCCATTTTGTCGGTCTTCCTGCGCGCGCGTGGTCACGATCCTCCTTCTCCCTTGGTTCTGTTGGTTCTTGTGCTGCGCAGGGCTCTGACACCCTCTCTTCTCCTTATGTCTTTCAGACGCCAAGATTCCAGTGGCTTCTCCCAGCCTGATATATATCTATATCTTATGTGGTTATATTTAGATTCTCCCACATTCCCAGCGGGTATTGGGGCATCCAGGGTTGCTAACAGCATAAATCCCTGATGGCATATTACCTAGATTAATCACCATATGGAGGCATCTCAGAATTATGTGTCCGGGGTCCCTCAGGGACAAGACCGGCTGTGTACAGCGTGTGGACAACCCCACGCTGACACTGACAGAGCACGGGTCTGCGGACCGTGTGCTGAACAAGCGCTGGCCCTGCCATCAGGTTTACCAGTAGCTGCACCTCGCTTCAATACACCTGTCTCCCCGTGCTTAAATCTCACTCCAGATGAGTCGCACTCGAGCGGGGACGACCAGCAGGTGGTGCCGCGCAAGCTTTCCACCGCGGAGCAAGTAATGTCTGGTTTGGCGGAGCGCTTGGGCGCTGGAAAGAAGAGGTCCCTGACGCCACCCAGTTATAGGTTTCCCACTGAAACCGAAGAACCTGCTGCTATGCACGACCTTGATCCGTCCGATGATGGTGAACTGTTCTCAGGTTCCAGTTCCTCAGACGAGATGTCTTGGAGCCGCGACGGCTCTGGCCCGGGTTCTTGGGGCCTGTGTGACACTGATGAGTTACTTGTAAAGATCTTTGAAGTGCTGTCCATCTCTCCTCCGGGAGAGTCTCCCAAGCCCAAGAGGGAGAGTTTCCACACAGCGACACCGCGCCTGGAATTTCTGGAACAGGATCATTTCCAGTATCTTATATCTAAGGAATGGGAATCACCTTATAAACTTACAGGGGTTCCGGGGGTTTGGGACTGGAAGTACCCCTTTCCCCATGATTTGGTTAAACGATGGTCAGTCCCTCCAGAGGTGTTAAGCGAGAACCAGAAGTGTGCTTCCAACTTTTTGGAGTGGAAGGCCGCTCCAGAGGAGGCAGGCAATGCCCTGGGACCTCCGGCAGGGCAAAACCAAAGTCTGCCAAAACCACGCAGGCATGAAGGGACGCCCTCGCCCTGTTGGGCGAGGGGGCTGCCGCAGCACTTGGCTCGCACTGTAGGGTGCCATGCTTCGTTCAGGTGGTTACGGGTCATAGTCCCCCTGGATGCAGAATAATAAAGGAGTTTGCTGGGCAGTTCCCTTCCGAGGTTGTCAGGGGTCCTCTAGTCCCCGTTTTTTCCCTCCGTGAGTTGAGGCAGGCCGAGTCCGGCGTGCAGGGTCTGGGCTCTCTTACAGGTTGGCCCTTGGCTGGTAATTGCATCCACATTGCCCTTTCCCTCCGGGATGAAGCAGTCTGACCAGGTCCGGCATTCTGGACCTAGCATGTGTATTTCACAAGCAGCCTACCTGGTATCCAACTTGGGCCGCAGGCGCCCTTGTCCAGTGGGCCTCTTGATGCCTGAGGGGATCCATATTCCCTTTTAGTCCCGTGTTCCTTCTGGACACCTAGTCCATTTCCAGCCAGTGTTACAGGACCATTTCTTCGGATTAGGGTCTTGTCTGGGGCCCCTCCCCAGTTCCCTGAAGGCTCGCCAAAGCGAGTATGGGAGTGTTGTCTTGACCACGCACCTGTGCCGTCCTCGCTAGTTTCTACCTGACTTGGGGCTCCCTTGGAGTCTTTTGGATTGGTGCTCAGGCACATCACTTACTTAGTGTAACCTGGTTCATAATCTCCCTATGGGGTGGCATTCAGATGGGCTCAGGTTAAACCTTCCCTTCTGATATGGGTGCCTTGGTATGGAAAGGGCCTTGCCCTCTTTGTAGTCACACTACATTCACCTTGCAGCTGGTGGGCCTATTGGTGGCGACCCAGATGCTGTTCTTTTTTCTCAGATGCCCTTGGGCCCTGCGGCACCTTGGGTTACTTATCCTGGACGGGGTTCCAACACCCTTGGAAATAGGTCAGCACGTTCCCCCGGTTTTTATGGGGGTTTCCTTTGGGTTTGTGAACTCAAGGAAGTTGTTAAGGAACATCCCTTCCTTCTTGCTATCCCTGTAGATGGTCGCCATTGGACCAAGTCTGGCAGGTTCACTAAGGGGTTCTATTTCTTATGAAATTCCCTGTGGTTCCTAAGGGGGGCCCATTTTCATACTGTTCGTCGGTTATCACATTGTGCCCTTTTGGGCCCTAACTTGCTGGGCTACTTCCCTTAGGTCTTGTCGCTTGGGGACTCTCGGTCAGTCTGACCTCAGTGGCCTGTCCCTGTGTTTATCCGTGAAGGTCTCGGAACAGGTTGACCCTTCGAGAAGGGTCTGGTTCTGTTCTAGTGGGGGTTTTTACACTCCTTGCGCTTCATTGGTATTGGCTTGTTGGCTGTCCTACTGTGCTAGGAGGGCCTTTCTAGTGCCTCAATGAGCCCTTCTGGTGTGGGCCCGTGGGCCCGTGACTGTTACAGCGACTCTTCCCTGGTTATGGTCCTGATTTATTGTCCTGGGTGATTGTCCCAGGACTCTCTGGCCTTGGTCATGGAGACCTAGTATGGCCTTCTGTCGGGGCATTATACCCTTTATGTCTGACCTTGTTACACCCTGCTAGGTGGGGCTCTGCACAGGCTTGCTGTGGCAAGGGTGAACTGTTGCACTGGGGGCCCTGAGTGGCCCAGTGTGGTGTGACTTGCATTTTCTGTTGAAGACAGTTGTACTGTGTGCCCTCTCATGAGGGCTAGTTAGGCCTAGTTAGGCTCCTTACTGCGCCACTCCTATCTACTGGGTTTGGACGATTGTTGTTCACCCTATTGGAGATGGATCCCTCTGTGTGGCTTTTCCTTTCTTGGAAGGGTTAGGCCTAGATCCCTCCTTTTCTTCTTCTCCCTTCTCTGCCGGCTATGTTGGGAGATGTCGCCCTAGTTGGATTGCTTGGACTAGCTCTCTCTCTCCTGCGGGATGTGGTCTTACCCCTGGGCCCTAGAGTTTTTACGGCATGGTTGGAGTTGGCCCCCCAACTCAGTTCCTTGAGGGGTTTCAGGGCTCGCTCTGTTCGCCCTCTGTAGAGACTAGTTTCAATGTTCTGCGTTGAGCATTCCTCAGGGGTGGCTCAGGTGCATTCCCCAGGGAATTCTAAGTTCCCTTGGGGGGAAGTTGCTTACCCTGTTGCCCTGCTAAGGGTTTCCCTGGGTCTTATTCAGGCTCTTGTCTTAACTGTTTCTTACCTCAGATGACCCCTTCGGAGCGGGTGCCTCAGTCAGAGGCGTGCCATAGGAGACGGCTTTCTTAGCCTAGTCCTTTTATATTTATATATCTCTATATATATATGTACACCGTTTGGTGAGGATGTTTCTGCCTTGAACCAAGTTTGGGTCCAGGCGGAGTTTTTTATTCTTCTCTATTCCAGAACCTACGGCCTCTGGACTGGTGTTTTTGCTTATTCTGAGCTTAAAAGGGATCTGTATCCCTCTATAGGCATTGGAGACTCCTGGACTGTTCCCTGTCCATGGTTGGGACTATGCCCCTTGGGGCTTATAGGCGTCTCCATCCTTTATGCAACGGGATCTGGTTCCTTCCACGGGTATAGGAGCCCGTTGGTTTTGCTCGGTTGGTCGTCCTTCTGAGCCTATGGTTAACGTTTCGGCTCTTGATGAGCCTTGTTGGCGTTGCTTTCAGTTTTCCGCTGGTCTCGCCGAGACCAGGGTTCGTATTCCCTGACGGGGAAGGTTCTGAGGTCGCCATGGCTACCCTGTTGTTGTTAGTAGCATGGTTAGGCTGTTACTTTGGCCTGTTTGTTTAAGGGAGATTCATTCTTCTCTCTTGGGTTTTGTTCTCTTCCACTTGTGCTTGGCTTGGGCCTTCAGCACTCGGTTGTTGAGCAGGCTGACTAGTTCCCTGCTTGTGTTTCATTCAGCCTTGTAAGGTTTCATAAGTTGAGTTAGAGCTTGCTCACGTTGCTCCTGGTAGCAAGGTTACAGGTGACAGCGCTGTTACGGTTGGCTGTGCCTTTTTTCATGGGGATCCCACCCTACTTATGGACACTGCTATTGGATGTCCCACACGTTTTTACTATATCTGGAGCAGGACGTGCTGTATGCTTAGAATAATACAACTCTGTGAAGTACTCACCTGTAGAGTTGATATTATATGCATACAGCACGTCCTGCTCCACCCCACCTTGGTTCACCTTGTTCTGGATCCCCTGTATGGTGATTATTATCGTTGATATTATTGCCAGTTCTGGGTGGTTGTTTTCCTCCTGGCTTCTCTTCTCACTGCTTGTCAATGCTGGGGATTTGTGGGAGGTCCCTCGGTATATGTAGGGCCAGGAGGAGCTTGTTTTCTACATGTCTGCAGTGCACGGCGCCCGAGGCGGAGGATTACCCACACGTTATTACTATATCTGGAGCAGGACGTGCTGTATGCATATAATATCAACTCTACAGGTGAGTACTTCACAGAGTTGTATTTTCACACGGCCTGATCTGGGATCCCCCGGCGCATGCGCATCCACTCTTCCAATTGTCGGCATTTGTGAATGGCACGCTCCTTGTTGGAGGGATAGCGGGGATGCGGCCACGGCTCGCGCATGTACTGTTGGACCGGCAAGCAAGGTAAGTGTATGGGCCGACCTGGGGGGGTTTCACACAGCGTCCAAAATCGGGATGCCCTGGGGGGGGGAGGGAATCGATCGGCCCAGGAATTTTATAGAATCCTGGGCCGATCGCGGTGGGTTTTGGTCCACTTTAAGCGAAACCTATGTGATTGCCAATAAGTGCTGATCCAACGGCACATGCTAGGCCGCATCCCTGCTAAACTCTAGCTGGGGGAGTGCCCACATCGGCCATTCTTAAATACTTGGCATAGGCACGCCCCTGACTAAAGTTATAACAGAGCCCGGCCTGCACATGCACCATTGGATTGGCAGATATGTACTTTTCTGCTGATCCAGGGGGTTACACACAGCGGGGCATCCCAAACCGAGATGCCCCAGGAAGAGGCAGTCAGGTGGCCCTGGACTCTTAGGGCTGCCGGCCTCCCCGCCACATGATGGGGGCGTGCACCACGTATGCCTGGATGGTGGCCCCTGGAATCCTTTAGAGGTGCCGGCTGCCCTCCACATGATGGGGGCGTGCACCACGTATGCCCGGATTGTGGCCCTGGACTCTTTTAGAGCTGCCGGCTGCCCTCCACAAGATGGGGGCGTGCACCAGGTATGCCCGGATGGTGCCCTGGAATGCTTTAGAGGTGCCGGCCTCCCCGCCACATGATGGGGACGTGCACCACGTATGCCTGGATTGTGGCCCTGGAATCCTTTAGAGGTGCCGGCCTCCCCGCCACATGATGGGGGCATGCACCACGTATGCCCGGATTGTGGCCCTGGAATCCTTTAGAGGTGCATGCACCACGTATGCCCGGATTGTGGCCCTGGAATCCTTTAGAGGTGCTGGCTACCCCGCCACATGATGGGGGCGTGCACCACGTATGCCCGGATGGTGGCCCTGGAATCCTTTAGAGGTGCCGGCCTCCCCGCCACATGATGGGGGCGTGTGGATGGAAATGATGGTTGATCTGTGTCCTCCTCGTTTCAGGGCCGCCATGAAGAT
The DNA here is from genome assembly GCA_027917425.1 of Gastrophryne carolinensis. Taxonomy (NCBI): domain Eukaryota; kingdom Metazoa; phylum Chordata; class Amphibia; order Anura; family Microhylidae; genus Gastrophryne; species Gastrophryne carolinensis. The sequence goes on along the minus strand of CM051237.1, from coordinate 484,535,828 downwards.
GTCCAACATCGATCACGTCTTCGACTACATGTTCACCAACCCCAAGGACAGCCAAGGGGTGAGTGCACCTGCCCCTCCCACTATGGAGGGATGATGGGAAAAGGCATCGCGGGGGCGGTCACTGGCGGGGAAGAACGGGTCATGTTTCTATAATCTATGGAATCCCGAGGTGCAGGATGCGGGGGCGAGGAGGGGGGCATCCCGCACTGATCATTTGGGTCCTGTCCAGGTTTGTTGCCTCTGAGCTGCAGGGTGAGGATTGTATCTGCTGGGTGCGTGGCATAGGCCGCATGCCTACTATTAGCGGCCCCTATGTATCCCTGCTAGGTAAGTACTGTGGGGTATCCAACAAACATTATGTACTCTGCCCTATTGAATTTGCCACGCCCCCTCCGTAAAAAACCTATTCTAAGTATGTCACACACCCCGCTTCAGATATTAAATCATTAGTCATGGGTTATACTCACCGCTAGGTGGCACTGTTTGCAGAGAAGTCCAGAAAACAACAGGCCCCTCCCGGTCTATACATACCTGGTACCTTCCAACAATTCCCCAGTGTTCTTCTCTGCAAGATGGCGACAAGACAGAAGAAAGAAGTCTCCTGCTTGCAGGTAGCCGGGGTGTCACCCCGCCCCCCCCCCCACGGTCTATTTCTGCCCGGCTCTGTTTGTTTTTAACCCCTTGTTTAACTGGTAGCCTCCCAGCTTAGGCTGTAGGCCGGGCAAGGGTAGATGGCACTTAAGGTGCCTAGGAGATTAGCTCCTCCGCTCGACCCCATATTTTGGGGCATAGCGGTGTTCCGGTTTGGTGATCCGGACGTGGGATGCCCCAGCCCTTATATCCCCTTAGGTCTTCCTTTTGACTTTTAACATTCCTTTATGCATGTGTGCTTATGGATGTTTGTGTTTTGGTGTGTGTGGCAGGGACGGACCGGGCGGCATGCAGCGCTGGCCCGTCCTTTTCTGCCGGTTCTTTTGTGCTTGGGGGCTTCCTGTGCCCCCCTGTGGTTTTTTACTTGTTTGGGGACGGGTCGGGCGGGGGTACCGCCGGCCCGCCACCCGGTATTGAGGGCGGGCGCCATGTTCGGGCGCCCGTCTTTTGACTGGCTCATTGGTTATTGCCGGCCCGCCTGTGTGTTAGGGCACCGAGGACTTTCGGCGCTCGCTGACTGTGTGTTAGGCGGGCAGGACCGGGCGGCATGCATGCCGCCGGTCCGCCTGAAGGCCTCTGCGGGCGCCGTTACAGTAACGGCGCCCGCTGTTCGCTCGGCCTCAGCGGTGGGCGGGACCGCGTCTTGCGCGGCCCGCGCCGTGTCTGGCGGGTTAGGGAGGGGCGGGGCCACAGCGGCTCCCGCGTTTCTGCTGGGCCCGCCCCTCGTCTCTCCTTCATTCCTCGGCTGGCCACCTTTTCGCTACGGGGGCCCAGGTAGGATTGTTTTATGTCATTCTTGCGTCTTCCATTCAGGGCCATCACTATATAGCAGACTGAATGTTCTTTTAGGTAGAGCGTTCAGTTAGAGGTGCAGCTATTATTTTATTGGGCACTAACCGGCCGCCTGTTTTTTAGTCCGGGCTGCTCCTGGTTTCTGTACCCCCCCTCGCTGGGGGGTGACGGCAGGGTTACTCAGCCAGGCTCTGGGCTTTCTGACACATAGAATTGTGGAGTTTGTTTCAGCTATATACTTATGTAATTCTTATATGTACTTGGCCCTGTTGTCTTTTTGTCTTTTTCTAGCCTGACCCGCCTTTGCATCTCAGTATCTTATTATATGTGTTTTTCTGTTGATTGTGCTTGGATATGGCTGTTGTCTTTGTTTTTCAGATCCCGGGATTCCATTCTACAGGGCTCTCCCGGTCTTATATACCTGGCTAGTTGGGGTTGGCGTTATAGTCCTTTTTGGGTTTTTTGCTAAATTCCCCTGGTTCAGGGCTATATAAATATATATATCTTGAAATCCGAGAGGGGCATCCCGGGTCGCCCTGGGGTCTGCGAATACCATAAATTCACCATATGGAGGCTACCAAAGATACCAGAAATGGTCCTTGGGGGCAGTCCAGGCTGTGTGGGGGGTGTGGGACTTCACTCCCAGGGGATGATGTCATTATTTGTATTCCATGTGCACAGCGGAACATTTAGTGCCAGTCCGGCACCCCGGTGCCCGGTACTTCTTCGGCCGCGCCATCTCCCTCCCTTACTCGCCTGTTCCGGACCCCGTGTGACGTTGTCGTTGGGGGAGATTCGCAATCTGAGGTATGCGCCCGATTGGCCAGCCTCGAGAAAATGTTTTCTGCAGTGGTCGCTCAGAAGGCTCCGGCTAAGCGGAAACATCTGTCTCCGCCTCCGCCGGACTCAGATGAGGAAGTTATTGAGGCGCTGGATTGGTCAGATCGTCCCCTTGAAGGGGGTGAGCTTGTTGAGGAATTAGAGGATCCCGAGGTTCAGCAGTTGCTGGGCGCTGAGGGTGACCAGGCTGAGGGGCCCCTCCATGATACGCCTTCCATTCTGGCCCAAATGTTTGAGGTTTTGGATTTGGATCCTCCGGAAGCTGCTCCTCGGCCTAAGGGTCAGCTTTTTGGGGTGTCCAAGCCGCGCTTGGAGTTTCCCAGTCAACAGCATTTCGAGGATGTTGTCCTTAAGCAATGGGAGCAGCCTACGCGTCTCGTTGGGGTACCGCCTAGCTGGGATAGAAAGTATCCTTTTCCGGTGGACTTGGTGAAGCGTTGGTCTGTCCCTCCCGATGTTGATGCTCCGGTCTTGGGATTGTCTAATACGGCGGTTGTACATTCTCCTGACACGACTTCTCTCAAGGACGGCGAGGATCGCCAGATTGATCAGCTGGCCCGCCATGGTTTTGTCTGTGCGGGTTCGGTTTTGAGGCCTGTTTGTGCTTCGGCACTTTTGTTGTTGGCGGTTAGGTCTATTGTCAGGGATTTATGTGTGGATCTTGATCCTACTTGTGATGAGTTTCTTGCTCTTAAGCGTTGTGAATCCTTCTTGTCATTTATTCTGGCCGCCCAGGATGATGCCATGTTGATGTGTGGCAGGGCTACTGCTCTGTTGGTAGCTATTCGCCGTTCAGTGTGGTTGAGGCAGTGGACGGCTGATTTTAATTCCAAGAGATCGCTCACGGCTCTTCCCTTTCTGGGTCTGAGGTTTTTCGGTGAAAAGCTGGATTCTGTTGCCAAGGGAGGTAAGTTACCTCAGCGCAAGAAATTTAGTCGTTCCTTTCGGGGGGCGGCCCCCTTCAATCCGTCCTTTCGGGGAGCCAGAGCCGGCAGGGGTGCGGGCTTCTCGGCCTCCAGGGGTGCCAGCTGGAATAGAGGTAGAGGCCGTGGCCGTCCCGTTCACGTCTGGGGCGCCAAGCCCAAGCCAGCTGCCAAGCCCGCTCAGCAATGAGGGGGCGCCCTCTCCCGTACGGGTGGGGAGACGGTTGCGACTCTTCTCCCGGGTATGGGACCAGGAGGTCTCGGACAGGTGGATCCGGGAGGTGGTGTCGGCCGGTTACAAGCTGGAGTTCGAGTCCCGCCCTCCTCCAAGGTTTTTCAGGTCTCGTGTCCCTTCAGATCCTTTGGCCGCGCAAGGGCTCCTGGCGGCGGTAAGGAATCTTCTGGAATTGGCAGTCATTTGCCCGGTCCCGCCTTCGGAGGTGGGGCGCGGGTATTATTCCAATCTCTTCACTGTACCCAAAAAGGATGGGTCGTTCCGTCCCATCCTGGATTTGAAGTTTCTCAACCGGTTTATTCGTCCCCGGAAGTTTCGCATGGAAACCCTGCGGTCTGCGATCAGTTCGCTTCGGCAGGGGGACTTTATGACGTCCATAGACATCAAGGATACCTTCACATTCTGATTTTTCCGGCTCATCAGAGGTTTCTTCGCTTTGTGGTGGAGGATCGGCATTTCCAGTTTGTAGCTCTTCCATTCGGCCTCACCTCGGCTCCGAGAGTGTTCACCAAGGTGTTGGCGGGAGTGATGGCCCTGCTCAGAGCTCAGGGGATTCGCATTGTGCCTTACCTGGACGATCTTCTCATCATGGTGCCTTCCTTCAGTCAAGCGGAAGGGGATACCAGCACGGTGGTGTCTATGCTGGAGAGGTTCAGCTGGGTGATCAACTACCCCAAGTCTTCTCTGGTTCCGGCCAGGGTGGTGACCTTTCTAGGAATGTCCTTGGACTCTTGCCAGCACCTCAGGCCAAGGTTATTTTGATTCAGGAATTGGCTCAGCTTCTTCTTTCCAATCCTCGCCCGTCCATCCGGCTAGGGATGAGACTGGTGGGGTTGATGGTAGCCTCTTTCGAGGCAGTTCCCTTCGCGCAGTTTCACACGAGGACGCTTCAGCTTCATCTTTAGGCGTCTTGGGACCGGCGACCGCGGTCGTTGGATCGGTCCTTCCAGATGTCCCCCCGGGTTCGGCAGTCTCTTCTGTGGTGGAAGGTCTCGGACAATCTTCTGAAGGGCAGGTCATTTCTGACCCCGCTTTGGGAAACTGTCACCACGAACGCCAGTTTGTCAGGATGGGGAGGTTTCTGGAAGGATCTTCGGTTCTGGGGGCGGTGGGGCCCTCAGGAAGCCCACTTGCCCATCAATGTTCTGGAGTTGAGAGCCATCAGGTTGGTTCTGTCTCACTTGACGCAGCATTTACAGGGCTTGCCGGTTCAGGTTCGATCGGACAATCGGACGGTGGTTGCTTACATCAATCACCAAGGAGGGACTCGCAGTCTGGGTGCTCTCAGGGAGGTGTCTCTGATTCTAGTTTGGGCAGAGACTTATGTCCCTTGCATCTCGGCAGTGTACATTCCAGGAGTGGAAAACACGGAGGCGGACTTTCTGAGCCGGTGTTTGTCCCGCCGGGCGGAATGGTCTCTCCACCCCCAGGTGTTTCGGTCGCTTTGCCTTCGGTGGGGGACGCCTGAGGTGGATCTGTTTGCCTCTCGTCACAATCACAAGCTTCCGACATTCGTGTCGCTTTCTCAGGATCCTCTGGCTCTGGCGGCGGATGCCATGGCCCTGAGCTGGAGGGACCTGGGGTTCCTTTATCTGTTTCCTCCGATCCCCATGCTGGGCAGGGTGCTGTGAAAGTTGGTTCTGGAAGGAGTTCCCGCCATTCTCTTGGCTCCAAGGTGGCCAAGGCGGGTGTGGTTCGCAGACATCGTTCGTCTGGCAGTGGATCAGTTCGATCTGCCTCTTCGGCCGGATCTTCTCACTCAGGGCCAACTGTGTTACCCCAGTTTGCCAACGCTGGCTTTGACGGCTTGGCTGCTGAAACCTCCATCTTAAAGGAGGAGGGTCTTTCGGATTCGGTCATTCGGACTCTTATTAGTGCCAGGAAGAGATCCTCTTCTTCCATCTATTATAGGGCTTGGAGATCTTATATTGATTGGTGTGAGGCTAGATCTTTGCCCTGCCGGGTCTTTTCTATTTCTAGGATTTTGGAATTTCTTCAATCAGGGCTGGACTCTGGTCTTCAGCTGAGTACTTTGAAGGGGCAGGTTTCTGCTTTGTCTATCTTTTTTCAGAGGTCATTTGCACTCCATTCTTTGGTCAAGACTTTTTTCCAGGGGGTTTCACATCTGCGGCCTCCTAGGAAGCCTTTGCTCCCTGTTTGGGATTTGAATTTGGTTCTCTCTGCTCTTCAGGCTCCTCCGTTTGAGCCTTTGCAGGATATTGCTCTGTCTACTTTGACTCAGAAGGTTGCCTTTCTGGTGGCCATCACTTCGGTTCGGCGTGTTTCGGAGTTGGCAGCCTTGTCGATTCAGGCTCCTTATTTTGAGAAACATCAGGACAAAGTGGTTTTTCGTTTCAAGCCAGACTTTCTCCCTAAAGTGGTCTCTGCTTTTCATCTTAATCAGGACATTGTTCTTCCTTCTTTGTGTCCTAAGCCTGGGAATGACAAGGAGAGTGCGTTGCATTGCTTGGATGTTGTACGTTGTGTCAAGTACTATCTGCGTGCTACGTCTTCTTTTCGTAAGACTGATGCCTTTTTCGTGGTGCCCTGTGGGCCTAGGAAGGGCTTGGCTCCGGCTAAGTCTTCAATTAGCAAATGGATTCGTCAGGCGATTGTTGGGGTCTACTCTGCCAAGGGGAAGGATCCCCCTTTTCGTGTTACTGCTCATTCTACTCGTGCGGTTGGTGCGTCCTGGGCTTTTCAGCACCAGGCTTCTGTTGATCAAGTTTGTAAGGCTGCTACTTGGTCTTCTGTTCACACTTTTTCTAAGTTTTATAAGGTTGATGTGCGGGCCTCAGCGGATGCTGTTTTTGGCCGCAAAGTTCTGCAGGCTGCAGTGGTTTGAGTTCTGCTTTATTGCCTGGTTGGATACCCGCCCTTTTTGGACACTGCTGTTGGATGTCCCATGACTAATGATTTAATATTTGAAGCGGGGTGTGTGACATACTTAGAATAATACCATTTTGTGAATACTCACCTGTAAAATGGGTATTATAAGTATGTCACACACCCCGCTTCACCCGCCCTTTTTGGTATCCTGGTTCTTTATATGGTGAAGCTTTTTTATTACAGTTGAGGGTTACCATTGTTTTTTTCCTGGTACCTTGTCTTTACTGCTGTTTGAATAACTGGGGAATTGTTGGAAGGTACCAGGTATGTATAGACCGGGAGGGGCTTATTGTTTTCTGGACTTCTCTGCAAACAGTGCCACCTAGCGGTGAGTATAACCCATGACTAATGATTTAATATCTGAAGCGGGGTGTGTGACATACTTATAATACCCATTTTACAGGTGAGTATTCACAAAATGGTATTATGGACCTCTTACCCAGGTATCGATCACCTGGGTTGCGCCCTTTTGTGTGTGTGTGTGTGTGCTACGCCCCCTCCGTGACACCTATGGACCCCTTACCCAGGTATCCTTCCCCGGGTCGCGCCCTTTCGTGTGTGTGTGCCACGCCCCCTCCGCGACACCTATGGACCCCTTACCCAGATATCGATCACCTGGGTTGCGCCCTTTCATGTGTGTGTGCGCTATGCCCCCTCCGTGACACCTATGGACCCCTTACCCAGGTATCCTTCCCCCGGTCGCGCCCTTGTGGGATATCCTTGTAACTCCTCAACGCCATAGGGTTTATTTTAAAGAGGAACAAGCCCCGCCTTAAATCTATAAGACGTGTGTTAGTGTGTCGGGGGGCGTGGCAACATCTTTTCTTCTGTTTTGGTCTTGAGGAGACTATGATCACCCGTCCTTCACTCGTGTCTCCTGCAGAAGCCGCTGCTGAAGGAAAGGGAGTCGGAGTTGCTCTACTTCGCTGACGTCTGTGCCGGCCCTGGAGGCTTCTCAGAGTACGTGCTGTGGAGGAAGAAGTGGCACGCCAAGGGCTTCGGCATGACGCTCAAGGGGCCCAACGACTTCAAGCTCGAGGACTTTTACTCCGCCCCCAGCGAACTGTTCGAGCCTTATTATGGTAATTGCTATAATGTGCCATATAATGACCACTGACCCTATAATTATATTGAGATATATATATATATATATATATATATAGTGTATAATATGTGTGTGTATGTATGTATATGTGTGTGTATGTATAATATATGTGTATAATATATATGTATATGTGTATAATATATATATATGTGTGTGTGTGGGACTCTTCACCCTGAAGCCTTTCCTACAAAACTTAAAGTGGACCAAAACCCATGGAGATCGTCCCAGGAATGTCTAAAATTCCCAGGCCGATTGTTTCCCTCCCCCTGGGGCATCTGGAATCTGGATGCCCCCCCTGTGTCAAACCCTCCAGGTCGCTTGGAAACTCACCTTCCAGGTCCAACGAAGCATGTGCAAGCAGCGGCCGCATCCTCGCTATCACTTTAGCAGGGCACGTGAATGGCTGGCACGGGCATTTGTGAATGGCTGGCACGGGCACGCTCCTTGTTGGATGGTAGCAGAGGATGTGGAGAAGGGAGGGGCTTTGTCGCCTACATCTCTATAGAAGTCAATTGTGCGGCAATTAGGTAGTAATTCCATCATGGCTGATTCTGTAAACAATAAGAGTTATTTTGACTGGACTGGCCCTTTAAGCATTCTCACTTTCTCCAGGGGCCCTCAGAAGTGCTCTCGCCCCCGTTCTCAGCACACGCCTCTTTGTTTTCTCCCGGCAGGTGAAGGAGGCGTGGACGGCGATGGCGATGTCACCCGGCCAGAAAACATCACTGCTTTCCGAAACTTTGTCATGGACAACACCGACCACAAGGGGGTGCATTTCATGATGGCAGATGGGGTAGGTGCTCATTGGGGTCACACTCCCTCTACCTATCCTTACCCATTATTAGTGGAGGGAGGTTCCACACAGGCGCAGTAAGTAACTAATCACGTCACATCCGGGCCTCCTCGGAGTGAGGTGTTCTCCTATGACGTCATCTTGTCTTTGAAATGTGAACTTAGACTTTATTTCTTATTCTTTGGGAAGTGCGGAGGGGCTTTCACCTCTGGGCTCATCGTCCCCTTATACTGAGGCATGAAGTCAATACACTCAATGGTAATGAACTGCATACACCTCGTAGAAGCGCTTCTGCTTCTTTCCCGCAAGCAAACTTTATTTATACAAATCATACAAAACACGAACCTTCGTAATCAAGCTTATCGGCTATTAACATAATACAGTAATACTATAAAAGGTGATGTCCCTAATAAAGTGTACAGGTTGATCCATCCTTATCTGATCAGCGCATTCCACACCAGCGCAGTAGGTAACTAATCACGTCACATCCGGGCCTCCTCAGGGTATGATGTTCTACGGCGCCATCATGTCTTTGAAATGTGAACTTAGACTTTATATTCCAAGTATACAGCACGTCCTGTTCCACTTGATTCCTTACGCCTGGGTTATTAAGCCACAAGATGGCGCTGGACTGCAGAAAACAGATTGTGGCTCCTCCCGGCCCCATATAAGCCAGGGACCTGCCACAAAATCCCCAGTTCTTATCTGCAGTCTGAGCGGCGAAGAATAAAAGATGGATCTTTATGCTACGCAGGTGAGCGGGGCTATTAGCCTGCGGCCCTGTATGACTATTCCCACCCGTTCCGAAACCCACTGCCTCCCAGCTTAGGCTGACCTGGTTCGGGTGAAGGTAGGCAGCATCGGGGATCAGGTGCTGAGGAGCGCTGCTCAGAACGCAGTCCCTGCTTAAAGGGTAGGCGGTATAGGCACGTGGTGAGCATTATGGTGTAAAGAATGTAACACTCCTAATAACTAAAATATTAATAATAATAATAATAATAATAATAATAATAATAATATATATATGTATACTTATCCTGCCTGGTTCAACTAAAATAGGCAAACACATATACAAATATTATCAATATCTGGCCAATGATAACACAATGGATACACGCATAAGACTGTAAGACTGTAGGTTCTTTTGACTTCTGGTATACGCAGAGGACACCGAGACAAGTAGTAAATAAAGAGATATATTGTAGTAAAAAATGGCAAACGACAATACAATTTACTCTACATGCGACCACAGATATATTAACCCCTAATGGGTGGATTTACAGCACCAATACCATACTGAGTCAGAAAAATCGCACAAGGAATGTACAATTAATCATGCAGAAAAGAAAAGAACCACACATGTTAAATCGACACCCCAATACAATGCTAGACGTGATGGTTATGGTAGGCAATACAGCAATATCCCCTGATATCACTAACCAGTGTTAGCTATGGCGCAACATCAGTAGCAGCTCAGTTACCTGCCTGGGTCTCCTCTATCCTCTCTCTGCAGTTCCTCTTAGTAGCCTCAATGGATGGTCTTTCTCAGCGCTATCCCAGGGCCCTTCTCATGTGCTCACACAGTCTCTCCTTCTCACCTTCCTTCCTTCTTCCCCCCTGTCTCTCCTTCCTCTCTCCAATTTTCCCAAAAAAGCTTCCCTGATGACTGGTCTTTCTCCCCTTTCATCTTTTATGACCCTAGTCGCAAAATGTCTTCTTCTCCTAATCTGGCTTCCCTATCTAGTCTCTCTTTGTTTGGAATTTATTACTTTATCGTCTCAGGATGCTCATACTGTATACCATCTCTAGGCCTTCCTCCTGATGTTGTGCCATAAATTCTTTGCTGTATATTTATATAAGCAACATTATTAACAATTCTCTTCCAACTTCTGTACCACTGTATATTTACAATGGGATGCCCCTCCCGCTATCTGGGGTCCCCTTTACCCTTGTCCCCTGGGATGGGCCTCTTCTCTTAGGTGCTTCCCCGCCTCGCTCTCCCTGGGGATATCTCCGGGGGGGGGGGGGGGGTGAATGAATGTGTGCTGGGTGTAGAATTGTTTTCTTTGATCCTTTTTATTGCTGCATTTGTACTGCCGTGCGCTTGTACTGCGCTCCGCGGACAGCGCCGACATCGCCTCAGGCGCCATCATTGGCTGGCTCATTCACGTTGGCGCGTTTTCGTGCTCTTCGGGGGGGGGCAGGCCTTGCGCATGACGTTTTTCGCATCACTTCTCCGCGGCCCGCCCCTCGAGGTATATGACGGGCGCCATTTTGACTGCTGTGCTGCGTGGCTGCTTGTACCTACCACGGTCCGTAAGTGCCCCTGTGGGGCGTCTTTTTTTTTTTTTTTTTTTTTATGTTTTTATTATTGGATTTTTGCTTATGGGGATGTCTGCTTATGTCTTTCAGGCATTTTCGCATGGAGACTCTACGTTCAGCTCTGCCCTGGCTCTGCTGAGATCTCAGGGCATTCGCATCCTTCCTTACGACATTCTCATCACTTCTCAGTCCTTCCAGCAGGCCAAGCTGGATACCCAGAGGGTGGTGTCCACTCTGGAGTCCTTCGGATGGGTGATCAACCACCCCAAGTCTTCTTTGTCCCCGTCATTGGTGAGGTCCTTTCTGGGCATGACTCTGGATACATCTCAGGTCAAGATCCTTCTCCCTCAGCTGAAGGTGGAGTGTCTTCAAACTCAGGCCCAGCTTCTTCTGTCTTGTCCTCATCCCTCCTTCCGGCAGGGGATGCAACTGGTGGGCCTGATGGTGTCTTGCTTCGAGGTGGTTCCATATGCTCAGTTTCATATGAGACCTCTTCAACTTCACCTCTTGTCACTATGGGATCAGGACCCTGTGTCCCTGGATCACGTGTTTGTTCTGTCCTCTCTGGCCAGGAGGTCTCTCTCGTGGTGGCTGGACTCAAGGAACCTGTTGGTGGGCAGATCCTTTCTGACATCTTGCTGGGAGACAGTCACCACGGATGCCAGTCTGACCGGTTGGGGGGGCTTCTGGAAGTCCCTGCAATTCCAGGGTCAGTGGGGCCCTCAGGAGGCCCACACTCCTGTCAACATTCGGGAACTAAGGGCGATAAGGTTGGTTCTTGCCCAATTAACTCCACACCTTCGGGGTCGGGCGGTTCAGGTCCGCTCGGACAACCAGATGGCGGTTGCCTACATCAATCATCAGGGAGGTACCCGGAGCAAGAGGGCCCTCAAGGAAGTGTCCCTGATCCTGTCCTTGGGCGGAGGAGAATGTCCCCTGCCTCTCAGCTGTGTATATCCCGGGGGTGGAAAATCTGGAGGCAGATTCCCTCAGCAGGGGGATGTCTCGGCTGGGGGAGTGGTCCCTCAGCAGCAGGGTGTTTCGCTCCCTTTGCCACCTTTGGGGTTGGCCGGATGTGGACCTGTTTGCATTCCGTCACATTTACAAGCTTCCAGTCTTTGTCTCTCTGTCCCAGGACCCTCTGGCCTTGGCCATGGATGCACTGGCAATGTCTTGGAAGAGCTTTCAGCTTCTCTATATATTCCCTCCGTTTCCTCTGCTGGGCAGGGAGCTGCGCAAGATCTCCCAGGAAGGGGTGCCAACCATTCTGGTGGCCCCCCGTTGGCCAAGAACAGTGTGGTTCACAGACATCGTGCAGTTGGCAGTAGATCAATACGTCCTGCCCAAGGCTCCAGACCTGCTCACTCAGGGGCAGTTACGCCATCCCAATTTACAAACGCTGGCTTTAACGGCCTGGCTGCTGAAACCTCCATCTTGATGGATAAGGGGCTGCCTGCCTCTGTTGTTAGTACTATGATTCAGGCTAGGAAGAAGTCCTCGTCATCTATCTACTATAGGGTATGGCATACTTATATTGACTGGTGTGAGTCTAGGTCGCTGTTTTCTATCCCCAGGATTCTGGAATTCCTGCAACATGGTCTGGATCTGGGTCTTCAACTTAGTACCCTCAAAGGTCATGTTTCAGCCTTGGCTATTTTCTTCCAAAGATCCTTTGCCAACCATCATCTGGTTAAGACCTTCTTCCAGGGGGTTACTCATGTGCGTCCCCCACGTAAGTCTATGTTACCAGTCTGGGATTTGAACTTGGTCTTATCTGCCCTGCAGGGGTCTCCTTTTGAGCCCTTGCATGTGGCACCTTTGTCCATTTTGACGCTTAAGGTAGCCTTTTTGGTGACTATCACTTCTGTTAGGCGTGTTTCTTAGTTGGCGGCGCTTTCCATCAAACCTCCTTACTTTGAGAGACACCAGGACAAGGTGGTTTTTCGTTTTAAGCCAGATTTTCTACCTAAGCTTGTGTCTGCCTTTCATCTCAATCAGGACATTGTTCTGCCTTCTCTGTGCCCTAATGCTAGTAACCCTAAGGAGAGGACTTTACATTCTCTGGATGTGGTCAGTTCTGTTTGGTAGCTACTGAATCCTTCAGGAAGACTGATGCTCTTTTTGTTCTCCCTTCTGGGCCTAAGAAGGGGTCTGGCTACCATCAACAAGTGGATCCGTCAGGCTGTGGTTCAAGCCTATTGAAGGAACCTCCCTTCCGTCTTACTGCTCATTCTACTCGTGCTATTGATGCCTCTTGGGCTTTTCAGCACCAGGCTTCTGTTGAACAAGTTTGCAAGGCCGCTACTTGGTCTTCTGTTCATACCTTTTTTTTTTTTTTACAAGGTTGATGTTCGGGCTTCAGCTGATGCTGCTTTTGGCCGCAAAGTTCTGCAGGCGGCAGTGGTTTAAACTGCATGTTGTTGCTTTTTGGGGATCCCACCCTACTTTATGGACACTGCTATTGGATGTCTGAAATGTAAGGAATTATCTCTGGAGCAGGACGTACTCTATACTTAGAATAATACAATTCTGTGATTACTCACCTATAGAATTGGTATTATACGTATACAGCACGTCCTGCTCCACCCTGCCCTTGTTTTCATTATACTTAGTACATCTGTATGGTGATTGTTATCATGGTTATCATTGTTAAGATTGATTATGGTTGTTATTCTCCCGGCTTCTTGCTAACTGCTTGTCAATACTGGGGAATTTGTGGGAGGTCCCTGGTATATAAGGGGCCGGGAGGAGCCACTTTTTTGCTGTCTCTGCAGTCCAGTGCCATCTTGTGGATGTATTACCCAAACGTAAGGAATTATCTCTGGAGCAGGACGTGCTGTATACGTATAAAACAAATTCTACAGGCGAATAATCCCAGAATTGTATTTTTACAAGGTTGATGTTAGGGCCTCAGCTGACGCTGCTTTTGGCCGCAAAGTTCTGCAGGCGGCAGTGGTTTAAACTGCCCGCTGTTACTTTTTGGGGATCCTACCCTACCTTCTGGACACTGCTATTGGATGTCCCAGGAGTAAGGAATCAAGTGGAACAGGACGTGCTTTATACTTGGAATAATACAATTCTGTGATTACTCACCTGTAGAATTGGTATTATAAGTATACAGCACGTCCTGTTCCATCCCACCCTTGTTTTCATTTTCTTAGTTACCTCTGTATGGTGATTGTTCATATGTTCATTTTTGAATTATGGTTATTATAGTTCTCCCGGCTTCTTAACTTCTTAACTGCTTATCAATACTGGGGAATTTGTGGGAGGTCCCTGGCTTATATGGGGCCGGGAGGAGCCACAATCTGTTTTCTGCAGTCCAGCGCCATCTTGTGGATGTATAACCCAGGAGTAAGGAATCAAGTGGAACAGGACGTGCTGTATACTTATAATACCAATTCTACAGATGAGTAATCACAGAATTGTATTTTCTTATTCTTTGGGGAGTGGGAAGGGGCTTTCACTTCTGGGCTCATTGTCCCCTTATTCTAAGTATGTCACACACCCCACTTCATTTACTCATTATTATTACACTTGGGTTAACTCACCGCTAGGTGGCGCAGTTGCAGAGATCTCCAAAAAAAAACAGCAAGCCCCTCCCGGTCTATACATACCTGGTACCTCCCATCAATTCCCCAGTGTTGGTCTCTGCAAGGTGGCGACAAGACAGAAGAAAGAAGTCTCCTGCTTGCAGGTAGCCGGGGTATCACCCCGGCCCCCCCCCATGGTCTATTGCTGCCCGATCCTGTTTTGTGTGTTCCCCTGTTAACAGGCAGCCTCCCAGCCTTGGCTGTAGGTCGGGCAAAGGTAGCTGGCACCCTAGGTGCCCAGGAGATTAGCTCCTCCGCTCGACCCTTCATTGCGGGGCATAGCGGGATTCCCGGAGTGGTGATCCGGATGTGGGATGCCCCTGGTCTTTAGTGGTAGTCAGGGAATGTTAGTGCCTTTATTCCTGGTGTTCCTTGGCATGCTTGTGGTCCTTGTGCTCTGCTCCCCCCCCCCCCCTCTCTCCCCTTCAGTAATCTGGCATGCCTGGCGGCGGTTCCGGGAGTGCGTTTAGGGGCCCGGGGCCCTGTGGGGTCTGTTTCACGTGGGGGGGTCACTCTTTGGAGCAGTTTTTTCCCCCTCTGGGGATTTGGAGGCGGGGTCGCGCGGCGCTTTGCGCCGCGGGACCGCGATATGGTGCCGTTTTGGGTCCACGCCCCGCGGGCGCTCGCTGTACTGCTCGTGTCTGCGGGGTTGTGAGTGAGAGAGAGAGAGTGAGCGCGTCTCTCTCTCTCTCTCTCTCTCTCTCTGTGTGTGTGTGGGCTTGTGCGCACGTTGTCATTTCCCGCCGGCTGTACGCTGCGCGGGCCTCGCTGGGCCTGACGCGCGGCGCGGTTGAGGGGGCGGGTCACTTGGTGACGCGCGGTTTCGCGCGATTGGCAGCACGTCAGGGAGGGGGCGGGGCCCCAGCGGCTCCCGCGGTTCTTGTTGCACACGGCCTTCTTCCTCCTCCTCTCCGTTGTGTTGCGCTGCGCGGCCGCCATTGTCAGTCATTTACACTTGAGGTAGGTCTCCCCACTTCTTTGACTTCATTTGGGAGTTGTGTGTGTGTGGGGTTTGGTTGCGTGGGGCGGGAGTGTTGTTAGCCCCACGCTGTGATGATCCCCTTGGTCTCTTCCTCTCTCTCTCCAGTTTTTGGAGTGATGGCAGGCTCTGGAGCCCGGGGTGTCTTTTGATTGTGCTTGCTTATATATTTATATATATGTACACTGTACATATGTTTGCTCACATATTTTCGCCTGTGTTTTCTACATATGTTAGCATGTGCCTGGAATGATTGTTGTCTTTCTTTGTGTCTTCCAGATCCCGGGATCCCTTCCTGTTGGGCTCTCCCGGTCTTACTTACCTGTCCTGTTGGGGGGAATAAAATTTGGGTTATTGAGATATATATATATTTAGATATATATATATAAAGTTATTAGGTTTCCCCGTGGTCAGGGTAGTGAAAGTTCTTAGCTAGACCTTATTGAAGGGGGCATCTCGGGTTGCTTACTGCGTAAATCCCTAGGTTTGCGAATACCATAATTTCACCATATGGAGGCTGCCAAGGATTCCGGATCTGATCCTTCGGGACAATCCAGGCTGTGTGGGGGTTGTGGGACTCCGCTCCCGGGGGATGATGTCATTGTATGCATTCCATGTGCGCAGCGGAGCATTGAGCGCCAGTCCAGCACTCCGGTGCCTGGTACGTCATCGTCCGCGCCATCTCCCTCTCCTCCTCGCCTGTTCCGGACCCCGTGTGACGTGGTCACGGGTGGGGATTCGCAATCGGAGGTGTGCGCCCCGTTGGCCAACCTCGAGAAAATGTTTTCCACCATGTCCGCTCACAAGGCTACGGCCAAGCGTAAACACCTATCTCCGCCTCCGCCGGACTCGGAGGAGGAAGTGATTGAGGACCTGGATTGGTCGGACCGTCCCCTCGAAGAGGGTGAGCTTGTGGAAGAATTGGATGATTCAGAGGGCCAGCAGATGCTGGGTGCTGAGGGGGACCAGGTGGATGGTCCTGCCCCTGATACGCCTTCTATTTTGACCCAAATGTTTGAGGTTTTGGATTTGGCTCCTCCCGAGGTTGCTCCTCGGCCTAAGGGCCAGCTCTTTGGGGGCTCCAAGCAGAGTCGGGAGTTCCCCAGTCAACAGCATTTCGAGGACGTTGTCTTTAAGCAGTGGGAGCATCCTACACGGCTCGTCGGGGTACCGCCTAGCTGGGATAAGAAATATCCTTTTCCGGTGGACTGGCTGAAACGTTGCTCTGTCCCTCCCGAGGTGGATGCTCCGGTTTTGGGACTGTCTAATTCGGCGGCTGTTTGACTCCTTCTTGTCATTTATCCTGGCCGCTCAGGATGATGCTATGTTGATGTGTGGCAGGGTTTCTGCCCTGTTGGTGGCTATTCGCCGATCCGTGTGGTTGAGACAGTGGACGGCTGACTTTAATTCTAAAAGATCTCTCACGGCTCTTCCTTTTCTGGGTTTGAGGCTTTTTGGTGAAAAGCTGGATTCTGTGGCCAAGGGAGGTAGGCTGCCTCAGCGCAAGAAGTTTCGCCGTTCCTTTCGGGGGGCGGCCCCCTTCAATCCGTCCTTTCGGGGAGCCAGAGCCGGCAGGAGTGCGGGCTTCTCGGCTTCCAGGGGTGCGGGTTGGAATAGGGGTAAAGGCCGTGGCCCAAGTCAGCTGCCAAGCCCGCTCAGCAATGATGGGGCGCCCTCACCCGTGCGGGTGGGGGGGGCGGTTGCGACTCTTCTCCCGGGTATGGGACCAGGAGGTCCCGGACAGGTGGATTCGGGAGGTGGTGTCGGCCGGTTACAAGTTGGAGTTCGAGTCCCGCCCTTCTCCAAGGTTTTTCTGGTCTCGGGTTCCTTTGGACCCGGTGGCTGCGCAGGGGCTCCTGGCGGCGGTTCAGAATCTCGTGGATTTGGCGGTCATTTGCCCGGTCCCTCCTTCAGAGGTGGGGCGGGGATATTACTCCAATCTGTTCACCGCACCCAAGAAGGACGGGTCGTTTCGTCCGATTCTGGATTTGAAGTTTCTCAACAGGTTTATTCGTCCCCGGAAGTTTCGCATGGAGACCTTGCGGTCGGCGATCGGCTCGCTTCGGCAGGGGGACTTTATGACGTCCATAGACATCAAGGACGCGTACCTTCACATTCCGATCTTTCCGGCTCATCAGCGGTTTCTTCGCTCTGTGGTGGAGGATCGGCACTTTCAGTTTGTGGCTCTTCCATTCGGTCTCACCTCGGCTCCGAGAGTGTTCACCAAGGTGTTGGCATGAGTGATGGCCCTGCTCAGAGCTCGGGATTCGCATTGTTCCTTACCTGGACGATCTTCTCATCATGGCTCCTTCCTTCAGTCAGGCGGAAGGGGACACCAGCACGGTGGTGTCTATGTTAGAGAGGTTCGGCTGGGTGATCAATTACCCCAAGTCCTCTCTGGTCTCGGCCAGGGTGGTGACCTTTCTGGGGATGTCCTTGGACTCTTGCCAGCACAGAGTGTTTCTCCCTCAGGCCAAGGTTCTTTTGATTCAGGAATTGGCTCAGCTTCTTCTCTCCAATCCTCACCCGTCCGTTCGGCTGGGGATGAGACTGGTGGGGTTGATGGTGGCCCTTCGCACAGTTTCACACGAGGACGCTGCAGCTTCGTCTTTTGGCGTCTTGGGACAGGCGCCCGCGGTCGTTGGATCGGTCCTTCCGGATGTCCCCTCGAGTTCGGCAGTCTCTTCGGTGGTGGTTGGTCCCGGACAATCTTTTGAAGGGCAGGTCGTTTCTGACTCCGCTTTGGGAAACTGTCACCACGGATGCCAGCTTGTCAGGATGGGGAGGTTTCTGGAAGGATCTTCAGTTTCAGGGGCAGTGGGACCCTCAGGAGGCCCACTTGCCCATCAATGTTCTGGAGTTGCGAGCCATCAGATTGGTTCTGTCTCACTTGACGCATCATTTACAGGGCCTGCCGGTTCAGGTTCGATCGGACAATCAGATGGCGGTTGCTTACATCAATCACCAAGGAGGGACTCGCAGTCTGGGTGCCCTCAGAGAAGTGTCTCTGATTCTGGTTTGGGCGGAGACGTATGTCCCTTGCATTTCGGCAGTGTACATTCCAGGAGTGGAGAACACGGAGGCGGACTTCCTGAGCCGGTGCTTGTCCCGCCGGGGGGAATGGTCTCTCCATCCCCATGTGTTTCGGTCCATGTGTCTTCGGTGGGGGACGCCGGAGGTGGATCTGTTTGCCTCTCGTCACAATCACAAGCTTCCGACATTCGTGTCGCTGTCTCGGGACCCTCTGGCTCTGGCGGCGGATGCCATGGCCTTGAGCTGGAAGGATCTGGGGTTCCTGTATCTGTTCCCTCCGATTCCCATGCTAGGCAGGGTGCTGCGAAAGCTAGTTCAGGAAGGAGTTCCCAAGACATCGTTCGTCTGGCAGCCGATCAGTTCGATCTGCCTCTTCGGCCAGATCTGCTCACTCAGGGTCAACTGTGTTACCCCAGTTTACCAACGCTGGCTTTAACGGCTTGGCTGCTGAAACCTCCATCTTGAAGGAGGAGGGTCTTTCGGATTCGGTCTTTCAGACTCTCGTTAGTGCTAGGAAGAGGTCTTCCTCTTCCATCTATTATAGGGTCTGGAGATCTTCTATTGATTGGTGTGAGGCTAGATCTTTGCCATGCCGGGTCTTTTCTATTTCTCGGATTTTGGATTTCCTTCAATCAGGGCTGGATTCTGGTCTCCAGCTGAGTACGTTGAAGGGGCAGGTGTCTGCCTTGTCTGTTTTTTTCCAGAGGTCTTTTGCTAGCCATTCTTTGGTCAAGACTTTCTTCCAGGGGGTTTCACATCTGCGGCCTCCTAGGAAGCCTTTGCTCCCAGTTTGGGATTTGAATTTGGTGCTCTCTGCGTTACAGGCTCCTCCTTTTGAGCCTTTGCAGGATGTTGCTTTGTTCACTTTGACTCAGAAGGTTGTCTTTTTGGTGGCCATCACTTCGGTTCGGCGTGTTTCGGAGTTGGCAGCTTTGTTGATTCAGGCTCCCTACTTTGAGAAGCATCAGGACAAAGTGGTCTTTCGTTTCAAGTCAGATTTTCTTCCTAAGGTGGTATCTGCTTTTCATCTTAATCAGGACATTGTTCTTCCTTCTTTGTGTCCTAAGCCTAGGAATGATAAGGAGAGTGCGTTGCACTGCTTGGACGTGGTGCGTTGTGTTAGGTACTACTTGCGTGCTACGTCTTCCTTTCGTAAGACTGATGCCCTTTTTGTAGTGCCTTGTGGGCCTAGGAAGGGCTTGGCTCCGGCTAAGTCTTCTATTAGCAAATGGATTCGTCAGGCGATTGTTGGAGCCTATTCTGCCAAGGGGAAGGATCCCCCTTTTCGTGTTACTGCGCATTCTACTCACGCGGTT
This sequence comes from Gastrophryne carolinensis, assembly GCA_027917425.1. Taxonomy (NCBI): domain Eukaryota; kingdom Metazoa; phylum Chordata; class Amphibia; order Anura; family Microhylidae; genus Gastrophryne; species Gastrophryne carolinensis. Next base: position 484,516,357 of record CM051237.1, on the reverse strand, counting down.
GGTGCGTCCTGGGCTTTTCAGCACCAGGCTTCAGTTGAGCAAGTTTGTTGGGCCGCTACCTGGTCTTCGGTTCACACCTTTTCCAAGTTTTACAAGGTTGATGTACGGACCTCGGCGGATGCTGTGTTTGGCCGCAAGGTTCTGCAGGCTGCAGTGGTTTGAGTTTTATCTGCGTTATTGCCTGGTTTGGATACCCGCCCTCTTTTGGACACTGCTGTTGGATGTCCCAAGTGTAATAATAATGAGTAAATGAAGTGGGGTGTGTGACATACTTAGAATAATACCATTTTGTGATTACTCACCTGTAAAATGGGTATTATAAGTATGTCACACACCCCACTTCACCCGCCCTCTTTTGGTATCTTGGTTCCTTATATGGTGAAGTTTTGTTATTTACAGTTGAGGGTTACATTTGTTTATTCCTGGTACCTTGTCTTACTGCTGTTTTAACACTGGGGAATTGATGGGAGGTACCAGGTATGTATAGACCGGGAGGGGCTTGCTGTTTTTTTTTGGAGATCTCTGCAACTGCGCCACCTAGCGGTGAGTTAACCCAAGTGTAATAATAATGAGTAAATGAAGTGGGGTGTGTGACATACTTATAATACCCATTTTACAGGTGAGTAATCACAAAATGGTATTATACTGAGGTATGAAGTCAATACACGCAGTGGTGATTAACAGCATACACCTCGTAGAAGCACTTCTACCCCCTCCCTGCAGGCAAACTTTAGTTATACATTCATACAAAACGGGAACCTACATAATCAAGCTTATCGGCTATGACATAATGCTATAAAGGGCAATGTCTCTAATGAAGCATACAGATTGATCCCGTATGGGCAGCACTGTGTTAGCCAGGACCTCGGAGGAGAGAGATTTAGGGATACTGATTACTGATAGCTGCAAGATGATTGGACAGTGTAGCCAGGCAGTGGGAAAAGCAAGCAGGATGCTCGGCTGCATAGCTCGAGGCATCACCAGTAGGAAGAGGGAGGTTGTGATGCCGCTGTATAGAGCCCTGGTGAGGCCACAGCTAGAATACTGTGTGCAGTTCTGGAGACCTTACCTGCAAAAAAACATTATTCAAATAGAACGTGTCCAAAGGTGGGCAACAAAAATGGTGGAAGGACTTAAACTTAAAACTTATCAGGAGAGACTTAAAGAACTTAATCTATACAGTCTGGAGGAAAGAAGGGAGAGGGGGGACATGATGGAGACCTTTATATATGTGACAGAAGAGAATAAGGCTCAGGAGGGAAGTGTTTTTAAGAAGAAACTTAATGATAGAACAAGGGGCACAACCTGAAGCTAGTCAGGGGGAAGATCAGGAGCAATGTTAGAAAATATTATTTTACAGAAAGAGTAGTAGATGCTTGGAACAAACTTCCAGCAGAGGTAGTTGAAAAATCAACAGTCACTGAATTTAAACATGCCTGGGATAAGCAAACATCTATCCTAAGATAAGGAGTACATACAGTATACACATAAGGGCAGACTAGATGGACCGTATGGTCTCCTTCTGCCGTCAACCTTCTATGTTTCTATCCTTCTCTGATCAGCGCATTCCACACCGGCGCAGTAGGTATCTAATCCTGTCACATCCAGGCCTCCTCAGGGTGTGGTGTTCTCCTACTACGCCATCTTGTCTTTGAAATGTGAACTTAGACTTTATTTCTTATTCTTTGGGAAGTGGGGAGGGGCTTTCACCTCTGGGCTCATCGTCCCCTTACACTGAGGTATGAAGTCAATACACGCAGTGGTAATTCTGCTTTCTTCCACGGGCAAGCTTTATTTATACAAACTTACAAAACACAAACTGACGTAATCAAGCTTATCTACTATTAGCATAATACAGTAATACTGTAAAAGGTGATGTCTCTAATAATGCGCATGGATTGGTCCATCCTTATCTGATCAGCGCATTCCACACAGACGCAGTAGATAACTAATCATGTCATATCCGGGCCTCCTCAGGGTGTGGTGTTCTTCTACGACGCCATCTTGTCTTTGAAATGTGAACTTAGATTTTATTTCTTATTCTTTGGGAAGGGGGGGGGGCTTTCACCTCTGGGCTCATTGCCCCCTTAAACTGAGGTATGAAGTCGATACACGCAGTGGAAATTAACAGCATACACCTCGGAGAAGCGCTTCTGCCTCCTCCCCGCGGGCAAGCTTTATTTATACAAACATACAAAACACAAACCTACGTAATCACGCTTATCGGCTTTTAACATAATACAGGAATACTATAAAAGGTGATGTCTCAAGCAAGCAGGTTGCTCCATCCTTATCTGATCAGCGCATTCCACACAGTCGCAGTAGGTAACGAATCACGTCACATCCGGGCCTCCTCAGGGTGAGGGGTTCTCCTACGACGCCATCTTGTCTTTGAATTGTGAACTTAGATTTTTTTTATTATTCTTTGGGAAGTGGGGAGGGGCTTTCACCTCTGGGCTCAGCATCCCCTTATACTGAGGTATGAAGTGAATACACACAGTGGTAATTAACAGCATACATCTCTGAGAAGCGCTTCTGCTCTTTCCCCGTGGGCTAACTTTATTTATGCAAACATACAAAACAGGAACTGACGTAATTAAGCTTATCGGCTATTAACATAATACAGTAATACTATAAAAGGCAAGGTCTCTAATCAAGCGATCAGGTTGGTCCATCCTAATCACGTCACATCCGGGCCTCCTCAGGGTGTGGTGTTGTCCTACGACGCCATCTTGTCTTTGAATTGTGAACTTAGATTTTATTTCTTATTCTTTGGGAAGTGGGGAGGGGCTTTCACCTCTGGGCTCATTGTCCCGTTAAACTTATCCACTGCACTATATGTCCTTTTACAGATACATCGGCTGCTTGTCCCCCAATTAGTGTGTTTTATTTAGGGGGGCAGCTGTCTTTAAAGCAGAACAAAACAGAACAAGAGGCCCTTTTCACTGTCTGGTTTTGGTCCACCCCCCCCCCCCCCGGGCATCCTGATTTTGCCCCGCTGTGTGAAACCCAACCGTTCACCCAGTAAACTCCCCTTTGCTCAAGCCCATGGTGCAGACGAAGCCTCTCGTCCAATTGGCTCCACCTATTGCTGTGTGGCTGGGGAAGCTGAATGGCATCACTCGCATCTTACTCAGCTGCAACTGAACGGCTTTGCACTGGCCGGGCGCAGCTGAATAGAATGCGAGTGATGCCGCCAGGCGCCGTACATATGTCGTCGGCTCATTGGAAAGGTGAACTAATTGGGCACATGAAGGGGGTTCACAGGGGCAGGATGCCAGCGGGGATGCGGCAGCGCCAAGCTCCCCATTGAAAACATTAAGAGCCGCCTGCCCTATGACATAGTCATGGCAGATGGCTCTCATTGGACGAGAGCCTGCGCATACGTCATAAGTACAGAGAAGAGTGAGTGATTACCGGCACCCTGGGGGGCTGTTTCACACGGGGGCATCCTGATTCGGGAGGCCCAGGGGAAAGCCTGCTGCCGGCTCTGGATTCTTTCATTTCCAGGGTGGGTTTTGTACCTTTATAAATAGTGACTTGACGTTTCCTTTTCTGAAATTTCAGAACTTTTTAATATGCCTGGAAAGAGACTTTAAAGTGGAACAAAACCCAGCGGCCAGCTTGGAATCTAAAAGATTCCTGGGCCGGCAGCTGTCTTTTCCCTGGGGCATCCTGTATCTCTGCTAATAAGAGATAAGTATAGCCACTAATAAACGATGAGTATCTCCAGTAGTAATTTCTCCGCTAATAAATGATGAGAATCTCTGCTAATAATAATTCTGCTAATAAACGATGAGGATCTCTGCTAATTAGAGATGAGTATATCTACTAATAAATGATGAGTATCTCCAGTAGTAATTTCTCCGCTAATAAATGATGAGAATCTCTGCTAGTAATAATTCTGCTAATAAACGATGAGGATCTCTGCTAATAATATCTCTGCTAATAAGAGATGAGTATATCTACTAATAAATGATGAGTATCTCCAGTAGTAGTAATTTCTCGGCTAATAAACAATGAGTATCTCTGCTAATAATATCTCTGCTAATAAGAGATAAGTATCTCCAGTAGTAATTTTTTCGCTAATAAATATATATGATATGAGTATAGCCACTAATAAATGATGAGTATCTCCAGTAGTGATTTCTCCGCTAATAAATGATGAGTATCGGCTAACAATATCTCTGCTAATAAGAGATGAGTTTATCCGCTAATAAACGATGAGTATCTCATGTAGTAATTTCTCCGCTATTAAGCGATGAGTATCTCTGCTAATAAATTAGGGTAATGTGCTGGTACCTAGGTGAAGGTAACCTCTGGCCTCTCTCTGTAGGGCTTCTCGGTGGAAGGTCAGGAGAACATCCAGGAGATTCTCAGCAAGCAGCTCCTCCTCTGCCAGTTCCTGGTGGGACTCTCTGTTGTGCGGACCGGTGAGTTCCTCATGGGGTGTGCGCCCTTATTTCCTGTCATACGAAGCTTCTGTGTAAACCCGGTCCTTATCTTTCCACCAGGGGGACATTTCGTCTGTAAGACGTTCGATCTCTTCACCCCGTTCAGCGTGGGGCTCATCTATTTGTTGTATTGCTGCTTCGAGCGCATCAGTCTCTTCAAGCCGGTGACTAGCCGGCCGGCTAACTCTGAGAGGTGAGTGTGCCCCTGCCACCTGGGCGAGGCTTGTTAGAAGCCTGAGCCAATGAAAAGTTTTGAAGGGTTTAAAGTAGATGAGCTGGCCAAGTTCTCTTTAGAGGCTGCTCTTTATTTGTTTCTTACATTCCTATTGGCTGCATGAAGATTGCTGACCACACCCCATCTCTGTCCTAGAAGTCCTAGCATCCACTGCTCTTGTTTTCTGGGTATCCAGCACGGGTCGCTTCATCTTCAATTCTTCACTATTGGGTTATCCGCCACCAGGTGGCGCAGTCGACTGCAAGAAGACTTGTGGCTCCTCCCGGCCCATAAAAGGCAGCAAATTGCCCACAAACTCCCAGTGTTTCCTTGCAGTCCAGGCTGAGAAGACAGAAGATTGGCGCTCTGGATTTTCACAGGCGAGCGGGGCATCCCAAGCCCGTCGGCCCTGCAGGCCTATTCCCACCTGTCCCGGGACCCATCCTGCCTCCCAGCCCCGGCTGCAGTTCAGGTGAAGGTAGGGGAACACCTAGGGTCGGGTGTTTCACAGAGCTTTGCTTTGGGCCGCAGACCCTGTACCCAAAGGGTAGTTGGCCATAGGCTATGGTGAGCCTATATGGGGGAGGGAAAAAAACCACTCGGGGACCCCTCATGCCTGATTATGTTTATCCCACAAGTTTTATTGATTGTGTTACTGGTGTTCACTTGTTTTTTGCGCGCCTCCTCTGTCTATCCTCACTTCTGCCTCTGCATTCTGACAGACTGGCTTGAGAGGGGAGGGGCCCCCCCCTTCCTGGGGCTGCTGCCCGGATTCTGACTCCTCAGGGGGCCGCCCGGGTGACTTTGATAGTGACCCCGGGTCCTACTCAGACGAGGGCTTGTGGCTCCCTGATGACACGGAAAGGCTATTGTCCGCGGTGCTTGATACCCTGCACATTGATCCCCCGAAGGCGGCCAAGAAGAAGCAGGGGGATCTTTTTCGCCCTGAAAGACAGCGTCTGGTTTTTCCTGAGCAAGGTCACTTCTCCAAATAAGTTGCCGTCGGTACCTAAGGCCCTGGACAGACGGTATCCCTTTGCGGAGGAGTTGATTCGTCTATGGTCCTGTCCCCCGAAGGTGGATGCTCCTGTTCTGGGGCTCTCCAATACCTTGGTTATGCCGTCTCCTGATACGACTACTTTGCGCGATCATGCTGACCAGCGCATGGATCAACTCGCTTGCCATGCGTTCACCTTTGTGGGGGCTGGGCTGCGTCCTGTCTGCGCCGCGGCCATCAAGAAGAAGGTAAGGCGCCTTGTGGATGTCGTCAGATCTTGCAAGCGAGCGGACGAGTATAAGGAGCTTATGGCTTGAGCGGATTTCATTGCCTTTGTGATCTCAGCCATGGATGATGCTGTCCGGCTTGGCTTGCCCTTTGTAGGTCTATCTGGCTGAGACAGTGGGCGGCCGACGCTGCCGCCAACAAATCCCTTACTGGGATTCCCTTCCTGGGTCTTCGTCTTTTTGGGGAGCGTCTTGATCTCTTGGCAAAGGATGGACGGCTCCCTCAGCGCAGAAAGCAGGTACGGCCCTTTCGGGGCTCTTCTTCTTTTCGTCCCTCCTGAGGGGGACGAGGTTCTTCCTTCTCTGGGGGCCGCAGGGACTCCTGGGGATGAGGTAGATCCCGCGGTCGTCCCAGTCCCTCCTGGGGGTCCAAGTCCAAGCCCCCTGCTAAGCCCCCTCAGGCATGAGGAGTTGCCCTCTCCCATCCGGGTGGGGGGACGGCTTCTGCTTTTTGCTCACGTCTGGAGACAGCACGTCTCGGACCGGTGGATTCAGGAGGTAGTGTCCTCCGGCTACAAGATAGAGCTGGCAGCTTGGCCGCCCCCAAGATTTCGTCGGTCCCGGATTTCACAGAACCCCTTGACGGCGCAGGGCCTAAGGTTAGCTGTCCAATGACTTCTGTCGTCCGGAGTGGTTTGTCCTGTGCCTCATCAGGAACGGGGTCGAGGGTTCTATTCCAATCTTTTCACGGTGCCCAAGAAGGACGGATCTCTGAGACCTATCCTGGACCTGAAGGGTCTCAACAGGTTTGTCAGGTTCAAGCACTTCCGCATGGAGACCTTACGGTCAGCGGTGAGTTCACTTCGGCCCGGCGATTTCATGACCACGGTGGACATCAAGGATGCGTACCTGCACGTTCCTATTTGCCGGGGCCATCAGAAGTTCTTGAGGTTCGCTTTGGAGGATCAACACTACCAGTTTGTGGCTCTACCGTTCGGAATCTCTTCGGCCCCTCGGGTGTTCACCAAGGTGCTGGCGGGTGTCATGGCCCTACTGGGCCCAGCCTCCGCGCTGGGAGATTGTCACCACGGACGCCAGTCTGACCGGTTGGGGAGGGTTTTGGCAATTGCTGAAGTTCCAGGGCCAGTGGGGCCCTCAGGAGGCCCATGTGCCTATCAATCTCCTGGAGCTGAGAGCGATCCGGTTGGTTCTTTTTCAGTTGACTTCCCATCTACGGGGTCGTGCGGTCCAGGTCCGCTCGGACAATCAGACAGCGGTCGCCTACATCAATCATCAAGGCGGGACTCGGAGCAAGCGAGCCCTCAAGGAAGTGTCCCTGATACTGTCTTGGGCGGAGGAGAATGTTCCCTGCATCTCTGCAGTTTACATCCTAGGGGTGGAGAACCAGGAGGCGGACTCCCTGAGCAGGGGGAATGGTCTCTCAGCAACAAGATCTTTCTCGCCCTGTGTCGCCGCTGGGGTCAACCGGACGTGGACCTGTTTGCGTCCCGTCACAATCACAAGCTTCCAAGGTTCATCTCTCTGTCAAGAGATCCTCTGGCCTTCGCCACAGACGTGCTTGCAATTCTTTGGACGGAGTTTCGACTCCTCTATGCATTTCCTCCCTGTCCTCTCCTGGGTCGCGTGCTGTGCAAGATTGCTCAGGAAGGGGTATCGATTATCCTGGTGGCCCCCCGCTGGCTGAGAAGGTGTTGGTTCGCGGAAATAGTCCAGATGTCAGTGGATCATTACGTCATGCCCGACGATCCAGGGCTTCTCACTCAGGGTCTGCTACGCTACCCCAATTTACAAACGCTGGCTTTGATGGATTGGCTGCTGAAACCTCCATCCTGACGGAAAAGGGGCTGCCGACTTCGGTTGTAAGTACCATGATTCAGGCTCGGAAGAAATCCTCTTCCATGATTTATTACAGGGTCTGGCATGCTTACATTGCCTGGTGTGAGTCTAAGGATTTCTCGTCGTTCTTTTTCCCTTGCCAGGATTTTGGAGTTCCTACAACATGGCTTGGATTCGGGTCTACAATTGAGGACCCTCAAGTGACAGGTTTCGGCCCTGGCTGTTTTTTTTTCCAAAGATCTTTCGCCAATCATAGGCTTATCAAGACCTTTTTCCAAGGAGTTACCCATGTGCGTCCGCCGCAGATTTGAATTTGGTGCTTTCTACTCTCCAGGGGCCTCCTTTTGAGCCCTTGTGTGATGCTTCATTATCCATTTTGACTCTGAAGGTGGTCTTTTGGTGCGCCGCGTCTCTGAGTTGGCGGCGCTTTCTATTAAGCCTCCTTGCTTTGAGCGGCATCGGGATAAGGTGGTTTTTCATCTTCAACCGGAAATTCTTACCCAAGGTTGTCTCCGCTTTTCATCTCAATGAGGACATTGTCTTGCCTTCCTTGTGTCCTGCGCCTTCTAATTCTAAGGAGAGGTTCCTCCATTCACTGGATGTTGTTAGGGCGCTTAAGTACTATTTGATTGCTACGGAGTCCTTTCGGAAGTCGGACTCTCTGTTTGTCCTTCCTAACGGACCTAGGAAGGGCTTGCCTCCAGCCAAATCCACTATCAGCAAGTGGATCAGACAGGCGATGGTGCAAACGTACTCTGCCAAGGGGAAGGAACCCCCTTTCCGTGTTACGGCTCACTCCACTAGAGCCATTGGTGCTTCTTGGGCCTTTCAGCACCAGGCTTCGGTTGAACAGGTTTGTAAGGCCGCTACTTGGTCTTCAGTTCATACTTTTTCTAAGTTTTACAAGGTTGATGTCAGGGCCTCAGCTGACGCTGTTTTTGGTCGCAAAGTGCTTCAGGCGGTAGTGGCATGAACTACGCACTGTTGCTCACTAGGGATCCCACTTTTTTTCTTGGACACTGCTTTTGGATGTTCCAATAGTAAAGAATTGAAGATGAAAAATACAATTCTGTGATTACTCACCTGTAGAATTGATTTTGTGGGTATCCAGCACGGGTTGCTTCATCCCACCCTTGTTCTGTTATCCTTTTTTGAGTTATAGTGGGGCTGTGTGAAGTAACATGGCCTCTGCCTCCCGGCTTCTCTGTTTTACTGCTTTTCAACACTGGGAGTTTGTGGATAATTTGCTGCCTTTTATGGGCTGGGAGGAGCCACAAGTCTTCTTGCAGTCGACTGCGCCACCTGGTGGCGGATAACCCAGTAGTGAGGAATTGAAGATGAAGAGACCCGTGCTGGATACACACAAAATCAATTCTACAGGTAAGTAATCACAGAATTGTATTTTTTTAACATATGACCACTGTTTGTTGTGTTGGTCTGGTTTAAAGTGGACCAACACCCAGGGGGGATCAGATCCCTCCCTGCGGGGCATCCGAAATCGGGATGTCCCGCGGGGTGAAACCCCACAGGACGCCCACAAACCTTACCTTAACCCTGTTCCAACGGCGCGGGCCGCGGCCGCGTCTTGTGCTTCCCTCTAGCAGGGCGCGCACCCGCGCCGGCCGTTTGTGAATAGCCGGCGCGGGCACGCTCCCTGTTAGAAGGAAGCGCGAGATGCGGCCTCCAGCGCTCAGAGCCACTGTGGTTGGATGCCGCTTGTACGTGCATACCACAGCGGCTCTGAGCTCTCTAATTGGACGAGCGCCCGCATAGGAGCGTGGGGAGGTGAGTGTTTACAGGCGTTCTGGGGGGCTTCACACAGCGGGGCACCCCCGATCGGGATGCCCCACCGAAGTGGACCAAAACCCAGGATAGTCGAAATCCTGGGTGTTGGTCCACTTTAAGTCATTTTTGACTGTTGGTCCACTTTAAATAGAGTCCATGAAGGAATTATGAACAGTTCTTAAACCACCGCGTGGCTCCTATCCTTCAAAATTCTTCATCCGTGATTCCACCAGCCACCAAATCAAACAATTGCACGAACCAGAATCATTAAATGAAATACGCCTTTAAATCCTCCTTGTTATCAACTGATTGTCAATATAAGATCAGATCCAATCCATATATATATTTATTAAATTTCTCTAAATATGTTACTTCATTAAATTCTGAGTGAGGAGTCTGGGGAAAATGTCTGCAGGTTTCACCCCATCCAGGTCTCTGTGTTGGTGCAGCTGCAAATTGAAGCAATTAAATTGAATCTTTTATTTATTAGTTATTTGTTGAATAATTTAAAGAAGGAAAATATTTAAAAGAAGTGGAGAGAGGCTATATATTTATAGATTGGAGCTTATCTGATATTGACAATCGATTGATAACAAGGAGGATTTAAAGGCGTATTTCATTTAATAGTTACATAGTTATATAGTTACATAGTTAATACGGTTGAAAAAAGACATACGTCCATCAAGTTCAACCAAGGCTGTTGGGGTTGGTGGAAGTTATTTTTTTTTTTTACTGATAACAGCTAATAGTAACTTCTAAATAAGCATCTAATTTTATTTTGAAGCTGTCAGCAGTTGATGCTGTAACAAGCTTCTGTGGGAGGCTATTCCACAGATTTAAAGTTCTTATGGTAAAGAATGATTGTCCTCTCCGGAGACTGAATTTCTTTTTTTTCCAGTCGAAGGGAGCATGCCCCCCTTGTCTTTACCTGAAATAGTGTTCCCCCATATTTTTTGTATTGACCATTTATATATTTATACAAGTTAATCATGTCCCCCCTCAGCCGTCTCCTCTCAAGACTAAACAGATTTATTTCTCGTAATCTTTCCTCATAACTAAGATCCTTCATTCCTCTTATTAGTTTGGTGGCTCCTCTGCTCCCTTTCCAAAGTCAGAGCGTTCTTTCTATGAACGGGTGCCCAGAACTGGACGGCATATTCCAGGTGAGGGCGCACCAGAGCCTTGTAAAGAGGTGATATTACTCACCTATCCCGTGATTCCAGGCCTCTATTAATACATGATAATATCTTGTTGGCCTTGTAAAGAGGTGATATTACTCACCTATATTAACAAAGTTTGTTGAAAAAAGCACACCAGAACCAAAGTCTCTTGAATTGCAATTGATAAGTGTATTCAAAAAAAGTGAGCAAAGTTTTTCATATACAATATATACATATTAATCCCGCAAATACAGGATATCAGAAATAAATACAGCAGAGATAAACACGCAAAGGTTTGTAACATTGCTGTTTGGATGCGTTGCAGTATATAAAGTGGCCACTAGATGGCCCTAACATTTAGTATACAATAGTTCTCATACAAGCAATGAACATACCAACATGCATGACAGTATAGCATAGGCTCCCAATTGCAAACACCAAGAGAGCCAGTATAAACATGATTTTGGGAATCAAAAACGATACATTACAGCATAAGCAGGCACAATCTCCAACGTTTCAGACCCCACTGGGTCTTTCCTCAGGGAGGCTGAAAAGGCGATGCTACTAGTGGGCTGCAGGAACGGGGTTTAAATAGATCACAAATGGCGGGCTTTTCCGGGCCGGCCCGTGACGTCACTGGGGGCGCGCGTACGCGCGCCTGTCAGCAGCGTCACCAGAGAGCGGGTCGGGTCCCGGCCGTCCAACCCCATGATGGCGGTTGCGCAAATGCCATCCAGACTGGGGAGGGGCGGCGCTCGGGGCCACGGCTCCGTCTCCTAGGAGATACTCAGATGTTTTTGATTGGTTTATGCACAGACGGGGGCGTGGTTATAAAGCGGGAGTCACGTCAATATGAAAAGCTGCGCAGTTCATTCATTCCCTGACAGTTCTGCTGCATCCTCTGCAGACAGGAGAGCATATCTTAGGGAGGGCTCCCGCTGCCACCAATCCTTCTGTTTAGACAATCCCAGTGCAGTATCTGTTCAGCCATTTGGGGTCCATTATTCTATATGTCTTTAATTTCTTTAGGAAAATGCCGCCATGGATCTTTCTTTGGAAAAGCCGCCAATTTGCTGCTATATTTGTTACAAAACAAGAAGCAACATAGCATTAATAGATATACAAGAGGACCCTTATTGGCCCACAGTCCACCGTGCATCCCTTAAAGGTATATAGCGGGGAAAATTTTAAAATCAATATAGTGAAGTGAATTCAAGTTATCTTATAACTTATACTCACCTATCCCATGATTCCAGGCCTCTATTAATGCAGGATAATATCTTGGTGGCCTTGGAAGCAGCTGCTTGGCATTGCATGCTGTTATTTAGCCTGTGATCTACCAGTACCCCCAGATCCTTCTCAGTGAGTAACTCTCCCAGTTTTACTCCCCCGAGGACATATGTGGCCATCAGGTTATTAGACCCCAAGTGCAGGACTTTACATGTCTCCACATTGAACTTAATTTGCCAAGTGGAGCCCAGACACTCAATGTGTCCAAGTCAGCCTGAAGCGTGTGACCATCTTCAATAGACACATAGGCACTGCGCTACATATCTCTGTGTCATCTGCAAAAAATACCATTTTGTGAATACTCACCTTGTAAAATGGGTATTGTAAGTATGTCACACACCCCGCTTCAAGATAATCATTACATGTGGGTAGTATGGTCTGAAGAGGGCGATTTGCAGAGATGATTGGAGGAAAGAAAGCCCCTCCCAGTCCATAAATACCTGGGACCTCCCACTCATTACCCAGTATAAAGAAAGCAGTAAGGTAAGGGACCAGGAAGAGCCAAATATTAGTCATAACAACGCAAGGTTCACAAAACGATGGATCCAGAATACAAAAGGGCGGGTTGAAGCGGGGTGTGTGACATACTTATAATACCCATTTTACAAGGTGAGTATTCACAAAATGGTATTATTCTAAGTATGTCACACACCCCGCTTCAAGATAATCATTACATGTGGGACATCCAAAAGCAGTGTCCATAAAGGGCGGGGATCCAAAACAAGGCAAAAAGCACAACTTAAACCACTGCAGCCTGCAGAACTTTGCGGCCAAAAACAGCATCCGCTGAGGCCCAAACATCACCCTTGTAAAAACTTTGAAAAAGTGTGAACAGAAGACCAGGTAGCGGCCTTGCAAACTTGCTCAACAGAGGCCTGGTGCTGAAAAGCCCAGGAAGCCCCAACCGCACGAGTAGAATGAGCTGTAACACGAAGGGGAGGATTTCTCCCCTTAGCAGAAAAGGCCCCGACAATGGCCTGACGAATCCACGTACTGATGGAAGACTTAGCGGGCGCCAAAACCTTTCTTGGGCCCAGAGGGTACCACAAAGAAGGCATCAGTCTTACGAAAGGCAGACGTTACCACCAAATAGTACTTCACAACTCGAACCACATCCAGGGAATGCAGGACCCTCTCCTTTTCATTACTGGGATTAGGACACAGAGAGGGCAAAACAATGTCTTGGTTTAAGTGAAAAGGCAGAAACCACCTTAGGAAGGAAATCCGGGTTAAAACGGAAAACCACCTTGTCCTGATGTCTTTCAAAATACGGGACCTGAATGGACAGAGCCGCCAACTTAGAAACACGCCGAACAGAAGTGATAGCTACCAAAAAGGCCACCTTCTGAGTAAGGGAAGACAAGGCAATATCATGCAAGGGCTCAAAGGGAGGACCCTGAAGAGCAGAAAGAACCAAATTCAAATCCCAAACCGGAATCAGAGCCTTCCTAGGGGGCCGCACGTGCGTAACCCCCTGGAAAAAGGTCTTAACCAGCGGATGAAGCGCAAAAGATCTTTGGAAAAACACCGCCAGGGCAGACACCTGCCCCTTCAGAGTATTAAGTTGGAGCCCTAGATCCAAACCATGTTGCAGGAACTCCAGGATTCTAGAAATAGAGAATTCCCTGCAAGGGAAAGCCCTAGTCTCACACCAATCAATATAAGACCTCCAAGTCCTATAGTAAACGGAAGAAGAAAACCTCTTCCTAAAGACCTTCCTCCTTCAAGATGGAGGTTTCCGCAGCCACGCCGTCAAAGCCAGCGTTGGTAAATTGGGGCAACGTAGATGACCCTGTGTGTGCAGATCCGGCAGCAGGGGCAGAACGAACTGATCTTCTGCTAACCTTACCACGTCTGCGAACCAAACCTGTCTTGGCCACCTTGGAGCCGCCAGAATTGCTGACGCTCCTTCCAGAGCCAGCTTGCGCACTACTCTGGCTACCATGGGAAACGGAGGGAACAGATACAGAAACCCCAGATCCCTCCAGTTCAGGGACACGGCGTCCGTCGCGAAGGCTAGCGGATCCTTCGCCAGAGACACAGATGCCAGAAGTTTGTGATTGTGACGGGAGGCAAAGAGGTCCACCATCGGTGAACCCCACCTGAGACAAATTGAACGAAACACCTTGGGACTGAGAGGCCACTCCCCCTTGCGGGCTGACCACCTATTCAGAGAGTCCGCCTCCGAGTTCTCTACTCCCGGAATGTGAACTGCCGAGATGCACGGGATGTGGCTCTCCGCCCAGTCCAGAATCAATGACACTTCCCTGAGGGCACTCCTGCTGCGAGTCCCTCCCTGGTGATTGATGTAAGCAACCGCCGTCCGATTGTCCGACCGAACCTGGACCGGCAAGCCCTGCAGGAGATGAGTCAGACGAAAAAGAACCATTCTGATGGCTCTCAATTCCAGAATGTTGATAGGCTCGTGGGCTTCCGGGGTCCCCACAACCCCTGAAATTGCAGATCATTCCAGAAGCCCCCCCCATCCTGAGAGGCTGGCATCCGTGGTGACCACCTCCCAACGAGGAGTCTGAAAAGACCTGCCCTTCAACAGATTGGTTGAGTTCAGCCACCACCTGAGTGGTCGGCGAGACATCAGAAAGAATTGATCCAGCGACAGAGGAGATCTGTCCCAGACAGACAATAGATGGAGTTGTAGCGTCCTCGTGTGAAACTGGGCAAAGGGGACTGCCTCGAAGGAGGCCACCATCAACCCCACCAGTCTCATTCCTAGTCGAATGGTCGGACAAGGAATGGACATGAGCGACCGAATCAATTCCTGAATCAAAAGAACCTTGGATTGAAGAAGGAACACTCTGGCCTGATCTGTATCCAGAGACATTCCCAGAAAGGATACTATCCTGGACGGGTAAAAGGAGGACTTGGGATAGTTGATCACCCAGCAGAACCTCTCCAGAGTGGATATTACCGTCCTGGTGTCCAATTCCGCTTGGCTGAATGATGATGCCATGATGAGGAGATCGTCCAGATATGGCACTATGCGAATTCCCTGCGCTCTAAGAAGAGCCATCACCCCAGCGAGCACCTTGGTGAAAAACCCTTGGAGCTGTGGTGAGACCAAAAGGAAGAGCTACAAACTGAAAGTGCCGATCTTCCACCACAAACCTGAGGAATCTCTGGTGCGCGGGAAAAAATCGGAACATGGAGGAAAGCGTCCTTGACGTCTATGGACGTCATGAAGTCCCCCTGACGGAGAGCGCGGATAGCTGAACGACGCGATTCCATGCGAAATTTTCGCAGCCTGATAAACCTGTTGAGGATCTTCAGATCCAGGATGGGCCGGATAGAGCCATCCTTTTTGGGGACCGTAAACAGATTTGAGTAAAATCCCCGACCCTGATCTGATAGGGGCACTGGCGAGATGACCTATATCTCCAGAAGACTTGAAAAGCGCCTCCCGAAGCCCCTGTGCGCCAGGAGCGTCCGGGGGCACCCTAGACCTGAAGAAAAGCGGAGGAGGACGGGACTCGAACTCCAACTTGTAGCCGGAAGACACGACTTCCCGGATCCGTTTGTCCGAAACCTCCCGAATCCAGATCAGAGAGAAGTGTCGCAGCTGTCCCCCCACCCGCACGGGTGAGGGCGCCCCCTCATTGCTGAGCAGGCTTGTTCGCAGGTTTTGGGTTATGAACCCCAGTTGTATCCTGAGCGGGCACGTCCTCTGCCCCTATTCCAGGAATCTCCTCTAGTGGAAGGGAAGGCGAAACCTCTTCCTGCTCTGGATCCGCGAAAGGAATGATTGAAAGAAGCCGCCCCGCGAAAGGGACGTCGTTGCTTCTTGCATTGAGGTAACTTACCCCCCTTAGCTACTGAATCCAATTTTTCTCCAAAAAGCCATAGCCCCACGAATGGGAGAGACGTCAGCGACTTTTTTGGCCCAAAGTCGGCCGCCCACTGGCGCAACCAAACTGAACGCCTTATAGTCACCATCAGAGCAGAAGCTCTCCAAGGCGGCTAACATGAAAGACAAGAATAACTCACAACGTTTAAGTCCCAGAAATTCGTCACTGTCCGGGTGCAAACCGGAAGATGACAACAAGTCTCTGACCACCGACCTGGTAGCCACCACCAGCAGAGATGAAGCGCAAAAAGGGCCGTATGGCTGCCCCAATACTGGCGAAACCATGACAAGCCATCTGGCCAATTCGTTTATCCCCTCCATCTTTAAGAGAAGAGCAATCGGGGTTATTCAAAAACGGCTGAATTGGATAACCCCAGAATTGGTGCATCCACCTCAGGGGGGGACGTCCAGCGCTTAACCGTGTCCGAAGGGAAAGGATATCTTTTATCCCAACTCTGAAGAATGCCTGGGAGCTGAGCCGGCCTCTCCCATTCCTTAGAAATAATCTTATCAAAATGCCTTTGATTAGGGAATTCCAAGCGCGGCTTGGATTCCTCATAAAACTCCCCTTGTTGATGAGGAGCAACCTCTGGAGGAGAAATAGCCAGAACCTCAAACATCTGAGCAAGGACGTTAGGAGTATCCAAAGAACTCCCTGACCCCTTCTCAGAGTCCGCACCAACGAATAGCTGGTCGTCCGAATAATCCGATTCGTCAAATAGCTCCCCTTCCTCCAGAGGGGAGCAATCTGACCAATCCAGGCGATCCTCATCGTCCTATTCAAATGTCGGTGGGACCGGTGACAAATGCTTTCTCTTAGCTGGAGCCTTCTTGGCAACCGCAGAAGAAATACATTTTTCAATATTAGTCAATCTAGCACACACATCAGATTGCGACTGCCCACCCGTGACAACGGGACACGGGCCAAGACGGGGTGGGAAGGGGATGACGCCGGCGGTGCTGACCCAGACGTCTGGGGTTCTGACTGCCGTGTAATAGTCTGCTGTGCACATAGTATACATAGAAATACGTCATCCCCTGTTAGGGATACCCCACAGCCCATGGACTTCCGGGATTGCCCCGAGGGGAGCCCGGTATCTGGGGATGCCTCCATACGGTGAACTTATATGTAGTCGCAATGACCGAGGGAATTACGCTAGTAAGCAACCCGGGATGCCCTTATAATTGTCCCAAGTGGGAGGATTTTAACATGGAATTTAACCCAGGGACCCAAGGACCGGAAGAAGACCCCTTAAAACCTAAGGCGTTCTACCTGAAAGACTGCCGGATATAAAGGGTTACATATAAGTAAATATATATATATATATATATATATATATACCGTATTTTTCGCCCTATAAGACGCACCTGCCCATAAGACGCACCTAGGATTTGGGGGAAGAAAATAAGAAAAAAAAAATTTCAATCAAAAACGCACCATTACAGACAGTGTGGCATTCCCCTATCCAATTCCCATAGGCCGTGTGGGATGCCCCCATTCCATAGACAGTGTAGCATGCCCCCATCCCATTCCCCGTATATCCAGTGTGGCATCCCCCCCTCCCATTCCCCATATACCCATTGGCTGTGTGGCATCCCCCTCTCCCCCCATTAGTATAGGCTGTGTGGCATCCCTCTCCCCACATTCCCATAGGCTGTGTGGCATCCACCTCTCCCCCCATTCCCATTGGCTGTGTGGCATCCCCATCCCCCCATTCCCATAGCCTGTGTGGCATCCCCATCCCCCCATTCCCATAGCCTGTGTGGCATCCCCCTCCCCCCATTCCCATAGGCTGTGTGGCATACCCCTCCCCCCATTCCCAAAGGCTGTGTGGCATCCCCCTCCCCCCATTCCCAAAGGCTGTGTGGCATCCCCCTCCCCCCATTCCCATAGGCTGTGTGGCATCCCCATCCCCCCATTCCCATAGGCTGTGTGGCATCCCCATCCCCCCATTCCCATAGGCTGTGTGGCATCCCCATCCCCCCATTCCCACCCCCCTCCCCCCATTAGTATAGGCAGGCGCCATAGTAAAAAAAAAAAAGTTAAACTCACCTGTCCGCTGACACCACTGCGCTGAGCGGCCGGCTCCGTGAATGGGGTGGGCGTGGCCTGCGCCGCAGCGTCGACGCAGGCCACGCCCACCCCATTCACGAGCTGGCTCTGTCCCGGCCCCGATCACGAAGGTCCGGGCAGCGGGTGGGCGTGGCCTGCGCCGGTCACGCCCACCCACTGCCGGGACCTTCGTGCTCGCGTGTGGAGGAGCAGATGGAGGAGCGGCAGGGGCTCTGTCTCTGGCCCCGCCGCTGTCATCGCTGCCTGAAAAGACAGCGATCGCAGCGGCGGGGCCGGGACAGAGCCCCCGCAGCTCCTCTGGCCTCTCGCAGTGTGCCAGACAACGCGGGAGCGCCGGGGACGGGTGAGTTTTTTTTTTTTTTTTTTTTTTTTTACATTCGCCCGATAAGGCGCACTGACATTTTTCCCCCACTTTTGGGGAAAAATAAGTGCGTCTTATAGGGCGAAAAATACGGTATATATAGCCCATAGGGCCACTCACTGTGCCTTCCTGCATGAGGTAAATGGCGTCCACCACACACGCAGCTCACAGAGGCAGAGAGGAGCCTGTGGGCGTGGCCAGCGCTGAGCGCGCGATATGCGTAGCTCCGCCCCCTTACAGAGCGGAAAGCGGGCTCCGCAGTGGGTCTGCGCCCCTAATGGCAAAATGTGTGAGGTAAATTACCTCAGAAAAACACTATAGCGCACACATATACCGGCGCCATGGCAAGAACAGCAGCCGCGGCGCCGGTAACCACAAAGACCCCAGGGATGTAATGGGTGCGGGCCGCGGCGACGCGCAATCGCCCGGCCCCGCCCACTGTGGCCAGCGCGTGAGGGGAGATCTCCCCTCACAAGATTAATGGAACCGCCAGCGCAAATAACCGCGCCGCGGCCATTGCGGTAGTCACCGCAACAAAAAACAGTAAAGCCAGGGGGACAAGCCAGCGCCAACAGCCGGCCCCACCCCCCAACTACAACTTCTGAGGAGAAAAGTTCTCCTCAGCTCTGGCGCCAGTAGCAGTGAAACAATGCACAATAAATAAATCCTAACTCTGAGGTAAAAAAGGTGGCCCCCGACATTTTATCCCCACCACCACAGGAGAAGGGCATCAGGAAAGGGGGGCCAAGGGACAGGGCATCCCAAACCGGGGTCACCAGCCCGGATAACCGCCTATCCTCTGGTACAGGGTCTCACGGTGGAGCATGGCTCCAGAGCACTAAAAGTGCCATTCTACCCTCACCCGGGATACAGCCTAGACTGGGAGGCATGTGTATTGGGACTTATAAAAAACATAACCGGGTGGAAATAGAGAGAAAAGCGGGCCGGGAATAAACCCGGCTACCTGAAATCCCCCTGTGCAAGGAGGAGACATCATCTTCTGACTTGCTCGCCGTCTGCAGAGATGGAAAACTGGGTAATGAGTGGGAGGTCCCAGGTATTTATGGACTGGGAGGGGCTTTCTTTCCTCCAATCATCTCTGCAAATCGCCCTCTTCAGACCATACTACCCACATGTAATGATTATCTTGAAGCGGGGTGTGTGACATACTTAGAATATAGAGACAGTGGAAGATAATATCCACACGGTGGTTTAAGAACTGTTCATAACTGTTCCTTTTGAATTTTTAGAAGAAATACACTGGCTAGTTACGTTTCACTGCTCTCTCCCATATGGGTTAGTGCTCAGGCCTCCAGTCTGGTGCTTTGTTGTGGCTGTTGTAACAATGGTTTGTCCTTTTTCCAGGTACGTGATAGGCCGAGGCCTGAAGGCCGGCATAGAAGACGTGCGCAATTACCTCTTCACTGTAAACCTGCGACTCAACCAGCTGAGGAACACCGAGCAGGACGTCAATCTGGTGGTGCCTCTGGAAGTGCTGCGGGGGGACCGGCAGTTTCATGACTACATGGTCCGCTCCAATGAGAGGTGAGGAATGGGGGGCAGATAGTGGGGCGCTATGGTTACAGCTAGCAGGGTGGAATATTTTTGGCACAGGACCTATAGGCGGGATATTTTTGGCGCCGGACCTATAGGCGGAATATTTTTGGCGCCGGACCTATAGGCCCTGATTGTGGCTCTGTATTTCCTCCTCGTCTCACGTGTTTCTCTCTCTTATTTTCCAGCCATTGCGAGATGCAGATAAAAGCTCTGGCCAAGATCCACGCCTTCGTCCAAGACTCGTGAGTATCCTGCGGCACGCCCCGTGTGGGGTCGGCGCCCCTGCAACATCCTGATTTGGTTCCTCCATGTTGTTTTGACCGGAAGTGACACGTTGTAAATTGTCTTACAGAACGTTAAGCGAGCCACGCCAAGCCGACATACGAAAGGAGTGCCTCAAGCTTTGGGGGGTAAGTCCGGTATCGGACATTTGGGGTCACCGTGCTGGGCTGCGGGATCTCCTGCAGGCGCTGGAGAGCGCCGTAACCATGGCAACCAGCCTACTGTAGGCAAGTGGACCAGAAGCGGCCCTGGAGCCTTGAAGATTTCAGGGACGCTCGATTCCCTCCAGGTTCGGGATGCCCCGCTCTGTTAACCCCTCTCTCTTGTAATACCTACCTTCTCCCTGTCCCAATGACATAAGCGTCACCTTACTGGGCTGGCCGCGCACCTGCGTCGGGCAAGGACAGCAGAGATGCGGCCACCAGTCGCTTGCTGAATGACATCATCACATTAAGCGGCTCTGATTGGAGAGGAGGAGATGCAGCCACAATCGCGTTCTGCTGGTGGGAGCGTTTGTTTCCTATTCATTCCAATTAGAGTCGCTTGCTGAATGACATCATCACATTAAGTGGCTCTGATTGGACAGGAGGAGATGCGGCCACCAGCGCGCTCTGCTGGTGGGAGTGTGCGCTTCCCATTCATTCCAATTAGAGTTGCTTGCTGAATGACATCATCACAGTAAGCGGCTCTGATTGGACGGGAGCCCGCACATGTGCCGTTGGACTGGGACAGGGTTAAGCCTATCAGGTGATTTGGGGGGTTTCACACAACGGGACGCCCCGATTCTTTAAAGCGGAACAAAACCTGTGAATTTAGACTATTCTGATTATTATTATTTATTATTATTATTAATTATTCCATGAAGTTCTGAAACTATTCTGATTATTATTATTATTCATTATTAAATTGTATTATTATTTTTCATTATTATTATTATATTTTAATTATTATTGATTATTATTTAAACTATTCAGATTATTTATTATTATATTTAATTATTATTGATTATTATTTAAACTATTCCAATTATTATTATTTATTATTATATTTAATTATTATTGATTATTATTTAAATTATTCAGATTATTATTTATTATTATATTTAATTATTATTCATTATTATTTAAACTATGCCGATTATTATTATTTATTATTATTAATTATTATTATAATTATATTATTATTGATTATTATTTAAACTATTATGATTATTGTTTAATATTATTTATTATAGTTTAATTATTATTGATATAGGATGCACTGGGCTATTCATACTGATGGCCACACCCCCTGTGATGGTGCCATTGGACAGGACATGTGACCTCAGAGGGCGTTACAATCAAGGCAGGGTTCCTCTTTAAATCCAAGTGCTTATTCCTAATGCGGACCCACATTCTCCTCCTTCCTTTCAGATTCCTGAACAGGCTCGTGTGGCTCCAACCAACACCGACCCAAAGAACAAGTTTTACCAACTGACCCAGGTACGTCTCCATGGTAACCGTCGCCGTGCATGCCGCCCTCCTATTGGTTACCACGTGCTGAGAGGGAAACGCCCACCTTAGATCAGAGTATGAGAAGGCGGGGCCAGCAGGTGGGCGTGGCCTTTGTACGGAGGCTTCCAATAAGAACAGTGGGTGGCTCCGTACACAGACAATGTGGCATGTGAGTCTCGTGCCCTCTGGCGACCCCCTGATCTGAGGTCTGGGTGAGAGTCCGCCAATGTAGCTTTTCTCTTATTCTAAGCAGACAGCACGTCCTGCTCCAGACATAGTCCTTACATGTGGGTATACCTCCGCCTTCAGCGCTGTGCACTGCAGAACATGAAGAAAACAAGCTCCTCCCGGCCCTACATATACCGAGGGACCCCCCACAAATCCCCAGATTTCTCTGCAGTGCTGGAACTGCGAAGACATGAAGTATCACGCTCTTGCAGGCGAGCGGGGCTTTACAGTCCGAGGCCCTGCGGGACTATTTCCACCCGTCCTCATTATGAATTAATGCCTCCCAGCCTGGGCTGCGTTGGTCGGGTGAAGGTAGGCAGCACCTAGTGTGCTTATGGAGCTAGACTCCACCGCAATCCCCCTCCATAGGGCAGGCGGTTAAGGCGTATGGTGAGCCTTCTATTGGATGCCCCTCCCGCGCTAGTGCCCCTCGCCCGGTGTAGCGGTGAACCCAGTATATTGGATCACCTTCCTCCCTAGATTTCCCCGTTAGTGGGGGAAAAAAGAGGGGGGGGTCGTGTGTACGACGGCTAATCCTTGCCCTAATCACACTAGTCAACCATTGTCTTATTTGGTCCTTGGAGTCAGAGCTGCGCTTCACTCTCAGCCTTTTGCCTTCCTACTGCGCCTTCATGTATTACTCGGCGCGTACTTCAGTTTTTATTTAATAGACGCTTGGCGTCGTTCTTTCACTGTTTTCACCCTGTCAGATCTCTCTGAGGTGATGTCTCCCTGACAATATCTGTCGCTTCTGATAGGCTGCGCGCCTTCGAGCTTCGCACTCTCCGGGGGGGGGGGGCGTAGTGCGGTTTGGCGCGCTCCGCGTCATCGTCCGCTCTGGCCCGCCCTTCGAGGTTCGCTTGGCGTCATTTCCTTCTCACATGCGCGTGGTGAAGACGGTCCTCCCCTCTCTGTTCTGTAAGTGCCCTCATGGGTGATCCCTTTCCTAGCTTTGACTTCTTCGCGCTTGGCTCTGACGTCCCTTTTCCCCTTGTGTCTTTCAGACCGCGGACTTCGGTGGCTTCTCCCGGCCCGTTGTAGAGTCCGGCCCAGAACCTTTTAATAAATCACTCCCACTTCCCAGCGGGTGTTTGGGGCATCCAGGGTTGCTTTACAGCGTCAATCCCTACTGGCATATTAAATATAATAA
Source organism: Gastrophryne carolinensis (assembly GCA_027917425.1). Classification (NCBI taxonomy): domain Eukaryota; kingdom Metazoa; phylum Chordata; class Amphibia; order Anura; family Microhylidae; genus Gastrophryne; species Gastrophryne carolinensis. Next base: position 484,493,366 of record CM051237.1, on the reverse strand, counting down.
TCACCATATTGAGGCATCTCAGGATATCGTGAACGGGGTTCCTTCGGGACAAGCCCGGCTGTGTGTAGCTTGTGGGGTCTTACCTAGCAGTGGTGACAATGCACGGGTCGGCGTCCCTTGTGCCCAGCAGGCGCTAGCTGGCCTACCCACCTCTTCTGAGGCTGGGCCCGCGTCTCGCCTTGTTTCTCCTACTCCCCCAAGCCTGAGTCTAACCCCCAATCCTAGCGGGGACTCTCATGCTGACTTTGCCGCTAGACTGGCTAGTGTGGAAAGTTTAGTCGCTGGCTCCTTGGCGCGCAAGGCTACCACTAAAAAGCGCCACCTGAATCCTGAAGCCACTATTCTTCCTGTAGACTCGGATGATTTACATTTGTCCTACGCACACTCCCCCTCAGAGGAAGGGGAACTGTTTTCTGACTCGGGGTCCTACGACGATGAGTCCAGGAGTCAGGATGAATCTGATCCTGATCTTTGGTCCCAGGATGACGTTGATAGATTGCTGGCTCAGATCTTTGACGTGTTATCCCTCTCTCCCCCGCCTGTGGCTCCTCGGCAAAGAGGTGACCTGTTCCATACCGCTAAGGTGCGGTTGGAATTCCCTGAACAAACTCATTTTAACAATCTAGTCTTAAAGGAGTGGAAACATCCCAGCAAACTCCAGGGGGTATCTAAGACTGTGGATAAGAAGTATCCGTTCCCTGCAGCCCTGATCAAGTGTTGGACTTCGCCGCCCGAAGTCGATGCCCCGATCCTTGGTCTGTCCAATACCTCTATTATGCACTCCCCTGACACTACTACGCTGCGGGATCTGGAGGATCGGCGGGTTGATCAATTGGCATGTCATGCCTTTGCATTTGGGGGAGCCTCGCTCCGCCCGGTTTGCGCCTTAGCCATCACGGCGGTGGCGCTCAGGACTGTGGTTAAGACTGCTCTTGAAGGGGCGGATGACTTGCCATCCGATGCCGCCAATGCTTTGGTTACCTGTGAGACTTTTATCAATTATATCCTGTCTGCATCGGACGATGCTATTAAGCTGAGTGCTAGATCCTCTGCTCTGGTGGTAGCCATACGCCGAGCGGTCTGGTTACGCCAGTGGGCAGCTGACAATGTCGCCAAGAAGGCCCTTACGGGGCTTCCTTTCAAAGGGCTGCGCCTGTTTGGAGAAAGGTTAGATATCTTTGCTAAAGGGGGCAAGCTGCCCCAGCGCAAGCGTTAGCCTAGGCCTTTTTGTGGCCCAAGCTCCCACTCGACCCCCTACCGTGGGGCTAAACAGGGAAGAGGGGGGTCCTTCGCCGGAGCTCGCACAGATTCCTGGAACAAGAACAGAGGACGCCACCCCAGCTCTTCCTGGGGGCCAAAGCCCCTCCCAAGACCCCCCAGGCATGAAGGGGCGCCCTCGCCCGTCAGGGTGGGGGGACGTCTGCGGCATTTTCAGCATGTCTGGAGACGCCACGTCCCAGACCGGTGGATTCAGGAGGTAGTGTCCTCCGGTTACAAGATAGTTTGCTGTACTGCCCCCTACCAGGTTCGTCGGGTCCCGAATCCCACAGGATCCTGCCTCAGCTCAAGTCTTGACGCTAGCGGGGCAGGACCTTCTAGACCTCGGGGTCATTTGCAAGGTCCCCTTAAAAGACAGGGGTATGGGGTTTTATTCCAACCTGTTCACAGTGCCCAAAAAGGACGGGTCAGTCAGACCCATTCTGGACTTAAAAATCTTAAACAGATTTGTCAGAAACAGGCATTTTCGTATGGAAACTCTGCGCTCGGCCATTGCCTCGCTGCGCCCAGGGGACTTCATGACATCTGTGGACATCAAGGACGCTTACCTGCACTTTCCAGTGTTCCCAGGGCATCAAAGGTTTCTCAGATTTGCGCTGCTGGATCAGCATTACCAGTTTGTGGCTCTGCCATTCGGACTTACGTCAGCCCCCAGGGTATTCACCAAGGTGCTGGCTGGAGTAATGTCTCTGTTGAGACTAAAAGGCATACGAGTGTTGCCCTACCAGGACGAGCTGGACACGCGGTTGGTGGTGTCCACCCTGGAGTCTTTCGGCTGGGTGATCAATTACCCAAAGTCCTCTCTGTCCCCGTCCTCAGTGACACCGTTTCTGCGGATGATTCTGGATTCAGTTCAGTCAAGGATATTCCTTCCTCCACAGAAGGTGGAAGCTCTGACAACGCAGGTGAGGTCCCTGCTCTCGAGCCCTCATCCCTCTATCAGGCAGGGAATGCAGTTGATGGGCTCGAAGGTGGCAAGCTTCGAGGCGGTGCCATTCGCCCAATTCCATTGAGAACTCTGCAGATTCACCTTCTGTCAGTTTGGAACAAGGACCCAGCGTCCTTGAACGAGATCTGGGTGCTTCCCCCCTCGGTCAGACAATCCCTGGCGTGGTGGCTGGACCACGGGAACTTGACAAGAGGCAGATCCTTCCTGGCTCCCTCCTGTGAGGCGGTCACAACGGATGCCAGTCTCTCGGGCTGGGGGGGGGTTTCTGGAAGTCCCTGCGTTTCCAGGGGAGGTGGGGTCCTCAGGAGGCCCATCTACCTATCAATGTCCTGGAATTCAGGGCACTCAGGTTGGTGCTGGAACAATTGACACAGCACCTGAAGGGTCTGGCAATTCAGGTACGCTCAGACAACAGGACGGCGGTGGCCTACATCAATCATCAGGGAGGAACCCGGAGCAAGGGTGCTCTCCAGGAGGTGTCTCTGATTCTAACATGGGCAGAGACCAATGTTCAATGCATCTCGGCTGTTTACATTCCGGGGGCGGAAAATCTGCTAGCAGATGCCCTGAGCAGGGGGTCGTCCCGTCAGGGGGAGTGGTCCCTCTCCAACTCGATATTTCAATCCCTGTGTCACCGTTGGGGTGTCCCAGACGTGGATCTGTTTGCGTCCTGTCACAATCACAAGCTACCGAGCTTTGTATCCCTGTCTCAGGATCCTCTGACTCTGGCCTCGGATGCTCTGTCAATGTCTTGGAGGGAGTTTCGGCTCCTGTATGCTTTTCCACCGCTTCCCCTTCTGGGCAGAGTGCTACGCAAGATCGCTCTGGAAGGGGTACCCACGATTCTGGTGGCCCCAAGGTGGCCAAGAAGAGTGTGGTTCGCAGACGTGGTTCAAATGGCAGTAGATCAGTACGATCTACCAAAGATTCCAGACCTCCTAACTCAGGGGTCTCTACGCCATCCCAATTTACTAACTCTGGCTTTGACGGCTTGGCTATTGAGACCACCATTTTAAAGGAAAAGGGTTTGTCCGCTTCTGTAGTGGCTACCATGGTCCAAGCCAGGAAGAAGACCTCTTCTGCCATATATTTTAGGGTGTGGCGTGCCTACATTGACTGGTGTGAATCCAGGTCTCTTTCCTGCCTGGAATTCTTAGTCTCCAGGGTGCTGGAGTTTTTACAACATGGTCTAGACTTAGGTCTGAAGCTTAGTACCTTGAAGGGCCAGGTTTCGGCCCTGTCTATTTTCTTTCAGAAGACCTTTGCCCAGCACTCTCTTATCAAGACTTTCTTTCAGGGGGTCACTCATGTGCGCCCCCCCTCGGAAACCTATGGTTCCTGTCTGGGATCTGAATTTGGTTTTGTCGGCTCTACAGGGTCCTCCTTTTGAGCCTATTCATGAAGCAGCTCTTGCTTTTCTCACGTTCAAGGTGGTCTTTCTGGTAGCCATTACCTCGGTTAGACGTGTGTCGGAGTTGGCTGCCTTGTCTATTCAGCCTCCCTACTTTGAGAGACACCGGGATAAGGTGGTGTTTTGCTTCAAGCCAGACTTCCTGCCTAAGGTTGTGTCTGCGTTTCATTTGAATCAAGATATTGTTCTTCCATCCTTGTGCCCTTATCCTAGTAACCCTAAAGAGAGGGTTTTAAATTCCCTGGATGTGGTTAGGTGTGTCAAGTCCTATCTGGTTACCACTCAGGCATTTAGAAAGACGGATGCTCTCTTCGTTGTGCCTCACGGGCCTAGGAAAGGTTTGGCTCCCGCCAAGTCTACCATCAGCAAATGGATTCGTCAGGCTGTGGTTCAAGCCTATACTACTAAGGGGAAGACTCCCCGCTTTCGTCTTACTGCTCATTCTACTAGAGCTGTTGGGGCTTCTTGGGCTTTTCAGCACCAGGCCTCTGTGGAGCAAGTTTGCAAGGCCGCTACTTTGTCTTCCGTTCATACCTTTACAACGTTTTACAAGGTTGATGTTAAGGCCTCAGCTGACGCTGCGTTTGGCCGCAAGGTTCTGCAGGCCGTAGTTGTTTAAACGGCTTGCTGTTGCCTTCTGTTGGGGATCCCACCCTTCTTTACAGACACTGCTATTGGATGTCCCACATGTAAGGACTATGTCTGGAGCAGGACGTGCTGTCTGCTTAGAATAATACAACTCTGTGAAGTACTCACCTGTAGAGTTGGTATTATATGCAGACAGCACGTCCTGCTCCACCCCACCCTGGTTTCACTTTGTTCCGGATCCCCTGTTTGGCGATTGTTATACTTGATATTTTGTTTTGCCAGTTTTGGGTGGTTGTTTCTCCTGGCCTCTCCTTCTCACTGCTTTTCTTTTTTTTTTTTTTTTTTTTGCACAAACAATCAACAATATAATTGCTCCACCTCACCAAAGCGTTCCATCATCACAATGGTACTATATGGTGTTTAGAGTATACTTGCATCATAGTTTGTGAAGTATTAAATATATCAAGCTTGTCTATAGCCGATACAGCTCAAGTTAAGGCATGCTCACTGCTTTTCAATGCTGGGGATTTGTGGGAGGTCCCTCGGTATATGTAGGGCCGGGAGGAGCTTGTTTTCTTCATGTTCTGCAGTGCACAGCACTGAAGGCGGAGGTATACCCACATGTAAGGACTATGTCTGGAGCAGGACGTGCTGTCTGCATATAATACCAACTCTACAGGTGAGTACTTCACAGAGTTGTATTTTTAAAGTGGACCAAAACCCACGGCGATCGGTCCGGGAATCTTATATCGATCGTTTCCTTCCCCCCGGGGCATCCTGATTTGCCCCGCTGTGTGATACCCCCCAGGTCACCCCATACACTTACCTTCTTTTCTGGTCCAATGGCATGTGCGTGGCCCGCGGCCGCATCCCCGCTATCCCTCTAGCAGGGCCAGGCATTTGTGAATTGCCGGCGTGGGCACGCTCCTTGTTAGAGGGAATCGGGGGATGCGGCGGCCAACGTGCTCGGAGCCCATGGCCTTAGACGTGAGCGGATCCGAGCGCGCTGATTGGATGAGCGGCCACACATGCTCCGTAGGACCGGGAAAAGGTGAGTTGGCATCAGCGATCTGGGGGGTTTCACGCAGCGGGGGCCCCGATTGGGTGTAAAGGACCAAAACCAAGGATTGGTCCACTTTTAAAGAGGAACGTAACCCAGGGTTTTGACTTGCCTGAGATTTGTCCGGATTGGGAAGGCCTAGGGAAAAGGACCAAAATCCTGGGTTTTGGTCCACTTTAAACCAGACCAGCACAAGGAACGGTGCTCCTATGCCATGCCCCCATCCCAGGACAGGGGAGGGGGCTGTGTGAACCCCCCATTCACAACACACGCATGCGCCATTGGATCGGGAAACAAGGTAAGTGTATAGGGTGACCTGGGGGGGGGGGGGGGGTTCCAATTCTGTATGCCCCGGAGGGAGGGAATTGACTGGCCTGGGAATCTTTCTGATTCCTGGGCCGATCGCGCTGGGTTTTGGTCCACTTTAAAGCACAAGTAGCTGTGAGGCGCCCAGCTGCATTAGCATATAGGTACCACAGAGGACCGCCCCCCCCCCCCCAACACCACTAGTCTTTCTAGGCTCATGAGGCTCCTCCCACTCCTCCCATCATCTCTGGCCGCTATGGGGTGGGGAGGCAGGGTGAGAGCTGGACACAGGGGGAACCCCGCTTGTATTTAGTCCCCGAAGAGTGGGAAATAGTCTCTGTGACACGGCAGACACCTACCTGGAAAAATGTGGTCAGACGATGATGTCACATGGTCCCATTATTTTTCAGAGCAGAGACATCGAGGTTTACGGATACAAACCCACGTCCCTGACCTCCAAGACCCTGGAGAAGATCAGCCACGTCATGGATTATCGCTGCATGGTGTCCGGCAGCGAGCACAAGTTCCTCCTGGGATTAGGGGTGAGTGCGGCGCCTGCTTCACACGCACGCCAATCACAGCGTTTTGTCACAATAAAGATTTTCAGAGCCTTTTGCAGCGATAAAGTTTTTCTAAAGCGTTTTGCCGCGATAAAGATTTTCACAGTTTTGCTGCGATAGCAATTTTCAGAATGTTTTACCGTGACAGGGGTTTTCAGAGCGTTTTGTCGCGATAAACATTTTTAAAGCTTTTGCCACAATAGCGATTTTTAGAGCAATTTGCCGCTATAGCAATTTTCAGAGTGTTTTGTTGCGGTCGTTACGATTTTCAAAGCATTTTATCGATATAGCGATTTTTAAAGCAGTTTAAAGTGATTTTCTACAGCCAACTAAATGACCAGAGTCCATCTTTAAAGTGGACCAAAACCCGAGATTTTCAGGAGTTCCAATCCGGGATGCCCTCGGGGCAATGAACAAAACCCGGAAAGTCAAAGTTAGTTTTATTGAAAAGAATAAATGTATTTTTCCCTCCAGAGATCCCAGATCTACACCTGGGGGGGGCGCCCCGCAGACCGATGGACTAAGCTGGAGATGAAGACCGAGCTCCCTCGGGATACCCTGCTGTCTGTGGAGATCGTCCATGAGCTGAAGGGTGAGGTGAGTGTTAATCCAGAGGTGGGTAGTGAACGACCTCCTTTTGTGACTTCTTTAAAGTGGGCCAAAACCCACGCCGATCGATTCCCTCCCCTGGGGCATCCAAAATCAGGATGCCCTGCTGTGTGAAACCCCCCAGGTCGCCCCATACACTTACCTTTGTTCCCGGTCCAACGGCGCATGCGCAAGCCGCGGACGCATCCCCGCTATCCCTCTAGAAGGGCGCGTGCCCGAACCAGGCATTTGTGGATGGCCGGCGTGGGCACGCTCCCTGTTAGAGGGAAGCAGGGGAAGCGGCCGCCAGCGCACTCGGAGCCGCTGGCCTTAGACCCCGGCTTAGATGGCATGACTCCGAGCGCTCTGATTGGACGAGCGGCCGCACATGCGCCGTAGGGCCGGGAAGAGGAGAGGTGGTCTCGGCGATCTGGGGGGGCCTCACACAGCGGGGCATCCCCCGATCAGGGACAAGGACCAAAACCAAAAATCCTGGGTTTTGGTTCACTTTAAAGTATACATACCTGAGCATGCCCCGCCCACTTTTGTCCCCCACAGCTGGGTTGGTGCCATTCCGGCGATCGGTACCTCCTCTGATCACTGGATCCCGAGATGCCCGGCCCCCTCCATCATTCACAGGGTGCGTGGCCAAGCCCACTCCATTCACTTCAATAGAGGGGGCGTTTCAGGCCTAGGCACCTCCCCCCTCCATCGTAATGAATGGCGAGGGTGTGCGGCCAAACCCATTAATTTCAATAGAGGAGGCGTGTCAGGCCTAGGCACCTCCCCCTCCATCGTAATGAATGGCGAGGGTGTACTGCCAAACCCATTAATTTCAATAGAGGAGGCGTGTCAGGCCTAGGCACCTCCCCCTCCATCATAATGAATGGCGAGGGACTGGCCGCCCGCCTGTGACTGATGGTGAGTCCCCTGTTGGGGCCTGGGACAGTCGGAGCTCGGATCCAGCGAACAGGTGAGTTGGTGATTGCTGGACTGGCACCGATCAGCTGCAGGGGACAAAAGGTGAGTACACTTTATTCTAAGTATGTCACACACCCCACTTCAATCATTAATTATTACAATAGGGTAATACCTACCGCTAGGTGGCAGCGTTGCAGAGAATCTCCAAAAAAGCAACAGGCCCCTCCCGGTCTATACATACCTGGTACCTCCCAATAATCTCCCAGTGTTATTCTCTGCAAGGTGGCGACAAGACAGAAGAAAGAAGTCTCCTGCTTGCAGGTAGCCGGGGTATCACCCCGGCCCCCCCCCCTTACGGTCTATTTCTGCCCAGCTTCTTTTGGTTTTCTCCCCCTGTATAACTGGCAGCCTCCCAGCTTGGGCTGTAGGCTGGGCAAGGGTAGATGGCACCTTGAGTGCCTAGGAGATTAGCTCCTCCGTTCGACCCCATATTATGGGGCATAACGGGATTCCGGAGTGGTGATCCGGACGTGGGATGCCCCTAATTACATGGCAGTTAGGACTGGCTCATCTAGCGAGCCTGTCAGTCTGCACGTAGGTACGCCCTTTCCTCCCAGCTTACTGCCCCTTTAGTGTGGCTGTGTGGTGTGTGTGCTGGGACGGGTGGCAGGGGCTGCTATACTTTATTTCATTTCACTGGGCCTCTGTTTCTTATTGCGTGCGGGCCGGGCGTTTACTGCCGGCCCGTCGTTTGTGTGGCTCCCTGGGTGTCATGGTGCGCCGTCGGCGCGGTTCCCCTGTCAGCTCGTTCGTCCCGCCGGGGGCGGTGGGCGGGGCCGGGCGGCGCTGACCGGGTAGCGCCGAGGTCGGCGCTCGCTGCGGTGTGTCTTCCGGCTGCGTCAGGGGGACCGGGCGGTTGCTCCGCCGGTCCGGTCATGGGGGAAGCGGGCGCCATCTTTTTTCCGGCGCCCGCGGCTCGGCAGCACAGTTGGGGGCGGGTCCGCGTCTTGCGCGGCCCGCTCTGTGATTGGCGCTTGGGGAGGGGCGGGGTTATCGCGGCTCCCGCGCTTCCATGGGACCGCCTTTCTTCTCCCCTCTCCTGGACGGCGCTGGCTGTTCTTATTGGCTGGGGCCGCCATTTCGGTGAAGTGGTCCCGCGGGTGGTAGGAAATCTGAGGTACCCTCCTTCTTGGTTTTGACATTAGGGCCTGCGGCAGCACCGCCGCGTTTATTATTATATCCTTTTTTGCACTCATATTTTAACTGTGTCTGTACTTTTTGGCTGCTCTCTCTCTCTCTCTTTTTCCCCCATCCCCTCCCCCTCGCCTCGATCCCGCTGTTTGGCTGACTGTTTATCCAGCAGCTCAGGGCTTGTGGTTAAAGGGGGGGGGGGGGGGGACGGCCTTATTGTTTATAGCACTGTATTTGTACATGGGTGCTGTTGTGCTGAAATGATTGTGTTCTTGTTTTTCAGATCCTGGGACCCCCATCTTTCAGGGCTCTCCCGGTCTTATATACCTGGCTAGTGGGGGTTGTTTCTAGGCCATTGTTCCATTTATTGGGTTATTTTTTATGCTAAATTCCCATGGTCAGGATTTTTTAAGAATTTTATAGATATTAAAGGGGCATCCCGGGTCGCTTATTGCGTAAATCCCTGGGTTCTGCGAATACCATAAATTTCACCATATGGAGGCTGCCAAAGATACCGGAAATGGTCCTTCGGGACAATCCAAGGTGTGTGGGGGTTGTGGGGCTCTGCTCCAGGGGGATGATGTCATTTTATGTATTCCATGTGCACAGCGGAACATTGAGCGGCAGTCCAGCACTCCGGTGCCTAGCACTTCATCGGTCGCGCCATCTCCCTCTCCCCCTCGCTTGTTCCGGACCCCGTGTGACGTTGTCATGGGTGGGGATTCGCAATCTGAGGTATGCGCCCGTTTGGCCAGCCTAGAGAAAATGTTTTCCGCAGTGGTCGCTCAGAAGGCTCCAGCTAAGCGGAAGCATCTGTCTCCGCCTCCGCCGGATTCAGATGAGGAAGTTATTGGGGACCTGGATTGGTCAGATCGTCCCCTTGAAGAGGGTGAGCTCGTTGAGGAAGAGGATTCCGAGGTTCAGCAGTTGCTGGGTGCTGAGGGGGACCAGGCTGAGGCCCCCCCTCCCGATTCGTCTACTATTCTGGCTCAAATGTTTGAGGTTTTGGATTTGGATCCTCCGGCAGTTGCTCCTAGGCCTAAGGGTCAGCTTTTTGGGGTGTCCAAGCAGCGCTTGGAGTTTCCCAGTCAACAGCATTTTGAAGAGGTTGTACTTAAGCAATGGGAGCAACCTACGCGTCTCGTCGGTGTTCCGCCTAGCTGGGATAGGAAGTATCCTTTTCCGGCGGATTTGATGAAGCGTTGGTCTGTCCCCCCTGAGGTAGATACTCCGGTCTTGGGACTGTCCAACACGGCGGTCGTGCATTCTCCTGACACGACTTCGCTCAGGGACGGCGAGGATCGCCGGATTGATCAGCTGGCCCGCCATGGTTTTGTATGTGCGGGTTCGGTGTTAAGGCCTTTCTGTGCTTCGGCTCTTTTGACTTTGGCGGTTAGGTCTATTGTCAGGGACTTAGGTGTGGATCTTGAGCCTACCTGTGATGAGTCTCTTGCGCTTAAGTGCTGTGATTCCTTCTTGTCGTTTATTCTGGCCGCTCAGGAGGATGCCATGTTGATGTGTGGCAGGGCTACTGCCTTGCTGGTAGCTATCCGTCGCTGTGTGTGGTTGAGACAGTGGACGGCTGATTTTAATTCTAAAAGATCGCTCATGGCTCTTCCCTTTTTGGGTTTGAGGCTTTTTGGTGAGAGGCTGGATTCTGTTGCCAAGGGAGGTAAGTTACCTCAGCGCAAGAAATTTCGCCGTTCCTTTCGGGGGACGGTCTCCTTCAATCAGTCCTTTCGGGGAGCCAGAGCCGGCAGGGGTGCGGGCTTCTCGGCCTCCAGGGGCGCCAGTTGGAATAGGGGTAAAGGCCGTGGCCGCCCTGCTCACGTCTGGGGCGCCAAGCCCAAGCCAGTTGCCAAGCCCGCTCAGCAATGAGGGGGCGCCCTCACCCGTACGGGTGGGGGGACGGTTGCGACTCTTCTCCCGGGTATGGGACCAGGAGGTCTCGGACAGGTGGATCCGGGAGGTGGTGTCGGCCGGTTACAAATTGGAGTTCGAGTCCCGTCCTCCTCCAAGGTTCTTCAGGTCTCGGGTATCTTTGGATCCTTTGGCCGCGCAGGGGCTCCTGGCGGCGGTAAGGAATCTTCTAGAATTAGCAGTCGTCTGCCCGGTTCCTCCTTCGGAGGTAGGGCGCGGGTTTTATTCCAATCTCTTCTCTGTCCCCAAAAAGGACGGGTCCTTCCGTCCGATTCTGGATTTGAAGTTTCTCAACAGATTTATTCGTCCCTGGAAGTTCCGCATGGAAACCCTGCGGTCTGCGATCGGTTCACTTCGGCAGGGGGACTTTATGACGTCCATAGACATCAAGGATGCGTACCTTCACATTCCGATTTTCCCAGCTCATCAGAGGTTCCTTCGTTTCGTGGTGGAGGATCGGCATTTTCAGTTTGTGGCTCTTCCATTCGGCCTCACCTCTGCTCCGAGAGTGTTCACCAAGGTGTTGGCGGGGGTGATGGCCCTGCTCAGAGCTCAGGGGATTCGCATTGTGCCTTACCTGGACAATCTTCTCATCATGGCGCCTTCCTTCAGTCAAGCAGAGGGGGACACCAGCATGGTGGTGTCTACGCTGGAGAGGTTCGGCTGGGTGATCAATTACCCCAAGTCCTCTCTGGTTCCGGCCAGGGTGGTGACCTTTCTGGGGATGTCGTTGGACTCCTGCCAGCACAGAGTGTTTCTCCCTCAGGCCAAGGTTCTGTTGATTCAGGAATTGGCTCAGCTTCTTCTCTCCCATCCTCGCCCGTCCATTCGGCTAGGGATGAGACTGGTGGGGTTGATGGTGGCCTCGTTCGAGGCAGTTCCCTTTGCGTAGTTTCATACGAGGACGCTTCAGCTTCATCTTTTCGCGTCTTGGGACCGGCGTCCGAGGTCGTTGGACCGGTCCTTCCGGATGTCCCCTCGGGTTCGGCAGTCCCTTCTGTGGTGGTTGGTCTCGGACAACCTTCTGAAGGGCAGGTCGTTTTTGACCCCGCTTTGGGAAACCGTCACCACGGATGCCAGTTTGTCAGGATGGGGAGGTTTCTGGAAGGATCTTCAGTTTCAGGGGTGGTGGGACCCTCAGGAGGCCCACTTGCCCATCAATGTTCTGGAGTTGCGGGCCATCAGGTTGGTTCTGTCTCGCTTGACGCATCATTTACAGGGCCTGCCGATTCAGGTTCGATCGGACAATCAGACGGCGGTTGTTTACATCAATCACCAAGGAGGGACTCGCAGTCTGGGTGCCCACAGGGAGGTGTCTCTGATTCTAGTGTGGGCAGAGACTCATGTCCCTTGCATCTCGGCAGTTTACATTCCAGGAGTGGAGAACACAGAGGCGGACTTTCTGAGCCGGTGTTCGTCCCGCCGGGGGGAATGGTCGCTCCATCCCCAGGTGTTTCGGTCGCTTTGTCTCCGATGGGGGACGCCGGAGGTGGATCTGTTTGCCTCTCGTCACAATCACAAGTTTCCGACATTCGTGTCACTGTCCCGGGATCCTCTGGCTCTGGCGGTGGATACCATGGCCCTGAGCTGGAGGGACCTGGGGTTTCTTTATCTGTTTCCTCCGATTCCCATGCTAGGCAGGGTGCTGCGAAAGTTGGTTCTGGAAGGAGTTCCTGCCATTCTCGTGGCTCCAAGGTGGCCAAGGCGGGTGTGGTTCGCAGACATCGTTCGTCTGGCAGTGGATCAGCTCGATCTGCCTCTTCGGCCGGATCTTCTCACTCAGGGCCAACTGTGTTACCCCAGTTTACAAACGCTGGCTTTGACGGCTTGGCTGCTGAAACCTCCATCTTAAAGGAGGAGGGTCTTTCGGATTCGGTCATTCGGACTCTTATTAGTGCCAGGAAGAGATCTTCTTCTTCCATCTATTATAGGTCTTGGAGATCTTATATTGATTGGTGTGAGGCTAGGTCTTTGCCTTGCCGGGTCTTTTCTATTTCTAGGATTTTGGAATTTCTTCAATCAGGGCTGGACTCTGGTCTGCAGCTTAGTACCTTGAAGGGGCAGGTTTCTGCTTTGTCTATCTTTTTTCAGAGGTCCTTTGCTAGCCATTCTTTGGTCAAGACTTTTTTCCAGGGGGTTTCGCATCTGCGGCCTCCTAGGAAGCCGTTGCTCCCTGTTTGGGATTTGAATTTGGTTCTCTCTGCTCTTCAGGCCCCTCCTTTTGAGCCTTTGCGGGATATTGCTCTGTCCACTTTGACTCAGAAGGTTGCCTTTCTGGTGGCCATCACTTCGGTTCGGCGTGTTTCGGAGTTGGCAGCCTTGTCAATTCAGGCTCCTTATTTTGAGGAACATCAGGACAAAGTGGTTTTTCGCTTCAAGTCAGACTTTCTTCCTAAAGTGGTCTCTGCTTTTCATCTTAACCAGGACATTGTTCTTCCTTCTTTGTGTCCTAAGCCTAAGAATGCGTTAGCGTTGCACTGCTTGGATGTTGTACGTTGTGTCAGGTACTATCTACGTACTACGTCTTCTTTTCGTAAGACTGATGCCTTTTTCGTGGTGCCCTGTGGGCCTAGGAAGGGTTTGGCTCCGGCTAAGTCTTCCATTAGCAAATGGATTCGTCAGGCGATTGTTGGAGCCTATTCGGCCAAGGGGAAGGATCCTCCTTTTCGTGTTACGGCTCATTCTACTTGCGCGGTTGGAGCGTCCTGGGCTTTTCAGCACCAGGCTTCTGTTGAGCAAGTTTGTAAGGCTGCGACTTGGTCTTCGGTTCATACTTTTTCTAAGTTTTATAAGGTTGATGTGAGGGCCTCAGCGGATGCTGTTTTTGGCCGCAAGGTTCTGCAGGCTGCAGTGGTTTGAGTTTTCTGCATTATTGCCTGGTTGGATACCCGCCCTTTTTCTGGACACTGCTGTTGGATGTCCCTATTGTAATAATTAATGATTGAAGTGGGGTGTGTGACATACTTAGAATAATACCATTTTGTGAATACTCACCTGTAAAATGGGTATTATAAGTATGTCACACACCCCACTTCACCCGCTCTTTTCGGTATCCTGGCTCTTTATATGGTGAAGTTTTGTTCTTTACGTTTGAGGGTTACATTTGTTTGTTCCTGGTACCTTGTCTTACTGCTGTTCTAATACTGGGAGATTATTGGGAGGTACCAGGTATGTATAGACCGGGAGGGGCCTGTTGCTTTTTTGGAGATTCTCTGCAACGCTGCCACCTAGCGGTAGGTATTACCCTATTGTAATAATTAATGATTGAAGTGGGGTGTGTGACATAGAATACCCATTTTACAGGTGAGTATTCACAAAATGGTATTTTTTTTTTGGGGGGGGGGGGGGCTGTTGAATAATTTTAAAGTGACTTACTGTGCACAAGTGATGGTGGGTAAGTGTTTCCTGGATGGGAAATCCAATGATGAGTTGTCCTTTAACATGATGTCATTGCTTGGCTTGTGATTGGTTCCCTTGTGTTTCCTAGGGGAAGGCTCAGAGGAAGATCAGCGCCATCCATATACTGGACGCGTTATTCCTCAACGGCATGGACGTCCGACCGCAGCACTTCAACCAGAGGCAAGCCCCGCCCACTACATACCAGTGCAAGCCCTGCCCACTACATACCAGTGCAAGCCCCGCCCACTACTTGCCTGAGCAATTCCCGCACACTACACACCTGAGCAAGACAACCACTATTTACCTGAGCAAACGCCTCTCGTGTCTCCTCCCTCTTCTCATTCTCGGCCAATCAGCGGTTCTCAAAAGTAGGAGGCGCCAAGTTTGCCTTAAAGCGGAACAAAACCTTGTGCGTCAGGCTCCGGAATCTAAAAGCTTTTCCCATGGGGCATCCCGATTGCCAGTAACAGCTCACCTGTCAATGTCCCCCCGGGCTGTAGGCGCACCCCCCCCCCCGCAGCCATTCAGATCCGGGGGGGGTCACACACCGGGGCATCCCATTTTGAGATTCCCCAGGGGGAATATAAAGCAGACTTAGAGGGCTCCGCCCCTGAAAGCCGGAACGGCAAGAGCAGGAAGCTGGATCGTTTAACCCTTTTAACTGAAATGTCCCTTTAAGTCATGTGACCCCTGGGGGAATATGATTAACTGCTTTCCTATTCTCTCCTTCCCCAGGATACAGCTGGCAGAGAAGTTTGTGAAGGCCGTCTCTAAACCCAGCCGCCCCGACATGAACCCCATCAGGTAAGGGGGGTGGGGGTTTCTATATTGGGAGAGGGGATTCCATATTGGGGGAGGGAGAGGGGATTCCATATTGGGGGAGTGAGAGGGGATTCCATATTGGGGGAGGGAGAGGGGATTCCATATTGGGGGAGTGAGAGGGGATTCCATATTGGGGGAGTGAGAGGGGATTCCATATTGGGGGAGTGAGAGGGGATTCCATATTGGGGAGGGAGAGGGGATTCCATATTGGGGGAGGGAGAGGGGATTCCATATTGGGTGAGTGAGAGGGGATTCCATATTGGGGGAGGGAGAGGGGATTCCATATTGAGGGAGGGAGAGGGGATTCCATATTGGGAGGGAGAGGGGATTCCATATTGGGGGAGGGAGAGGGGATTCCATATTGGGGGAGGGAGAGGGGATTCCATATTGGGGGAGGGAGAGGGGATTCCATATTGGGGGAGGGAGAGGGGATTCCATATTGGGGGAGGGAGAGGGGATTCCACATTGGGGAGGGAGAGGGGATTCCATATTGAGGGAGGGAGAGGGGATTCCATATTGGGGGAGTGAGAGGGGATTCCATATTGGGAGTGAGAGGGGATTCCATATTGAGGGAGGGAGAGGGGATTCCATATTGAGGGAGTGAGAGGGGATTCCATATTGGGGGAGGGTGAGGGGATTCCATATTGGGGAGGGAGAGGGGATTCCATATTGAGGGAGGGAGAGGGGATTCCATATTGGGGGGAAGAGGGGATTCCATGTTGGGGGGAGGGAGAGGGGATTCCATATTGGGGGGAGGGAGAGGGGATTCCATATTGGGGGGGAGGGAGAGGGGATTCCATATTGGGGAGGGAGAGGGGATTCCATATTGGGGAGTTAGAGGGGATTCCATATTGGGGAGTTAGAGGGGATTCCATATTGAGGGAGGGAGAGGGGATTCCATATTGGGGGGAGGGAGAGGGGATTCCATATTGGGAGGGAGAGGGGATTCCATATTGGGGAGGGAGGGGAGATTCCATATTGGGGGAGGGAGGGGAGATTCCATATTGGGGAGGGAGGGGAGATTCCATATTGAGGGAGGGAGAGGGGATTCCATATTGGGGGGAGGGAGAGGGGATTCCATATTGGGGGGAGGGAGAGGGGATTCCATATTGGGGGGGAGGGAGAGGGGATTCCATATTGGGGAGGGAGAGGGGATTCCATATTGGGGAGTTAGAGGGGATTCCATATTGGGGAGTTAGAGGGGATTCCATATTGAGGGAGGGAGAGGGGATTCCATATTGGGGGGAGGGAGAGGGGATTCCATATTGGGAGGGAGAGGGGATTCCATATTGGGGAGGGAGGGGAGATTCCATATTGGGGGAGGGAGGGGAGATTCCATATTGAGGGAGGGAGAGGGGATTCCATATTGGGGGGAGGGAGATGGGATTCCATATTGGGGGGAGGGAGAGGGGATTCCATATTGGGGGGAGGGAGAGGGGATTCCATATTGGGGAGGGAGGGGAGATTCCATATTGGGGGAGGGAGGGGAGATTCCATATTGAGGGAGGGAGAGGAGATTCCATATTGGGGGGAGGGAGATGGGATTCCATATTGGGGGGACGGAGAGGGGATTCCATATTGAGGGAGGGAGATGGGATTCCATATTGGGGGGAGGGAGATGGGATTCCATATTGGGGGGAGGGAGAGGGGATTCCATATTGGGGGGAGGGAGAGGGGATTCCATATTGAGGGAGGGAGAGGGGATTCCATATTGAGGGAGGGAGAGGGGATTCCATATTGGGAGGGAGAGGGGATTCCATATTGGGGGAGGGAGAGGGGATTCCATATTGGGGGAGGGAGAGGGGATTCCATATTGGGGGAGGGAGAGGGGATTCCATATTGGGGGAGGGAGAGGGGATTCCATATTGGGGGAGGGAGAGGGGATTCCACATTGGGGAGGGAGAGGGGATTCCATATTGAGGGAGGGAGAGGGGATTCCATATTGGGGGAGTGAGAGGGGATTCCATATTGGGAGTGAGAGGGGATTCCATATTGAGGGAGGGAGAGGGGATTCCATATTGAGGGAGTGAGAGGGGATTCCATATTGGGGGAGGGTGAGGGGATTCCATATTGGGGAGGGAGAGGGGATTCCATATTGAGGGAGGGAGAGGGGATTCCATATTGGGGGGAAGAGGGGATTCCATGTTGGGGGGAGGGAGAGGGGATTCCATATTGGGGAGGGAGGGGAGATTCCATATTGAGGGAGGGAGAGGGGATTCCATATTGGGGGGAGGGAGAGGGGATTCCATATTGGGGGGAGGGAGAGGGGATTCCATATTGGGGGGGAGGGAGAGGGGATTCCATATTGGGGAGGGAGAGGGGATTCCATATTGGGGAGTTAGAGAGGATTCCATATTGGGGAGTTAGAGGGGATTCCATATTGAGGGAGGGAGAGGGGATTCCATATTGGGGGGAGGGAGAGGGGATTCCATATTGGGAGGGAGAGGGGATTCCATATTGGGGAGGGAGGGGAGATTCCATATTGGGGGAGGGAGGGGAGATTCCATATTGAGGGAGGGAGAGGGGATTCCATATTGAGGGAGGGAGAGGGGATTCCATATTGGGGGGAGGGAGATGGGATTCCATATTAGGGGGAGGGAGAGGGGATTCCATATTGGGGGGAGGGAGAGGGGATTCCATATTGGGGAGGGAGGGGAGATTCCATATTGGGGGAGGGAGGGGAGATTCCATATTGAGGGAGGGAGAGGGGATTCCATATTGGGGGGAGGGAGATGGGATTCCATATTGGGGGGACGGAGAGGGGATTCCATATTGAGGGAGGGAGATGGGATTCCATATTGGGGGGAGGGAGATGGGATTCCATATTGGGGGGAGGGAGAGGGGATTCCATATTGGGGGGAGGGAGAGGGGATTCCATATTGGGGAGTGAGAGGGGATTCCATATTGAGGGAGGGAGAGGGGATTCCATATTGGGGGAGGGAGAGGGGATTCCATATTGAGGGAGGGAGAGGGGATTCCATATTGGGGAGTGAGAGGGGATTCCATATTGAGGGAGGGAGAGGGGATTCCATATTGGGGGAGGGAGAGGGGATTCCATATTGAGGGAGGGAGAGGGGATTCCATATTGAGGGAGGGAGAGGGGATTCCATATTGGGGGGAGTGAGAGGGGATTCCATATTGAGGGGAGTGAGAGGGGATTCCATATTGAGGGAGGGAGAGGGGATTCCATATTGGGGGGAGTGAGAGGGGATTCCATATTGAGGGAGGGAGAGGGGATTCCATATTGAGGGAGGGAGAGGGGATTCCATATTGAGGGAGGGAGAGGGGATTCCATATTGAGGGAGGGAGAGGGGATTCTATATTGAGGGAGGGAGAGGGGATTCCATATTGAGGGAGGGAGAGGGGATTCCATATTTAGGGAGGGAGAGGGGATTCCATATTGAGGGAGGGAGAGGGGATTCCATATTGAGGGAGGGAGAGGGGATTCCATATTGGGGGGAGGGAGATGGGATTCCATATTGGGGGGAGGGAGAGGGGATTCCATATTGGGGGGAGGGAGAGGGGATTCCATATTGGGGAGGGAGGGGAGATTCCATATTGGGGGAGGGAGGGGAGATTCCATATTGAGGGAGGGAGAGGGGATTCCATATTGGGGGGAGGGAGATGGGATTCCATATTGGGGGGACGGAGAGGGGATTCCATATTGAGGGAGGGAGATGGGATTCCATATTGGGGGGAGGGAGATGGGATTCCATATTGGGGGGAGGGAGAGGGGATTCCATATTGGGGGGAGGGAGAGGGGATTCCATATTGGGGAGTGAGAGGGGATTCCATATTGAGGGAGGGAGAGGGGATTCCATATTGGGGGAGGGAGAGGGGATTCCATATTGAGGGAGGGAGAGGGGATTCCATATTGGGGGAGGGAGAGGGGATTCCATATTGAGGGAGGGAGAGGGGATTCCATATTGAGGGAGGGAGAGGGGATTCCATATTGAGGGAGGGAGAGGGGATTCCATATTGGGGGGAGTGAGAGGGGATTCCATATTGAGGGAGGGAGAGGGGATTCCATATTGAGGGAGGGAGAGGGGATTCCATATTGAGGGAGGGAGAGGGGATTCCATATTGGGGGGAGTGAGAGGGGATTCCATATTGAGGGAGGGAGAGGGGATTCCATATTGAGGGAGGGAGAGGGGATTCCATATTGAGGGAGGGAGAGGGGATTCCATATTGAGGGAGGGAGAGGGGATTCCATATTTAGGGAGGGAGAGGGGATTCCATATTGAGGGAGGGAGAGGGGATTCCATATTGGGGGGGGAGGGGGGGATTCCATATTGCGGGAGTGAGAGGGGATTCCATATTGGGTGGAAAAGGGGATTCCATATTGCGGGAGTGAGAGGGGATTCCATATTGGGTGGAAAAGGGGATTCCATATTGGGGGAGTGAGAGGGGATTCCATATTGGGGAGGGAGAGGGGATTCCATATTGGGGGGAGGGAGAGGGGATTCCATATTGGGGGAGGGAGAGGGGATTCCATATTGGGGGAGTGAGAGGGGATTCCATATTGGGGGAGTGAGAGGGGATTCCATATTGGGGGAGTGAGAGGGGATTCCATATTGGGGGAGTGAGAGGGGATTCCATATTGGGGGGAGGAAGAGGGGATTCCATATTGGGGGAGGAAGAGGGGATTCCATATTGGGGTAGGGAGAGGGGATTCCATATT
Organism: Gastrophryne carolinensis; assembly: GCA_027917425.1. Taxonomy (NCBI): domain Eukaryota; kingdom Metazoa; phylum Chordata; class Amphibia; order Anura; family Microhylidae; genus Gastrophryne; species Gastrophryne carolinensis. The sequence continues at coordinate 484,473,692 of CM051237.1, read as the reverse complement.
GGGGAGGGAGAGGGGATTCCATATTGGGGGAGGGAGAGGGGATTCCATATTTGGGGAGGGAGAGGGGCTTCCATATTGGGGAGGGAGAGGGGATTCCATATTGGGGGGAGGGAGAGGGGATTCCATATTGGGGGGAGGGAGATGGGATTCCATATTGGGGGGAGGGAGAGGGGATTCCATATTGGGGGGAGGGAGAGGGGATTCCATATTGGGGAGTGAGAGGGGATTCCATATTGAGGGAGGGAGAGGGGATTCCATATTGGGGGGAGGGAGATGGGATTCCATATTGGGGGGACGGAGAGGGGATTCCATATTGAGGGAGGGAGATGGGATTCCATATTGGGGGGAGGGAGATGGGATTCCATATTGGGGGGAGGGAGAGGGGATTCCATATTGGGGGGAGGGAGAGGGGATTCCATATTGGGGAGTGAGAGGGGATTCCATATTGAGGGAGGGAGAGGGGATTCCATATTGGGGGAGGGAGAGGGGATTCCATATTGAGGGAGGGAGAGGGGATTCCATATTGGGGGAGGGAGAGGGGATTCCATATTGAGGGAGGGAGAGGGGATTCCATATTGAGGGAGGGAGAGGGGATTCCATATTGAGGGAGGGAGAGGGGATTCCATATTGGGGGGAGTGAGAGGGGATTCCATATTGAGGGAGGGAGAGGGGATTCCATATTGAGGGAGGGAGAGGGGATTCCATATTGAGGGAGGGAGAGGGGATTCCATATTGGGGGGAGTGAGAGGGGATTCCATATTGAGGGAGGGAGAGGGGATTCCATATTGAGGGAGGGAGAGGGGATTCCATATTGAGGGAGGGAGAGGGGATTCCATATTGAGGGAGGGAGAGGGGATTCCATATTGGGGGGAGTGAGAGGGGATTCCATATTGAGGGAGGGAGAGGGGATTCCATATTGAGGGAGGGAGAGGGGATTCCATATTGAGGGAGGGAGAGGGGATTCCATATTGGGGGGAGTGAGAGGGGATTCCATATTGAGGGAGTGAGAGGGGATTCCATATTGAGGGAGGGAGAGGGGATTCCATATTTAGGGAGGGAGAGGGGATTCCATATTGAGGGAGGGAGAGGGGATTCCATATTGGGGGGGGAGGGGGGGATTCCATATTGCGGGAGTGAGAGGGGATTCCATATTGGGTGGAAAAGGGGATTCCATATTGCGGGAGTGAGAGGGGATTCCATATTGGGTGGAAAAGGGGATTCCATATTGGGGGAGTGAGAGGGGATTCCATATTGGGGAGGGAGAGGGGATTCCATATTGGGGGGAGGGAGAGGGGATTCCATATTGGGGGAGGGAGAGGGGATTCCATATTGGGGGAGTGAGAGGGGATTCCATATTGGGGGAGGGAGAGGGGATTCCATATTGAGGGAGGGAGAGGGGATTCCATATTGAGGGAGGGAGAGGGGATTCCATATTGGGGGAGGGAGAGGGGATTCCATATTGAGGGAGTGAGAGGGGATTCCATATTGGGGGAGTGAGAGGGGATTCCATATTGGGGGAGGGAGAGGGGATTCCATATTGAGGGAGGGAGAGGGGATTCCATATTGAGGGAGGGAGAGGGGATTCCATATTGAGGGAGGGAGAGGGGATTCCATATTGGGGAGGGAGGGGAGATTCCATATTGGGTGGAAAAGGGGATTCTATATTGGGGGAGTGAGAGGGGATTCCATATTGGGTGGAAAAGGGGATTCCATATTGGGGGAGTGAGAGGGGATTCCATATTGGGGAGTGAGAGGGGATTCCATATTGGGGAGGGAGAGGGGATTCCATATTGGGGGAGGGAGAGGGGATTCCATATTGGGGGAGGGAGAGGGGATTCCATATTGCAGAGGGAGAGGGGATTCCATATTGGGGGAGGGAGAGGGGATTCCATATTGGGGGGAGGAAGAGGGGATTCCATATTGGGGGGAGGAAGAGGGGATTCCATATTGGGGTAGGGAGAGGGGATTCCATATTGGGGAGGGAGAGGGGATTCCATATTGGGGGAGGGAGAGGGGATTCCATATTGGGGGAGGGAGAGGGGCTTCCATATTGGGGAGGGAGAGGGGATTCCATATTGGGGGGAGGGAGAGGGGATTCCATATTGGGGGAGGGGATTCCATATTGGGGGGGGGAGAGGGGATTCCATATTGGGGGAGTGAGAGGGGATTCCATATTGGGGGGAGGGAGAGGGGATTCCATATTGGGGGAGGGGATTCCATATTGGGGGGGGGAGAGGGGATTCCATATTGGGGGAGGGGATTCCATATTGGGGGGGGGAGAGGGGATTCCATATTGGGGGAGTGAGAGGGGATTCCATATTGGGGGGAGGGAGAGGGGATTCCATATTGGGGGAGGGAGAGGGGATTCCATATTGGGGGGAGGGAGAGGGGATTCCATATTGGGGGGAGGGAGAGGGGATTCCATATTGAGGGAGTGAGAGGGGATTCCATATTGGGGGAGGGAGAGAGGATTCCATATTGAGGGAGTGAGAGGGGATTCCATATTGGGAGGGAGAGGGGATTCCATATTGAGGGAGGGAGAGGGGATTCCATATTGAGGGAGGGAGAGGGGATTCCATATTGGGGAGGGAGGGGAGATTCCATATTGGGTGGAAAAGGGGATTCTATATTGGGGGAGTGAGAGGGGATTCCATATTGGGTGGAAAAGGGGATTCCATATTGGGGGAGTGAGAGGGGATTCCATATTGGGGAGGGAGAGGGGATTCCATATTGGGGGAGGGAGAGGGGATTCCATATTGGGGGAGGGAGAGGGGATTCCATATTGGAGAGGGAGAGGGGATTCCATATTGGGGGAGGGAGAGGGGATTTCATATTGGGGGAGTGAGAGGGGCTTCCATATTGGGGAGGGAAAGGGGATTCCATATTGGGGAGTGAGAGGGGATTCCATATTGGGGAGGGAGAGGGGATTCCATATTGGGGGAGGGAGAGGGGCTTCCATATTGGGGAGGGAGAGGGGATTCCATATTGGGGGAGGGAGAGGGGATTCCATATTGGGGGAGGGAGAGGGGATTCCATATTGGGGGAGGGAGAGGGGATTCCATATTGGGGGAGGGAGAGGGGATTCCATATTGGGGGAGGGAGAGGGGATTCCATATTGGGGGAGTGAGAGGGGCTTCCATATTGGGGAGGGAAAGGGGATTCCATATTGGGGGAGGGAGAGGATATTCCATATTGGGGGAGTGAGAGGGGCTTCCATATTGGGGAGGGAAAGGGGATTCCATATTGGGGGGAGGGAGAGGGGATTCCATATTGGGGGAGGGAGAGGGGATTCCATATTGGGGGAGTGAGAGGGGATTCCATATTGGGGGAGTGAGAGGGGATTCCATATTGGGGGAGGGAGAGGGGATTCCATATTGAGGGAGAGGGGATTCCATATTGGGGGGAGGGAGAGGGGATTCCATATTGGGGAAGTGAAAGGGGATTCCATGTTGGGGGGAGGGAGAGGGGATTCCATATTGGGGGGAGGGAGAGGGGATTCCATATTGAGGGAGGGAGAGGGGATTCCATATTGAGGGAGGGAGAGGGGATTCCATATTGGAGAGGGGATTCCATATTGAGGGAGGGAGAGGGGATTCCATATTGAGGGAGGGAGAGGGGATTCCATATTGAGGGAGGGAGAGGGGATTCCATATTGGGGAGGGAGAGGGGATTCCATATTGGGGGAGTGAGGGGATTCCATATTGGGGGAGGGAGAGGGGATTCCATATTGAGGGAGGGAGAGGGGATTCCATATTGAGGGAGGGAGAGGGGATTCCATATTGGAGAGGGGATTCCATATTGAGGGAGGGAGAGGGGATTCCATATTGAGGGAGGGAGAGGGGATTCCATATTGGGGGAGTGAGGGGATTCCATATTGGGGGAGGGAGAGGGGATTCCATATTGAGGGAGGGAGAGGGGATTCCATATTGGGAGGGAGAGGGGATTCCATATTGGGAGGGAGAGGGGATTCCATATTGGGGGAGGGAGAGGGGATTCCATATTGGGGGAGGGAGAGGGGATTCCATATTGGGGGAGGGAGAGGGGATTCCATATTGGGGGAGGGAGAGGGGATTCCATATTGGAGGAGGGAGAGGGGATTCCATATTGGGGAGGGAGAGGGGATTCCCTATTGGGGGAGTGAGGGGATTCCATATTGGGGGAGGGAGAGGGGATTCCATATTGGGGGAGGGAGAGGGGATTCCATATTGGAGAGGGAGAGGGGATTCCATATTGGAGAGGGAGAGGGGATTCCATATTGAGGGAGGGAGAGGGGATTCCATATTGGGGGGGGGGGGGATTCCATATTGGGGGAGTGAGAGGGGATTCCATATTGGGGAGGGAGAGGGGATTCCATATTGGGGGAGTGAGAGGGGATTCCATATTGGGGGAGTGAGAGGGGATTCCATATTGGGGGAGTGAGAGGGGATTCCATATTGGGGGAGTGAGAGGGGATTCCATATTGGGGGAGTGAGAGGGGATTCCATATTGAGGGAGGGAGAGGGGATTCCATATTGGGGGAGGGAGAGGGGATTCCATATTGGGGGAGGAAGAGGGGATTCCATATTGGGGGAGGGAGAGGGGATTCCATATTGGGGGAGGGAGAGGGGATTCCATATTGGGGAGGGAGAGGGGATTCCATATTGGGGGAGGGAGAGGGGATTCCATATTGGGGGAGGGAGAGGGGCTTCCATATTGGGGAGGGAGAGGGGATTCCATATTGGGGGGAGGGAGAGGGGATTCCATATTGGGGGAGTGAGAGGGGATTCCATATTGGGGGGAGGGAGAGGGGATTCCATATTGGGGGAGGGAGAGGGGCTTCCATATTGGGGAGGGAGAGGGGATTCCATATTGGGGGGAGGGAGAGGGGATTCCATATTGGGGGAGGGAGAGGGGATTCCATATTGGGGGAGTGAGAGGGGATTCCATATTGGGGGAGGGAGAGGGGATTCCATATTGAGGGAGGGAGAGGGGATTCCATATTGAGGGAGGGAGAGGGGATTCCATATTGGGGGAGGGAGAGGGGATTCCATATTGAGGGAGTGAGAGGGGATTCCATATTGGGGGAGTGAGAGGGGATTCCATATTGGGGGAGGGAGAGGGGATTCCATATTGAGGGAGGGAGAGGGGATTCCATATTGAGGGAGGGAGAGGGGATTCCATATTGAGGGAGGGAGAGGGGATTCCATATTGGGGAGGGAGGGGAGATTCCATATTGGGTGGAAAAGGGGATTCTATATTGGGGGAGTGAGAGGGGATTCCATATTGGGTGGAAAAGGGGATTCCATATTGGGGGAGTGAGAGGGGATTCCATATTGGGGAGTGAGAGGGGATTCCATATTGGGGAGGGAGAGGGGATTCCATATTGGGGAGGGAGAGGGGATTCCATATTGGGGGAGGGAGAGGGGATTCCATATTGGGGGAGGGAGAGGGGATTCCATATTGCAGAGGGAGAGGGGATTCCATATTGGGGGAGGGAGAGGGGATTCCATATTGGGGGAGGGAGAGGGGATTCCATATTGGGGGAGTGAGAGGGGCTTCCATATTGGGGAGGGAAAGGGGATTCCATATTGGGGGAGGGAGAGGGGATTCCATATTGGGGGAGTGAGAGGGGCTTCCATATTGGGGAGGGAAAGGGGATTCCATATTGGGGGGAGGGAGAGGGGATTCCATATTGGGGGAGGGAGAGGGGATTCCATATTGGGGGAGTGAGAGGGGATTCCATATTGGGGGAGTGAGAGGGGATTCCATATTGGGGGAGTGAGAGGGGATTCCATATTGGGGGAGGGAGAGGGGATTCCATATTGAGGGAGAGGGGATTCCATATTGGGGGGAGGGAGAGGGGATTCCATATTGGGGGAGTGAAAGGGGATTCCATGTTGGGGGGAGGGAGAGGGGATTCCATATTGGGGGGAGGGAGAGGGGATTCCATATTGAGGGAGGGAGAGGGGATTCCATATTGAGGGAGGGAGAGGGGATTCCATATTGGGGGGAGGGAGAGGGGATTCCATATTGGGGAGTGAGAGGGGATTCCATATTGAGGGAGGGAGAGGGGATTCCATGTTGGGGGGAGGGAGAGGGGATTCCATATTGAGGGAGGGAGAGGGGATTCCATATTGAGGGAGGGAGAGGGGATTCCATATTGAGGGAGGGAGAGGGGATTCCATATTGGGGGAGGGAGAGGGGATTCCATATTGAGGGAGGGAGAGGGGATTCCATATTGAGGGAGGGAGAGGGGATTCCATATTGAGGGAGGGAGAGGGGATTCCATATTGGGGGGAGTGAGAGGGGATTCCATATTGAGGGAGGGAGAGGGGATTCCATATTGAGGGAGGGAGAGGGGATTCCATATTGGGGGGAGTGAGAGGGGATTCCATATTGAGGGAGGGAGAGGGGATTCCATATTGAGGGAGGGAGAGGGGATTCCATATTGAGGGAGGGAGAGGGGATTCCATATTGAGGGAGGGAGAGGGGATTCCATATTGAGGGAGGGAGAGGGGATTCCATATTGAGGGAGGGAGAGGGGATTCCATATTGGGGGGGGAGGGGGGGATTCCATATTGCGGGAGTGAGAGGGGATTCCATATTGGGTGGAAAAGGGGATTCCATATTGGGGGAGTGAGAGGGGATTCCATATTGGGGAGTGAGAGGGGATTCCATATTGGGGAGGGAGAGGGGATTCCATATTGGGGGGAGGGAGAGGGGATTCCATATTGGGGGAGGGAGAGGGGATTCCATATTGGGGGAGGGAGAGGGGATTCCATATTGGGGGAGTGAGAGGGGATTCCATATTGGGGGAGTGAGAGGGGATTCCATATTGGGGGAGTGAGAGGGGATTCCATATTGGGGGGAGGAAGAGGGGATTCCATATTGGGGGAGGGAGAGGGGATTCCATATTGGGGTAGGGAGAGGGGATTCCATATTGGGGAGGGAGAGGGGATTCCATATTGGGGGAGGGAGAGGGGATTCCATATTGGGGGAGGGAGAGGGGCTTCCATATTGGGGAGGGAGAGGGGATTCCATATTGGGGGGAGGGAGAGGGGATTCCATATTGGGGGAGTGAGAGGGGATTCCATATTGGGGGGAGGGAGAGGGGATTCCATATTGGGGGAGGGAGAGGGGATTCCATATTGGGGGGAGGGAGAGGGGATTCCATATTGGGGGAGGGAGAGGGGATTCCATATTGAGGGAGTGAGAGGGGATTCCATATTGGGGGAGGGAGAGAGGATTCCATATTGAGGGAGAGGGGATTCCATATTGGGAGGGAGAGGGGATTCCATATTGAAGGAGGGAGAGGGGATTCCATATTGAGGGAGGGAGAGGGGATTCCATATTGAGGGAGGGAGAGGGGATTCCATATTGAGGGAGGGAGAGGGGATTCCATATTGGGGAGGGAGGGGAGATTCCATATTGGGTGGAAAAGGGGATTCTATATTGGGGGAGTGAGAGGGGATTCCATATTGGGTGGAAAAGGGGATTCCATATTGGGGGAGTGAGAGGGGATTCCATATTGGGGAGTGAGAGGGGCTTCCATATTGGGGAGGGAAAGGGGATTCCATATTGGGGAGTGAGAGGGGATTCCATATTGGGGAGGGAGAGGGGATTCCATATTGGGGAGGGAGAGGGGATTCCATATTGGGGGAGGGAGAGGGGATTCCATATTGGGGGAGGGAGAGGGGATTCCATATTGGGGGAGGGAGAGGGGATTCCATATTGGAGAGGGAGAGGGGATTCCATATTGGGGGAGGGAGAGGGGATTCCATATTGGGGGAGTGAGAGGGGCTTCCATATTGGGGAGGGAAAGGGGATTCCATATTGGGGAGTGAGAGGGGATTCCATATTGGGGAGGGAGAGGGGATTCCATATTGGGGGAGGGAGAGGGGCTTCCATATTGGGGAGGGAGAGGGGATTCCATATTGGGGGAGGGAGAGGGGATTCCATATTGGGGGAGTGAGAGGGGATTCCATATTGGGGGAGGGAGAGGGGATTCCATATTGGAGAGGGAGAGGGGATTCCATATTGGGGGAGGGAGAGGGGATTCCATATTGGGGGAGGGAGAGGGGATTCCATATTGGGGGAGGGAGAGGGGATTCCATATTGGGGGAGTGAGAGGGGATTCCATATTGGGAGTGAGAGGGGATTCCATATTGAGGGAGGGAGAGGGGATTCCATATTGAGGGAGTGAGAGGGGATTCCATATTGGGGGAGGGTGAGGGGATTCCATATTGGGGAGGGAGAGGGGATTCCATATTGAGGGAGGGAGAGGGGATTCCATATTGGGGGGAAGAGGGGATTCCATGTTGGGGGGAGGGAGAGGGGATTCCATATTGGGGAGGGAGGGGAGATTCCATATTGAGGGAGGGAGAGGGGATTCCATATTGGGGGGAGGGAGAGGGGATTCCATATTGGGGGGAGGGAGAGGGGATTCCATATTGGGGGGGAGGGAGAGGGGATTCCATATTGGGGAGGGAGAGGGGATTCCATATTGGGGAGTTAGAGGGGATTCCATATTGGGGAGTTAGAGGGGATTCCATATTGAGGGAGGGAGAGGGGATTCCATATTGGGGGGAGGGAGAGGGGATTCCATATTGGGAGGGAGAGGGGATTCCATATTGGGGAGGGAGGGGAGATTCCATATTGGGGGAGGGAGGGGAGATTCCATATTGAGGGAGGGAGAGGGGATTCCATATTGGGGGGAGGGAGATGGGATTCCATATTGGGGGGAGGGAGAGGGGATTCCATATTGGGGGGAGGGAGAGGGGATTCCATATTGGGGAGGGAGGGGAGATTCCATATTGGGGGAGGGAGGGGAGATTCCATATTGAGGGAGGGAGAGGGGATTCCATATTGGGGGGAGGGAGATGGGATTCCATATTGGGGGGACGGAGAGGGGATTCCATATTGAGGGAGGGAGATGGGATTCCATATTGGGGGGAGGGAGATGGGATTCCATATTGGGGGGAGGGAGAGGGGATTCCATATTGGGGGGAGGGAGAGGGGATTCCATATTGGGGAGTGAGAGGGGATTCCATATTGAGGGAGGGAGAGGGGATTCCATATTGGGGGAGGGAGAGGGGATTCCATATTGAGGGAGGGAGAGGGGATTCCATATTGGGGGAGGGAGAGGGGATTCCATATTGAGGGAGGGAGAGGGGATTCCATATTGAGGGAGGGAGAGGGGATTCCATATTGGGGGGAGTGAGAGGGGATTCCATATTGAGGGGAGTGAGAGGGGATTCCATATTGAGGGAGGGAGAGGGGATTCCATATTGGGGGGAGTGAGAGGGGATTCCATATTGAGGGAGGGAGAGGGGATTCCATATTGAGGGAGGGAGAGGGGATTCCATATTGAGGGAGGGAGAGGGGATTCCATATTGAGGGAGGGAGAGGGGATTCTATATTGAGGGAGGGAGAGGGGATTCCATATTGAGGGAGGGAGAGGGGATTCCATATTTAGGGAGGGAGAGGGGATTCCATATTGAGGGAGGGAGAGGGGATTCCATATTGAGGGAGGGAGAGGGGATTCCATATTGGGGGGAGGGAGATGGGATTCCATATTGGGGGGAGGGAGAGGGGATTCCATATTGGGGGGAGGGAGAGGGGATTCCATATTGGGGAGGGAGGGGAGATTCCATATTGGGGGAGGGAGGGGAGATTCCATATTGAGGGAGGGAGAGGGGATTCCATATTGGGGGGAGGGAGATGGGATTCCATATTGGGGGGACGGAGAGGGGATTCCATATTGAGGGAGGGAGATGGGATTCCATATTGGGGGGAGGAAGAGGGGATTCCATATTGGGGGGAGGGAGAGGGGATTCCATATTGGGGGGAGGGAGAGGGGATTCCATATTGGGGAGTGAGAGGGGATTCCATATTGAGGGAGGGAGAGGGGATTCCATATTGGGGGAGGGAGAGGGGATTCCATATTGAGGGAGGGAGAGGGGATTCCATATTGGGGGAGGGAGAGGGGATTCCATATTGAGGGAGGGAGAGGGGATTCCATATTGAGGGAGGGAGAGGGGATTCCATATTGAGGGAGGGAGAGGGGATTCCATATTGGGGGGAGTGAGAGGGGATTCCATATTGAGGGAGGGAGAGGGGATTCCATATTGAGGGAGGGAGAGGGGATTCCATATTGAGGGAGGGAGAGGGGATTCCATATTGGGGGGAGTGAGAGGGGATTCCATATTGAGGGAGGGAGAGGGGATTCCATATTGAGGGAGGGAGAGGGGATTCCATATTGAGGGAGGGAGAGGGGATTCCATATTTAGGGAGGGAGAGGGGATTCCATATTGAGGGAGGGAGAGGGGATTCCATATTGGGGGGGGAGGGGGGGATTCCATATTGCGGGAGTGAGAGGGGATTCCATATTGGGTGGAAAAGGGGATTCCATATTGCGGGAGTGAGAGGGGATTCCATATTGGGTGGAAAAGGGGATTCCATATTGGGGGAGTGAGAGGGGATTCCATATTGGGGAGGGAGAGGGGATTCCATATTGGGGGGAGGGAGAGGGGATTCCATATTGGGGGAGGGAGAGGGGATTCCATATTGGGGGAGGGAGAGAGGATTCCATATTGAGGGAGTGAGAGGGGATTCCATATTGGGAGGGAGAGGGGATTCCATATTGAGGGAGGGAGAGGGGATTCCATATTGAGGGAGGGAGAGGGGATTCCATATTGGGGAGGGAGGGGAGATTCCATATTGGGTGGAAAAGGGGATTCTATATTGGGGGAGTGAGAGGGGATTCCATATTGGGTGGAAAAGGGGATTCCATATTGGGGGAGTGAGAGGGGATTCCATATTGGGGAGGGAGAGGGGATTCCATATTGGGGGAGGGAGAGGGGATTCCATATTGGGGGAGGGAGAGGGGATTCCATATTGGAGAGGGAGAGGGGATTCCATATTGGGGGAGGGAGAGGGGATTTCATATTGGGGGAGTGAGAGGGGCTTCCATATTGGGGAGGGAAAGGGGATTCCATATTGGGGAGTGAGAGGGGATTCCATATTGGGGAGGGAGAGGGGATTCCATATTGGGGGAGGGAGAGGGGCTTCCATATTGGGGAGGGAGAGGGGATTCCATATTGGGGGAGGGAGAGGGGATTCCATATTGGGGGAGGGAGAGGGGATTCCATATTGGGGGAGGGAGAGGGGATTCCATATTGGGGGAGGGAGAGGGGATTCCATATTGGGGGAGGGAGAGGGGATTCCATATTGGGGGAGTGAGAGGGGCTTCCATATTGGGGAGGGAAAGGGGATTCCATATTGGGGGAGGGAGAGGATATTCCATATTGGGGGAGTGAGAGGGGCTTCCATATTGGGGAGGGAAAGGGGATTCCATATTGGGGGGAGGGAGAGGGGATTCCATATTGGGGGAGGGAGAGGGGATTCCATATTGGGGGAGTGAGAGGGGATTCCATATTGGGGGAGTGAGAGGGGATTCCATATTGGGGGAGGGAGAGGGGATTCCATATTGAGGGAGAGGGGATTCCATATTGGGGGGAGGGAGAGGGGATTCCATATTGGGGGAGTGAAAGGGGATTCCATGTTGGGGGGAGGGAGAGGGGATTCCATATTGGGGGGAGGGAGAGGGGATTCCATATTGAGGGAGGGAGAGGGGATTCCATATTGAGGGAGGGAGAGGGGATTCCATATTGGAGAGGGGATTCCATATTGAGGGAGGGAGAGGGGATTCCATATTGAGGGAGGGAGAGGGGATTCCATATTGAGGGAGGGAGAGGGGATTCCATATTGGGGAGGGAGAGGGGATTCCATATTGGGGGAGTGAGGGGATTCCATATTGGGGGAGGGAGAGGGGATTCCATATTGAGGGAGGGAGAGGGGATTCCATATTGAGGGAGGGAGAGGGGATTCCATATTGGAGAGGGGATTCCATATTGAGGGAGGGAGAGGGGATTCCATATTGAGGGAGGGAGAGGGGATTCCATATTGGGGAGGGAGAGGGGATTCCATATTGGGGGAGTGAGGGGATTCCATATTGGGGGAGGGAGAGGGGATTCCATATTGAGGGAGGGAGAGGGGATTCCCTATTGGGGAGGGAGAGGGGATTCCCTATTGGGGGAGTGAGGGGATTCCATATTGGGGGAGGGAGAGGGGATTCCATATTGGGGGAGGGAGAGGGGATTCCATATTGGAGAGGGAGAGGGGATTCCATATTGGAGAGGGAGAGGGGATTCCATATTGAGGGAGGGAGAGGGGATTCCATATTGGGGGGGGGGGGGATTCCATATTGGGGGAGTGAGAGGGGATTCCATATTGGGGAGGGAGAGGGGATTCCATATTGGGGGAGTGAGAGGGGATTCCATATTGGGGGAGTGAGAGGGGATTCCATATTGGGGGAGGGAGAGGGGATTCCATATTGGGGGAGTGAGAGGGGATTCCATATTGGGGGAGTGAGAGGGGATTCCATATTGAGGGAGGGAGAGGGGATTCCATATTGGGGGAGGGAGAGGGGATTCCATATTGGGGGAGGAAGAGGGGATTCCATATTGGGGGAGGGAGAGGGGATTCCATATTGGGGGAGGGAGAGGGGATTCCATATTGGGGAGGGAGAGGGGATTCCATATTGGGGGAGGGAGAGGGGATTCCATATTGGGGGAGGGAGAGGGGCTTCCATATTGGGGGGAGGGAGAGGGGATTCCATATTGGGGGGAGGGAGAGGGGATTCCATATTGGGGGAGTGAGAGGGGATTCCATATTGGGGGGAGGGAGAGGGGATTCCATATTGGGGGAGGGAGAGGGGCTTCCATATTGGGGAGGGAGAGGGGATTCCATATTGGGGGGAGGGAGAGGGGATTCCATATTGGGGGAGGGAGAGGGGATTCCATATTGGGGGAGTGAGAGGGGATTCCATATTGGGGGAGGGAGAGGGGATTCCATATTGAGGGAGGGAGAGGGGATTCCATATTGAGGGAGGGAGAGGGGATTCCATATTGGGGGAGGGAGAGGGGATTCCATATTGAGGGAGTGAGAGGGGATTCCATATTGGGGGAGTGAGAGGGGATTCCATATTGGGGGAGGGAGAGGGGATTCCATATTGAGGGAGTGAGAGGGGATTCCATATTGAGGGAGGGAGAGGGGATTCCATATTGAGGGAGGGAGAGGGGATTCCATATTGAGGGAGGGAGAGGGGATTCCATATTGGGGAGGGAGGGGAGATTCCATATTGGGTGGAAAAGGGGATTCTATATTGGGGGAGTGAGAGGGGATTCCATATTGGGGAGTGAGAGGGGATTCCATATTGGGGAGGGAGAGGGGATTCCATATTGGGGGAGGGAGAGGGGATTCCATATTGGGGGAGGGAGAGGGGATTCCATATTGCAGAGGGAGAGGGGATTCCATATTGGGGGAGGGAGAGGGGATTCCATATTGGGGGAGGGAGAGGGGATTCCATATTGGGGGAGTGAGAGGGGCTTCCATATTGGGGAGGGAAAGGGGATTCCATATTGGGGGAGGGAGAGGGGATTCCATATTGGGGGAGTGAGAGGGGCTTCCATATTGGGGAGGGAAAGGGGATTCCATATTGGGGGGAGGGAGAGGGGATTCCATATTGGGGGAGGGAGAGGGGATTCCATATTGGGGGAGTGAGAGGGGATTCCATATTGGGGGAGTGAGAGGGGATTCCATATTGGGGGAGTGAGAGGGGATTCCATATTGGGGGAGGGAGAGGGGATTCCATATTGAGGGAGAGGGGATTCCATATTGGGGGGAGGGAGAGGGGATTCCATATTGGGGGAGTGAAAGGGGATTCCATATTGGGGGAGTGAAAGGGGATTCCATGTTGGGGGGAGGGAGAGGGGATTCCATATTGGGGGGAGGGAGAGGGGATTCCATATTGAGGGAGGGAGAGGGGATTCCATATTGAGGGAGGGAGAGGGGATTCCATATTGGGGGGAGGGAGAGGGGATTCCATATTGGGGAGTGAGAGGGGATTCCATATTGAGGGAGGGAGAGGGGATTCCATGTTGGGGGGAGGGAGAGGGGATTCCATATTGAGGGAGGGAGAGGGGATTCCATATTGAGGGAGGGAGAGGGGATTCCATATTGAGGGAGGGAGAGGGGATTCCATATTGGGGGAGGGAGAGGGGATTCCATATTGAGGGAGGGAGAGGGGATTCCATATTGAGGGAGGGAGAGGGGATTCCATATTGAGGGAGGGAGAGGGGATTCCATATTGGGGGGAGTGAGAGGGGATTCCATATTGAGGGAGGGAGAGGGGATTCCATATTGAGGGAGGGAGAGGGGATTCCATATTGGGGGGAGTGAGAGGGGATTCCATATTGAGGGAGGGAGAGGGGATTCCATATTGAGGGAGGGAGAGGGGATTCCATATTGAGGGAGGGAGAGGGGATTCCATATTGAGGGAGGGAGAGGGGATTCCATATTTAGGGAGGGAGAGGGGATTCCATATTGAGGGAGGGAGAGGGGATTCCATATTGGGGGGGGAGGGGGGGATTCCATATTGCGGGAGTGAGAGGGGATTCCATATTGGGTGGAAAAGGGGATTCCATATTGGGGGAGTGAGAGGGGATTCCATATTGGGGAGTGAGAGGGGATTCCATATTGGGGAGGGAGAGGGGATTCCATATTGGGGGGAGGGAGAGGGGATTCCATATTGGGGGAGGGAGAGGGGATTCCATATTGGGGGAGGGAGAGGGGATTCCATATTGGGGGAGTGAGAGGGGATTCCATATTGGGGGAGTGAGAGGGGATTCCATATTGGGGGAGTGAGAGGGGATTCCATATTGGGGGGAGGAAGAGGGGATTCCATATTGGGGGAGGAAGAGGGGATTCCATATTGGGGTAGGGAGAGGGGATTCCATATTGGGGAGGGAGAGGGGATTCCATATTGGGGGAGGGAGAGGGGATTCCATATTGGGGGAGGGAGAGGGGCTTCCATATTGGGGAGGGAGAGGGGATTCCATATTGGGGGGAGGGAGAGGGGATTCCATATTGGGGGAGTGAGAGGGGATTCCATATTGGGGGGAGGGAGAGGGGATTCCATATTGGGGGAGGGAGAGGGGATTCCATATTGGGGGGAGGGAGAGGGGATTCCATATTGGGGGAGGGAGAGGGGATTCCATATTGAGGGAGTGAGAGGGGATTCCATATTGGGGGAGGGAGAGAGGATTCCATATTGAGGGAGAGGGGATTCCATATTGGGAGGGAGAGGGGATTCCATATTGAAGGAGGGAGAGGGGATTCCATATTGAGGGAGGGAGAGGGGATTCCATATTGAGGGAGGGAGAGGGGATTCCATATTGAGGGAGGGAGAGGGGATTCCATATTGGGGAGGGAGGGGAGATTCCATATTGGGTGGAAAAGGGGATTCTATATTGGGGGAGTGAGAGGGGATTCCATATTGGGTGGAAAAGGGGATTCCATATTGGGGGAGTGAGAGGGGATTCCATATTGGGGAGTGAGAGGGGCTTCCATATTGGGGAGGGAAAGGGGATTCCATATTGGGGAGTGAGAGGGGATTCCATATTGGGGAGGGAGAGGGGATTCCATATTGGGGAGGGAGAGGGGATTCCATATTGGGGGAGGGAGAGGGGATTCCATATTGGGGGAGGGAGAGGGGATTCCATATTGGGGGAGGGAGAGGGGATTCCATATTGGAGAGGGAGAGGGGATTCCATATTGGGGGAGGGAGAGGGGATTCCATATTGGGGGAGTGAGAGGGGCTTCCATATTGGGGAGGGAAAGGGGATTCCATATTGGGGAGTGAGAGGGGATTCCATATTGGGGAGGGAGAGGGGATTCCATATTGGGGGAGGGAGAGGGGCTTCCATATTGGGGAGGGAGAGGGGATTCCATATTGGGGGAGGGAGAGGGGATTCCATATTGGGGGAGGGAGAGGGGATTCCATATTGGAGAGGGAGAGGGGATTCCATATTGGGGGAGGGAGAGGGGATTCCATATTGGGGGAGGGAGAGGGGATTCCATATTGGGGGAGGGAGAGGGGATTCCATATTGGGGGAGGGAGAGGGGATTCCATATTGGGGGAGGGAGAGGGGATTCCATATTGGGAGGGAGAGGGGCTTCCATATTGGGGAGGGAAAGGGGATTCCATATTGGGGAGGGAGAGGGGATTCCATATTGGGGGGAGGGAGAGGGGATTCCATATTGGGGGAGGGAGAGGGGATTCCATATTGAGGGAGTGAGAGGGGATTCCATATTGGGGGAGTGAGAGGGGATTCCATATTGGGGGAGGGAGAGGGGATTCCATATTGGGGGAGGGAGAGGGGATTCCATATTGAGGGAGGGAGAGGGGATTCCATATTGAGGGAGGGAGAGGGGATTCCATATTGAGGGAGGGAGAGGGGATTCCATATTGAGGGAGGGAGAGGGGATTCCATATTGAGGGAGGGAGAGGGGATTCCATATTGGGGGAGGGAGAGGGGATTCCATATTGGGGAGGGAGGGGAGATTCCATATTGGGTGGAAAAGGGGATTCTATATTGGGGGAGTGAGAGGGGATTCCATATTGGGTGGAAAAGGGGATTCCATATTGGGGGAGTGAGAGGGGATTCCATATTGGGGAGTGAGAGGGGATTCCATATTGGGGAGGGAGAGGGGATTCCATATTGGGGGAGGGAGAGGGGATTCCATATTGCAGAGGGAGAGGGGATTCCATATTGGGGGAGGGAGAGGGGATTCCATATTGGGGGAGGGAGAGGGGATTCCATATTGGGGGAGTGAGAGGGGCTTCCATATTGGGGAGGGAAAGGGGATTCCATATTGGGGGAGGGAGAGGGGATTCCATATTGGGGGAGTGAGAGGGGCTTCCATATTGGGGAGGGAAAGGGGATTCCATATTGGGGGGAGGGAGAGGGGATTCCATATTGGGGGAGGGAGAGGGGATTCCATATTGGGGGAGTGAGAGGGGATTCCATATTGGGGGAGTGAGAGGGGATTCCATATTGGGGGAGTGAGAGGGGATTCCATATTGGGGGAGGGAGAGGGGATTCCATATTGAGGGAGAGGGGATTCCATATTGAGGGAGAGGGGATTCCATATTGGGGGGAGGGAGAGGGGATTCCATATTGGGGGAGTGAAAGGGGATTCCATGTTGGGGGGAGGGAGAGGGGATTCCATATTGGGGGGAGGGAGAGGGGATTCCATATTGGGGGGAGGGAGAGGGGATTCCATATTGGGGAGTGAGAGGGGATTCCATATTGAGGGAGGGAGAGGGGATTCCATGTTGGGGGGAGGGAGATGGGATTCCATATTGAGGGAGGGAGAGGGGATTCCATATTGAGGGAGGGAGAGGGGATTCCATATTGAGGGAGGGAGAGGGGATTCCATATTGGGGGAGGGAGAGGGGATTCCATATTGAGGGAGGGAGAGGGGATTCCATATTGAGGGAGGGAGAGGGGATTCCATATTGAGGGAGGGAGAGGGGATTCCATATTGGGGGGAGTGAGAGGGGATTCCATATTGAGGGAGGGAGAGGGGATTCCATATTGAGGGAGGGAGAGGGGATTCCATATTGAGGGAGGGAGAGGGGATTCCATATTGAGGGAGGGAGAGGGGATTCCATATTGAGGGAGGGAGAGGGGATTCCATATTTAGGGAGGGAGAGGGGATTCCATATTGAGGGAGGGAGAGGGGATTCC
The DNA here is from genome assembly GCA_027917425.1 of Gastrophryne carolinensis. Lineage (NCBI taxonomy): Eukaryota > Metazoa > Chordata > Amphibia > Anura > Microhylidae > Gastrophryne > Gastrophryne carolinensis. Next base: position 484,456,059 of record CM051237.1, on the reverse strand, counting down.
ATATTGGGGGGGAGGGGGGGATTCCATATTGCGGGAGTGAGAGGGGATTCCATATTGGGTGGAAAAGGGGATTCCATATTGGGGGAGTGAGAGGGGATTCCATTTTGGGGAGTGAGAGGGGATTCCATATTGGGGAGGGAGAGGGGATTCCATATTGGGGGGAGGGAGAGGGGATTCCATATTGGGGGAGGGAGAGGGGATTCCATATTGGGGGAGTGAGAGGGGATTCCATATTGGGGGAGTGAGAGGGGATTCCATATTGGGGGAGTGAGAGGGGATTCCATATTGGGGGGAGGAAGAGGGGATTCCATATTGGGGGAGGAAGAGGGGATTCCATATTGGGGTAGGGAGAGGGGATTCCATATTGGGGAGGGAGAGGGGATTCCATATTGGGGGAGGGAGAGGGGATTCCATATTGGGGGAGGGAGAGGGGCTTCCATATTGGGGAGGGAGAGGGGATTCCATATTGGGGGGAGGGAGAGGGGATTCCATATTGGGGGAGGGAGAGGGGATTCCATATTGGGGGGAGGGAGAGGGGATTCCATATTGAGGGAGGGAGAGGGGATTCCATATTGGGGGAGGGAGAGGGGTTTCCATATTGGGGAGGGAGGGGAGATTCCATATTGGGTGGAAAAGGGGATTCTATATTGGGGGAGTGAGAGGGGATTCCATATTGGGTGGAAAAGGGGATTCCATATTGGGGGAGTGAGAGGGGATTCCATATTGGGGAGTGAGAGGGGATTCCATATTGGGGAGGGAGAGGGGATTCCATATTGGGGGAGGGAGAGGGGATTCCATATTGGGGGAGGGAGAGGGGATTCCATATTGGAGAGGGAGAGGGGATTCCATATTGGGGGAGGGAGAGGGGATTCCATATTGGGGGAGGGAGAGGGGATTCCATATTGGGGGAGTGAGAGGGGCTTCCATATTGGGGAGGGAAAGGGGATTCCATATTGGGGGAGGGAGAGGGGATTCCATATTGGGGGAGTGAGAGGGGCTTCCATATTGGGGAGGGAAAGGGGATTCCATATTGGGGGGAGGGAGAGGGGATTCCATATTGGGGGAGGGAGAGGGGATTCCATATTGGGGGAGTGAGAGGGGATTCCATATTGGGGGAGTGAGAGGGGATTCCATATTGGGGGAGTGAGAGGGGATTCCATATTGGGGGAGGGAGAGGGGATTCCATATTGAGGGAGAGGGGATTCCATATTGGGGGGAGGGAAAGGGGATTCCATATTGGGGGAGTGAAAGGGGATTCCATGTTGGGGGGAGGGAGAGGGGATTCCATATTGAGGGAGGGAGAGGGGATTCCATATTGAGGGAGGGAGAGGGGATTCCATATTGAGGGAGGTGAGGGAGGGAGAGGGGATTCCATATTGGGGGGAGGGAGAGGGGATTCCATATTGGGGGGAGGGAGAGGGGATTCCATATTGGGGGGAGGGAGAGGGGATTCCATATTGAGGGAGGGAGAGGGGATTCCATATTGGAGAGGGGATTCCATATTGAGGGAGGGAGAGGGGATTCCATATTGAGGGAGGGAGAGGGGATTCCATATTGGGGAGGGAGAGGGGATTCCATATTGGGGAGGGAGAGGGGATTCCATATTGGGGGAGTGAGAGGGGATTCCATATTGGGGGAGGGAGAGGGGATTCCATATTGGAGAGGGAGAGGGGATTCCATATTGGAGAGGGAGAGGGGATTCCATATTGGAGAGGGAGATGGGATTCCATATTGAGGGAGGGAGAGGGGATTCCATATTGGGGGGGGGGGGGGGGATTCCATATTGGGGAGGGAGAGGGGATTCCATATTGGGGTAGTGAGAGGGGATTCCATATTGGGGAGGGAGAGGGGATTCCATATTGGGGGAGTGAGAGGGGATTCCATATTGGGGGAGGGAGAGGGGATTCCATATTGGAGAGGGAGAGGGGATTCCATATTGGAGAGGGAGAGGGGATTCCATATTGGAGAGGGAGAGGGGATTCCATATTGAGGGAGGGAGAGGGGATTCCATATTGAGGGAGGGAGGGGAGATTCCATATTGGGGGAGGGAGAGGGGATTCCATATTGGAGAGGGAGAGGGGATTCCATATTGGGGAGGGAGAGGGGATTCCATATTGAGGGAGGGAGGGGAGATTCCATATTGGGGGAGGGAGAGGGGATTCCATATTGGGGGAGGGAGAGGGGATTCCATATTGGGGGAGGGAGAGGGGATTCCATATTGGGGGAGGGAGAGGGGATTCCATATTGGGGGAGGGAGAGGGGATTCCATATTGGGAGTGAGAGGGGATTCCATATTGGAGAGGGAGAGGGGATTCCATATTGGAGAGGGAGAGGGGATTCCATATTGAGGGAGTGAGAGGGGATTCCATATTGGGAGTGAGAGGGGATTCCATATTGGAGAGGGAGAGGGGATTCCATATTGGAGAGGGAGAGGGGATTCCATATTGAGGGAGGGAGAGGGGATTCCATATTGAGGGAGGGAGGGGAGATTCCATATTGGGGGAGGGAGAGGGGATTCCATATTGGAGAGGGAGAGGGGATTCCATATTGGGGAGGGAGAGGGGATTCCATATTGGGGGAGGGAGAGGGGATTCCATATTGGGGGAGGGAGAGGGGATTCCATATTGGGGGAGGGAGAGGGGATTCCATATTGGGGGAGGGAGAGGGGATTCCATATTGGGGGAGGGAGAGGGGATTCCATATTGGGGGAGGGAGAGGGGATTCCATATTGGGAGTGAGAGGGGATTCCATATTGGGGGAGTTAGAGGGGATTCCATATTGGGGGAGTGAGAGGGGATTCCATATTGGGGGAGTGAGAGGGGATTCCATATTGGGGGAGTGAGAGGGGATTCCATATTGGGGGAGTGAGAGGGGATTCCATATTGGGGGAGTGAGAGGGGATTCCATATTGGGGGAGGGAGAGGGGATTCCATATTGGGGGAGGGAGAGGGGATTCCATATTGGGGGAGGGAGAGGGGATTCCATATTGAGGGAGAGGGGATTCCATATTGGGGGGAGGGAGAGGGGATTCCATATTGGGGGAGGGAGAGGGGATTCCATATTGTAGGGGGAGAGGGGATTCCATATTGGGAGGAAGAGGGGATTCCATATTGGGAGGAAGAGGGAATTCCATAGTGGGAGGGAGAGGGGATTCCATAGTGGGAGGGAGAGGGGATTCCATATTGAGGGAGGGAGAGGGGATTCCATATTGGGGGAGTGAGAGGGGATTCCATATTGGGGGAGTGAGAGGGGATTCCATATTGGGGGAGGGGATTCCATATTGGGGGAGTGAGAGGGGATTCCATATTGGGGGAGGGAGAGGGGATTCCATATTGAGGGAGAGGGGATTCCATATTGAGGGAGAGGGGATTCCATATTGGGGGGAGGGAGAGGGGATTCCATATTGGGGAGGGAGAGGGGATTCCATATTGGGGGAGTGAGAGGGGATTCCATATTGGGGGGAGTGAGAGGGGATTCCATATTGAGGGAGGGAGAGGGGATTCCATATTGAGGGAGGGAGAGGGGATTCCATATTGAGGGAGGGAGAGGGGATTCCATATTGTAGGGGGAGAGGGGATTCCATATTGGGAGGGAGAGGGGATTCCATATTGGGAGGGAGAGGGGATTCCATATTGAGGGAGGGAGAGGAGATTCCATATTGGGAGGGAGAGGGGATTCCATATTGGGAGGGAGAGGGGATTCCATATTGAGGGAGGGAGAGGGGATTCCATATTGAGGGACGGAGAGGGGATTCCATATTGGGGGAGGGAGAGGGGATTCCATATTGGGAGTGAGAGGGGATTCCATATTGAGGGAGGGAGAGAGGATTCCATATTGGGGGAGTGAGAGGGGATTCCATATTGGGGGAGGGGATTCCATATTGGGGGAGTGAGAGGGGATTCCATATTGGGGGAGGGAGAGGGGATTCCATATTGAGGGAGAGAGGATTCCATATTGGGGAGGGAGAGGGGATTCCATATTGGGGAGGGAGAGGGGATTCCATATTGGGGGAGTGAGAGGGGATTCCATATTGGGGGGAGTGAGAGGGGATTCCATATTGAGGGAGGGAGAGGGGATTCCATATTGAGGGAGGGAGAGGGGATTCCATATTGAGGGAGGGAGAGGGGATTCCATATTGAGGGAGGGAGAGGGGATTCCATATTGGGGGGAGGGAGAGGGGATTCCATATTGGGAGGGAGAGGGGATTCCATATTGAGGGAGGGAGAGGAGATTCCATATTGGGAGGGAGAGGGGATTCCATATTGGGAGGGAGAGGGGATTCCATAGTGGGAGTGAGAGGGGATTCCATATTGGGGGGAGGGAGAGGGGATTCCATATTGGGGGGAGGGAGAGGGGATTCCATAGTGGGAGGGAGAGGGGATTCCATAGTGGGAGGGAGAGGGGATTCCATATTGGGAGGGGGGGGGTTTCATTTTGGGGGGGGGGATTCCATATTGGAGGGGAGGGGATTTTATGAGTCGTGCTAATCTGGAGCTTTAATTAATTATTTTATTGGTGGGTTATAAAAATTCCGATCCAAACAGCGATGGCGTTATTGCCGCGTGTAGGATGCACCGATCCTGCTATTGAGCTGTGACTTGCCCTACGGCAAACGGCCTGTCCCTTTAAATGTGTGCGTCTCCCTCTGCAGGGTGAAGGAAGTCTACAGGCTGGAGGAGATAGAGAAGATCTTCCTCAGGTGAGGTGCAGCGCGCGAGCCGCCATCTTGCTTTCTGTCATTCATGCTGTTTCCTTGGGTCTTGCAAGTCTTCTAATACATCGTCATCTGCCGCTGCCCAGAACTATGGCACTTACCCCATGAGTACATATTGCCCCCCTCATCCCCCAGCAATTCCAAACAAATCTTTGCTTATTGCCCTGCCAACCGCTCCTTTAAACCGGACCTTCACCATCATTTCATGAAAAGCCCAAACCCTTAAAAAACGATTCCCCAGCATCTAAAATTAATATATTGCAAGTTTTTAATCACTTATTATTCTTTCCCCCGCTGGGCTGCAACTCTGTTCAGGTCTCTGGCTCAGAATCATCACATACTGAGGAGAGGAGAGCAGGATAAAGTGCAGGGGGGCGGGGTTATAGCTGTTCTTTGCTCAGACAGAGCAGAGCTGAGGTCAGGAAAAGGACAGCAATCCCAGAATGCAGAGCAACACAGTCAGAAGGCATTTCCTGGTTTGCATGCTGCCTGATGCTCCATGAGCCGCCATCTTGGATGTTTAAAGGCTCATAACATGCAGTAGGTGCAGGTAGGATGATTTTCCCTGTGACGGGGGGCAGAGACTCGACGCTACAGGCGCGGTGGGCCTCGGGCGCCACCGCAGGAATTTTCGCAGCGTTGGAAGTGGACGGGTGCCTTCTTAACTTGCGCCGCCGGGGGGGGGGGGGGGGGGGGGGGGGGGGGCGGAGCTTGGTGCCGGTGCGCGTTGATGTCATGACGGCGCCACACTCCCCTCGAGGATCCTTCTAGACTCTGGTCTGCACGCTGCTGCTGCTGGGGCCTGCCTGGCTCTGTCCTGCTGCTGCTGGGGGATCACGCTCGTGCTCGGAGGCCGCGCTGTCCCTCTGTCAGTGTCATGAGTCCCTGTTTTTTTTCTGGCTGTATTTATGACCTTTTGCATTGTACCTATTCTGATCATGGTCCCTCCTCCCCTCATGTATAGGTCGTGGGCTTGAGGGTTGTGGTTCCTCCTGGTCCCCCTCTTTATTGAGAGGGATCGCCTTATAAGTTTGGTCCATTAGTGTCTTGTAACCTTATTGATTTTGACCATTTTTATCACCATAATGGAGGCATCAGGGGATGGTGAGCTGGGGGCCCCATTTGGGCAGGAAGGGCTCTGCCCCTTGTGCAGTAGGAATCCTCTGGGCCGATTCAGCACTGTTTGTACCACTTGCGCCAGGGGCATTATTTTGGACCATGATCGGGCAGGCGTCTCAGTCCCTAGCCCTGCGCTGCCTGCGGCCTCTCCGGACTCTCTGCTGCTGCATTCAGCCCTCAGCCAGCAGGGGATCTCATGCTGACTTGGCGCATAGGCTGGCCAATCTCGAGAGACAGATCTCGCGGACGGCTCCTAAGAAGGCCACGAATAAGAAGCGTCATCTCGAGCCCGTTTACTAGGATAATGACGATCTCTTTGTTGATCTGGGCTCTGTGGGGGAAGGTGAGTTGCCAGAGGATTCACGCTCCATGGTGGATTATTCTGCTGGCGATGACAGTATTTCTGGTTCCTCCTCAGACGAGGATGCGTGGCTCCCGAATGCTACGGAGAAATTGCTTACCTCAGTGTTTGAGACACTACACATTGTCCCTTCCAGAGCGGCTAAGAGGAAGCAGGGAGATTTGTTTAGGCCCGAAAGGCAAAGGCTTCCCGGAGCAGGCCCATTTTTCTAACATGATTTTCAAGGAATGGGAGAGGCCTAACAAGTTGCCGTCGGTTCCTAAAGGCCTGGACAGGCGGTATCCTTTCCCTGTTGAGCTGGTTCGGCTATGGTCCCGCCCTCCTGAAGTGGATCCCCCCGTATCGGGGTTGTCCAACACTACTGTTATGCCGTCACCTGATACTGCTTCCTTACGTGACCCGGCTGACAAGCGCATGGATCAGCTGGTCTGCCATGCATTCACCTTTGCTGGTGCTCTTTTTCACCCTGTGTGCGCCTCAGCGATTGTCTCTTTAGCCAACAGAAGGAAGGTGAGACACCTTGTGGATAAAGCTAAGGCTCGCAAGCGGGTGGAGGAGTATAAGGAACTCAAAGCCTGCTTGGATTTTCCTATTGCATGGCACGGCCTGCTTCAAGAAGTCCTTATGTATGGGTTATTCCGCCACAAGGTGACGCACTGTACTGCAGAAGAGTTGTGGCTCCTCCCGGTACCATATAAAAACAAGATCACCAATAGACCAATCCCAGTGTTTTCTCTGCAGTGATTCTGCGAAAATAGAAGATGGCTCTTTATATTGCGCAGGTGAGCGGGGCAACCAAGCCTGCGGCCCTGCATGCCTATTTTCACCCGTTTCTGGACCCTCTGTGCCTCCCAGCCTCGGCTGATGGATCGGGTGATGGTAGAGGAGCACTAGGGTCAAGTGCTCAAGGAGCCCTGCTCCAAGCCGCAGACCCTGTACCACAAAGGGGAGCCGGCCATAGGCTTTATGGTGAGCCTGCTAGGGATGCGGAGTTCCTGTCCTAGCTTCTGAGGGGGTGAGTGTTTTGGGGTCTGTGACTTGTTTCTGGTGTTTGGGCCCCCCCTCCCCCCATCCCTGGCCTGAGCTCTCGCCGCTGCCTGCTCGCTCTCCTCCCCCCCTCCCCGACGTGTGTTCGGGGTGGGGGTGGGGGGGGGGGTTGCGGGTGGTAGCGGCGAGTGTTTTTTAGCTGATTTTAAACTGTTTTAAACAGTTTTCGCCATTGCTGCTTTGTACTACGCTATGCGGCGGGCGGCGCTATATCTGTGAGGCGTTTTTTGCTGTGTTGAAAACGCCGGCGCGTATCACGTCGTCCTCCCTGCGGCCCGCCCCTCAAGGTTTTTCTGCCGGCGCCATCTTGATTCTGCTGTGTGTCTGGGGCCCCTCTTCCTCCCTGAGCTGCGGCGGTGATCTCTTCCTGTGTCGCTTCCTCCCATGGTCTGGCGGCTTGGTGATCCTTCGGTCTCCTTGGTCCGTGAGTCCCCTTTGGGGGTTTTTGTTTCCTCGGGGCATGGCCTGCGGGATGCTTATGTGGTTTTACTTATGTCTTTCAAGCGGGTCAACTGTGGGTTGTGGTTTCTCCCGGTCCTGCTCCTTACCCTCCCTCTTCTCCCCTTCTGGCTTCTAGGGGCATCCCTTGGAGGGGGGGGGCATCCTGGGTGGCTTTTGTGCTGTGTCCTGTGCTGGCCTATTGCGCCTGTCTTAATCACCATATGGAGGCTTCTGGGGATAGCGTGCTGGGGGGTCCTTCGGGGCAATCCTGGCTGTGTTCCAGGTGCGGGGTATCCCCTGTGAGTAACAGTGTCACGCTGTGCGTGCCGTGCGCCCAAGGTATCATTGTGGCCCAGGCTGGGGTGCCCGCTTCTCTCCCCAGTTCTGTGCCCCCTTCGGCATCGCCTACCCCCCCGCGCCTGCATTTAGCCCCCAGTGAGGGGGATACTAGCAGGGGGCCACAGTCTGATCTGGCACGGCAGCTTGCCAGGCCTGTTCCACGTAAGGCCTCTAGCAAGAAGCGGCACCTGGCTCCCACGCCCTCCCTCTTTACTGAGGAGTATGAGGAAATTGATCTTTTTGGTGACCCTTACTCCCTAGAGGAGGGGGAGCTTTAAACAGCATCTGGAGTTCCCTGAGCAGAGTCATTTCACTAATATCGTGCTCAAGGAGTGGGAACGTCCTAGTAGATTGCCCGCGGTGCCCAAAGGGTTGGATAAGAAGTATCCCTTTTCTGCTGACCTGGTCAAGCGATGGTCTTGTCCCCCTGAGGTGGACGCTCCCGTTCTAGGGTTGCTCATGCCTTCCTCTGACACTACTACACTGCGGGACAGCGAGGACCGGCGTATGGATCAGCTGGCCTGCCATGCTTTTACATTTGTGGGGGCTGGGCTGCGTCCGGCCTGCGCCGCTGCCATAACAGCTATTGACCTTAACAAACAGCTCAAGCGTCTCCTTGATGGCGCTACAGCTGGTAGGAGGAGGGAGGATTATAGGGCCCTCTTGCTTTGCTCTGATATTCTAGGTATGTCACACACCCCACTTCAAGACATTCATTACATGTGGGTATACTGACCTGTAGATGGCGATCTTGCAGAGATGTCAATTTCTGTGCACAACGGTCTATTACGCGGCAGTCCGGATCTCAGGCGTCTGGTTCGGCTCCTCCCACGCGGGACTTAAAGGGGCATCCCGGGTTGCATTACTGCGTAATTCCCTCTGGACATTGTGCATATATATATAAAAAATCACCATATGGAGGCTTCCCCGGATACTGGGCTTGTGCCCCCCTCGGGGCAATCCAGGCTGTGTTTGGGGTGTGGGGTATCCCTTTTGGGGGATGATGTATTTCTTTGTGTACCCTGTGCACAACGGTCTATTACGCGGCAATCCGGATCTCAGGCGTCTGGTTCTGCTCTGCCAGTCTCCTCTCCGTCTCCCCCTCGCTTGACACGTACACCATGTGATGTGGTCATTGGCGGGAGGTCGCAATTTGAGGTGTGTGCCAGATTGGCCAATCTTGAAAAATTGTATTCTAAGTATGTCACACACCCCGCTTCAAAACTATTATTACACTTGGGTTATACTGACCTGTAGAGGGCGAACTTGCAGAGAAGTCATATCCCAGTGTTTCTTCTCTGCAGATCGGCGACAAGTCAGAAGAATGAAGTCTCCTGATTGCAGGTAGCCGGGGTAACTCTCCGCCCCCCCCTCTTGGTTCTATTTCTGCCCGGCACTTTTGTAGTTCCCCTTAGAGAAGCCTCCCAGCCTAGGCTGCGGGGCCGGGCGATGGTAGACGGCACCTTATGGTGCCTAGGAGCCTAGCTCCACCGCAAGGCCCCATACTAGGGGGCAAGCGGTTATCCGGTCTGGTGATCTTGGGATTTGGGATGCCCCGTCCCTGTTCCCACCCCCTGGGTGTTGGCACTTCTTCCCCGCTGCGGGAGGGGCGGGGCCGGGTTCGGCGCACGAGCCGGCGGGCCGCCCGCTCCCGATTTGGAGCTGTAGAGCAGCCCGCTCTGTGGCTGGGCTCCTTGCTCTTCTCAGGGGGGGGCGCGGACGCTTCGCGCATCCGACGGCCCGCCTCCTCCTTGCTGGTTGGTGGCTCGGCGTTGCTTGGCTAGGCCGGAGGGGCGGGGCTACGCTTCGCGCGGCCCGTGCTGTGTGGATGGTAGGGGGCGGGGCCGGGACACTTCGCCCGTTTTTTGGTCCGGCACGCCCCACTTCTCCTTCCTCCTGCTGCTGCTGCGGATCGTGTGTTCCGCCATCTTGCCATCCCAATTTACAAACTCTGGCTTTGACGGCCTGGCTGCTGAAACCTCCATCTTGATGGAGAAAGGCTTGTCTGCCTCGGTGGTTGAGACCATGGTGAAGGCTAGGAAGAAAACATCTTCTTCCATCTATTATAGGGTATGGTGTACCTACATTGACTGGTGTGAGTCTAGGTCTCTTCCCTGTCGGGTGTTCTCAGTTCCCAGGGTTCTGGAATTCTTACAGCATGGGTTGGAGTCGGGTCTCCAACTCAGTACTTTGAAGGGTCAGGTTTCTGCCCTGTCTGTCTTCTTTCAGAAGGCTTTTGCTCAGCATTCTTTGGTTAAGACCTTCTTTCAGGGGGTTACTCATGTGCGTCCCCCACGAAAACCTATGGTCCCTGTTTGGGATTTGAACTTGGTCTTGTCTGCCTTGCAGGGTGCTCCCTTTGAGCCTATTCAGGATGCTGCTCTGGCTGTACTTACCCTCAAGGTTGTCTTTCTGGTGGCTATTACTTCGGTCAGGCATGTGTCTGAGCTGGCGGCTCTGTCTATCCAGCCCCCATACTTTGAGAGACACCAGGATAAGGTGGTGTTCCGCTTTAAGCCGGATTTTCTGCCTAAGGTGGTGTCTGCTTTTCATTTGAATCAAGATATTGTTCTTCCTTCATTGTGCCCTAATCCTAGCAACGCTAAGGAAAGGGTTCTGCATTCCTTGGATGTGGTCAGGTGTCTGAAGTATTACCTAGTAGTCACTGCGTCCTTCAGGAAAACTGATGCTCTTTTTGTAGTCCCTTCTGGTCCTAGGAAGGGTTTGGGTCTACTATCAGCAAATGGATCCGCCAGGCTGTGATTCAGGCCTATTCTGCTAAGGGGAAGGAACCTCCCTTCCGCCTTACTGCTCATTCTACTTGTGCTATTGGTGCCTCTTGGGCTTTTCAGCACCAGGCTTCTGTTGAACAAGTTTGCAAGGCCGCTACTTGGGCTTCTGTTCATACCTTTACAAAGTTTTACAAGGTTGATGTTAAGGCCTCGGCTGTTTGCTGTTACCTTTTTTGTTGGGGGATCCCACCCTTCTTTATGGACACTGCTATTGGATGTCCCAAGTGTAAGTAATCTATCTGGAGCAGGACGTACTGTATACTAAGAATAATACAATTCTGTGAAATACTCACCTGTAGAATTGGTATTATAAGTATACAGTACGTCCTGCTCCACCCCCCCCCTGGTTTTTGCATTATTCTGGATCCCCTGTATGGTGATTGTTATCATTGTTATAGTTACCAGTTTTTGGGTGGTTAAATTCTCCCGGCTTCTTGTTCACTGCTTTTCAATGCTGGGGATTTGTGGGAGGTCCCCGGGTATTTGAGGGGCCGGGAGGAGCCTGTTTTACATGTCTCTGCAGTGCAGCGCCATCTGGCGGAGGATAACCCAAGTGTAAGTAATCTATCTGGAGCAGGACGTACTGTATACTCATAATACCAATTCTACAGGTGAGTATTTCACAGAATTGTATTTTTTCAAAGGTCCTTTGCTTTGCATCATCTGGTCAAGACTTTTTTCCAAGGGGTCACTCATGTTCGGCCCCCTAGAAAGCCTTTGGTTCCCGTTTGGGACCTAAATTTAGTTCTTTCGGCCCTCCAGGGGCCTCCTTTTTGAGCCGGTGCAGGATGTGGCACTTTCTGTGCTCACTCAAAAGGTTGCCTTTTTGGTGGCTATTACCTCTGTTCGGCGTGTCTCTGAGTTGGCGGCTCTGTCTATTCAGGCCCCTTACTTTGAGAGACACCGGGATAAGGTGGTTTTTCGCTTTAAACCAGATTTCCTTCCTAAGGAGGTTTCTGCCTTCCATCTCAATCAGGATGTAGTTCTCCCTTCCTTGTGTCCTAAGCCTAGCAATGACAAGGAGAGGGTTTTGCACTCTTTGGATGTGGTTCGTTGTGTGAAGTACTATTTGGTCGCTACTTCTCCTTTTCGTAAGACGGACGCCTTATTTGTGGTGCCCTCCGGGCCCAGGAAAGGTTTGGCGCCCGCCAAGTCTACCATTAGTAAATGGATACGTCAGGCCATTGTTGTGGCCTATTTCGCTAAGGGGAGGGTTCCTCCTTTTAAGATCACTGCTCATTCTACTCGTGCTGTTGGGGCGTCTTGGGCTTTTCAGCACCAGGCTTCTGTTGAACAAGTTTGTAAGGCTGCTACTTGGTCTTCCGTTCATACTTTTTCCAAGTTTTATAAGGTTGATGTGCGGGCCTCAGTGGATGCTGTTTTTGGCCGCAAGGTTCTGCAAGCTGCAGTGGTTTAAATTTGTGCATTTTTTTTTTGCTGTATTTGGATCCCCACCCATGACGGACACTGCTATTGGATGTCCCATATGTCATGAATAGTGGAAGTGACATACTTGGAATAATACCATTTTGTGATTACTCACCTGTAAAATGGGTATTATAAGTATGTCACACACCCCGCTTCATCCCGCCCTTTGGTATTCTGGATCCTTTATATGGTGAACCTTTTATTGTTAAGAATGTTTTATTGTATCTTCCTGGTCCCCTTTCTGCTGTCATATACTGGGGAATGTGTGGGAGGTCCCAGGTATTTATGGACCGGGAGGGGCTTCTTTTTTTGCTTTCATCTCTGCAGAAGTTCGCCCTCTACTGAACATACTTATAATACCCATTTTACAGTTGAGTAATCACAAAATGGTATTTTTATATGGTACCGGGAGGAGCCACAACTCTTCTGCAGTACACTGCGCCACCTTGTGGCGAAATAACCCATACGTAAGGACTTCTTGAAGCAGGCTGTGCCATGCATAGTAAAAGCAATTCTACAGGTGAGTACTCACAGAATTTCTTTGGTTTTGTTACTACTGGCATGGACGATGTGGTCCGGCTCGGTGCCAGGATTTCGGCCTTGCTTGTTGCTCTCCGCCGCTCGCTCTGGCTGCGGCAATGGTCGGCTGATGCGGCTGCCAAGAAGTCGCTTATGAGTATCCCTTTTGTGAGGAACAGGCTGTTTGGGGAGCGTCTGGACCTTTTGGTCAAGGATGGTAGACTCCCTCAGAGACGGAAGCCTGCTCGGTCTTTTCGGAATCCCTTTGCCTATTGTTCCTTTCGAGGAGGAAGAGGCTCTTCATTTCCAGGTGGCTGCAGAGATACCTGGGGCAGAGGTAGGCCCCGCGGCCGACCCAATCCCTCCTGGGGAGCTAAATCCAAGCCCCCTGCCAAGTCCGCTCAGGCATGAGGGGGCGCCCTCACCCATCCAGGTGGGGGGACGGCTTCTGCTGTTTGCTCAGATCTGGAGGCGGCACGTCTCTGATCGATGCATTCAGGAGGTAGTGTCCTCCGGGTTACAAGATAGAGCTGGCAGCCAGGCCACCCACAAAGTTTCTCTGTTCTCGGATATCCCGAAACCCGCTAATGGCCCAGGCCTTAAGAGCGGCTGTGCAACACCTCCTGCGGTTAGGTGTGATTTGCCCTGTGCCTCGGCAGGAACATGGTCAGGGATTTTACTCCAACCTGTTCACGGTTCCCAAGAAGGACGGAACACTGAGGCCGATCCTGGACCTGAAGAGGTTTGTAATATTCAGACATTTCCGCATGAAAACTACGGTCGGCGGTGAGATCGCTTCGGCCCGGCGACTTCATGACCACGGTGGGTATCAGGGATGCTTATCTGCACATCCTGATTTTCCAGGGGCATCAGAAGTTCCTGAGGTTTGCTCTGGAGGATCAGCATTACCAGTTTGTGGCACTTCCATTCGGGATATCCTCAGCCCCCCGTGTGTTCACCAAGGTGCTGGCGGGCATCATGGCTATCCTGAGGAATCTTTCGTGTGCTGCCCTATCTGGACAACTTGCTGATTTCGGCCCGGTCCCTTCAGCAGGCCGAGAGAGATACTCGGACATTGTTGTCAACCCTGGAGGCCTTCGGCTGGGTAATCAATTACCCAAAGTCATTTATCACTCCCTCAACAGTGAGATCTTTCCTGGGAATGACGATAGACACCGCTCAGGCCAAGGTTTTTCTGCCACAGCAGAAGGTTTTGGGTCTCCAGACGCAGGTGCAGGTCTTGCTGTCTTGTCAGCAGCCGTCGGTACGTCTGGGGATAAGATTGGTGGGCCTAATGGTGTCATGCTTCGAGGCAGTACCCTTCGCCCAGTTTCACATGAGACCTCTTCGATTGAAGCTGCTGACCGGCTGGAATCGGATGCAGGAATCTCTGGAACAAGAATTTTCGCTGTCCCCCCCTGTCCAGACATTCCCTCTTGTGGTGGTTGGACTCTCGGAACCTGCTGGTAGGCAAGTCCTTCCAGACAGGAGGCAGGCAGGGTGCGAGGCAGATATCTCCTCTATCCACGCATTCCCCGCTGACACAAGCAAACGACACAGAGGAGCAACAGCACACGCTGGCTTCACTGCGGGAACCCCCAATCCCCTCCGCCACGGCTACAGTAACTACATCAAGCTCTTAAAGGGCCATAATCTGAATCCAGTGGAAGGGTTTTTGAACAAGATAAGGGGCAAAACGTGGAAGTAACGAGAGCACACTGTCAGGTCTCCTGGTGCATCAGCATTTGGAGCATAATAACTTATGGAATATATGAGAAAAACCTTTTGTGCAAAGAAAGTCTATTAAATGGCATTGAGAAAGATGTTTGCCCTAATCTCAGAAAATAACAGAACATTGGAATGAAGTAATATAGCGTTATTCAGAGTATATGCTAAAACATTTTTTTGAAACCTAAAATCATGTATTCTTCTATGTGTGTTACCGTCTGAATGGTGTACGTAATATGTATAATTTTTTGTACTAACCTGGAGTAGGAACTCCTTTTACGGAATATCCAAGATATTTAATAAACTTTAAAATAAATTTTTAATCACAACCAAGTATGGTCATATTTCAAAAAAGCTCTTTAGAAATAACCTGGGTAGAGCCTAGCCCCGGGAAAAGTACCCTAGTAGCTGAGCTCAAATATGAACCGACTATTGTAACCAAAGGTGGGTCCCACAAAAAATAAGGAATACCAGTCTGGGTTATTCCTACAGAATTAGTTATTATTAAATTTATTTAATTAGAATAAATATTTATATTAAATATATATTATTATAATTCATATTAATTTTATTATTATTATTAATAATAATAATAATAATAATAATAATAATATAATTAGTAGTAGTAATACTTTTTACGTAGGCTTAGGCTATAGTGGAATAAAATATGGAGTTTATTTTTCCTCCTCTATTCCCTTAGTCTTTACAGAAAGAGCCTAGCCCCGGGAAAAGTACCCTAGTAGCTCAGCTCAAATATGAACCGACTATTGTAACCAAAGGGGGGTCCCACAAAAAATAAGGAATACCACTCTGGGTTATTCCTACAGAATTAGTTATTATTAAATTTATTTAATTAGAATAAATATTTATATTAAATATATATTATAATTAATATTACTTTTATTAATAATAATAATAATTAGTAGTAGTAATAATACTTTTTACATAGGCTTAGGCTATAGTGGAATAAAATATGGAGTTTATTTTTCCTCCTCTATTCCCTTAGTCTTTACAGAAAGGTTTATATTTGGTAGGAGGGTCAGAGCTGGACCGGGATCCCTCCTCCCCCTGGTGGCTCCTCCTGAGCATTGCCATGTGTTTTTTTTTTTTCAGGCTGGAAATGAAGATCATCAAGAGCTCCGGGGGCATCCCGCGCCTGTCGTACACCGGGAGGGATGACCGTCACTTTGTGCCGTCCGGCCTGTACATTGTGAAGACTCTGAACGGTGAGGTCTCACGCCAGCAGGGGGCGCAATCCCTAAAGAGGAGGTGAAAGTCCCCGTCTTGGGTCCCAGTATGTCCTGTCCTTAAAGAAAGAAAAATTGGCGTAATCACTCACCCTGTCGCACTGCGTTGGCCTCCAATCACAGGGGAACGCCAAGTCCACCCCTGCATGTTGGCACGTCATCTTAAAGGGACAGGCCAGTCTAATAAAAACAACTCATGTCCCTCCTCCTCTTCTTCCACTTCCTCTTTTTCATCTCCCCCCTCTTCTTTTTTTTTTTTTCTTCCTTCATCCACCACGCCCCTCGTTGCTCCGCCCTGACCCCGCCCCTTTCTTCCGTGTCTCTGCAGATCCCTGGACGATGGCTTTCAGTAAGAGCCACAACCGCAAATACTTCTACAATGTGAAGACCCACAAATCCATGTTCGAGGTCCCGCTTGAATCCATCGCACCGTTCCAGTAAGTGTGGGCGAGGGCGCCACCTACTGACCGAGGGGGGCACTAACCTTACCCCCCCCTCTCCCTTACACCATCTTTTCCTAGCAGAGCTTCATCTGATGGGGGACAGGAAACTACTGCACCTCCCCCTCACGCCATCAGCGACCCTGTATTAGAGATACTCGCCTTTTGCTAGCAGAGCTCCATCTTATGAGGGACAGGAAACGGCGCATGCGCTGCTGTGACTATGTCATTCGGCAAACAGGTGTCATTGACTTCAATAGGCTGCTGCATCCCCGGTGGCGCTCCCATCCCAGCCATTATGATAATCCGGCCGTGGGTGCGCGCACGCCGCCGGGACGGCCACTCCCCATAGAAAACAATCAGAGCCCAACTTGTCTGCCTTGGGGCTGATTCAACATCCGTTTGTCGAATCGTCCCAAGCTAGACAATGAAAGCGAGTGGCAGTTTTCTCTCCTAAAAAAAGACAGGTTCTGAATCGCCATAGTCAGGGCAAATGGCTCTGATTGGACGAGAGTCCGCACATGTGCCGTTGGATCAGAAAGAGGTTAGTTATTGTGGGCGATCTAGGGGGCATCCCGAAACGTAGGGGAAGGCCAGCAGCCGGCCCTGATATGTTGTACATTCCAGGGTTTAGGTCCACTTTAAGCAAGCAAAGCGGTGTATGTGCCTGAGGCAGGGTCGCGCTCCGGGGCACTGCATTGGCTGAACACCTTGGGGCCCGATCCCAGGAGCAAGTGAGTATTAGACCTCAAGGCCTTGGCTGTGCAGCAACTGCTGGAGAGAAGAGGTGAGTATCACTCTGTCCACTAGTGGTTAGCCCCTGGTATGGGGTCAACCCAAAATTACTTGACCTGCCAAAAACCCATATATTCTTTATTGCATGGCACGGCCTGCTTCGGTATTCATAACAGTTGGGTTATTCCGCCACAAGGTGGCGCAGTGGTACTGCAGAGAGCTGTGGCATCTCCCGGCCCCCTATAAAAAGGGGGATCAACCATAGAGTTCCCAGTGTTTCCTCTGCAGTGATTCTGCGAAGATAGAAGATGGTTCTTTATATTGAGCAGGTGAGCGGGGCAACCAAGCCTGCGGTCCTGCATGTCTATTTCCACCCGTTTCCGGACCCTCTGTGCCTCCCAGCCTCGGCTGACAGATCGGGTGAGGGTAGAGGAGCACTAGGGTCAGGTGATCGGGGAGCGCTGCTCCAAGCCGCAGACCCTGTACCACAAAGGGGAGCCGGCCATAGGCTTTATGGTGAGCCTAATAGGGATGCGGAGTTCCTGTCCTGGCTTCTGAGGGGGTGAGTGTTTTGGGGACTGTGTCTCCTTCTTTTCCTTCAGGGGTCGCCCCCCCCTCCCCTCCTGGCCTGGATACTCGCCGCTGCCTTCTCGTCTCCCTCCCCCCCCCCTCTCTCTGGCTTTGTTCGGGGGGGGTGTCATCGGCGAATGGTGTTTTGGCGTTTATTGTGTGTTTTTTGGTGTTTTTCAGCTGCCGCGCGTTTTGTACTGGGCTCTGTGGCGGTTGGCGCTATAACCTGAGGCGTTTTTTGCTTTGTCATGGCGCCGGCCGGGTCACGTGATCGCTGTTTTTCGCGCTCTTAGGGGGGCGGGGCCTTGGGATGATGCATATCGCGTTGTCTCCCCGCGGCCCGCCCCTTGAGGTACCTCTGCCGACGCCATTTTGGACTAGCTGCGCGTCTGGATTTCTCCCTTCCTGGCAGCAGCGCTGCTTCATTCTGCGGTCTGTGCCTTGGTGACCCTGCGGTGTCTTTGGTCTGTGAGTCCCCCTTGGGGTTTTTTTTATTGACCTTGGGGGTATGTGCTGCGGGATGCTCATGTGTCTTTTTCACTTATGTCTTTCAGGCGGGACACCATTGGGTTGTGGTCTCTCCCGGCTCTACTACTTCCTCCCCCTCATCCCCCCTTTCACCGATTTCTGGGGGCATCCCGTGGGAGGGCATCCCGGATGGCTTCTGTATTAGCCTTTACCCACCGCTGGCCTATTGTGCCTGTGTTAATCACCATATGGAGGCTTCTGGGGATCGCGTGCTTGGGGGTCCTTCGGGACAAGCTCGGCTGTGTTCCATGTGTGGGGTATCCCCTGTGAGTAACAGTGTCGTGGTGTGCGTGCCGTGCGCTGAGAGTGTACTTGCGCTTCAAGCTGGTTTGCCTGCTTCGCTTCACAGCTCTGCGCCTCACTCGGCTTCACCTACTCCCGTGCTCCTGCAATTGGGCCCCAGTGAGGGGAATGTTAGCAAGGAGTCACATTCTGATTTGGCTCTGCGGGTGGCCAACATTGAGAAGCAGCTTGCCGGGCCTATTCCTAGGAAGGCCTCTGGCAAGAAGCAGCACCTGACTTCCACTCCCTCATACTCTACAGAGGAGTATGAGAAATTTGAGGTCACTGCTGGACGTTATTCCCTAGAGGAAGGGGAACTGCTCCAGGACTCTGACTCCTCTGGGGACCAGCAGGAGGGTTGTGATAGTGACCCTGAATCTGGGGAGGATTCATGGTATCCTGTGGACACTGATAATTTGCTGTCTCACATTTTTGAAATTTTACACATTGCTGCCCCTGTGGAGGCTAAAAGGAAACAGGGTGAGCTGTTTCGTCCTTGTAAACACCACTATGGTGCTTAAAGAATGGGAACGTCCTAACAGGCTGCCTGCTGTGCCCAAGGGTTTGGATAAGAGGTATCCCTTTCCTGCTGATCTTGTTAAGAGGTGGTCATTTCCCCCTGAAGTGGACGCTCCCGTGCTAGGCTTGTCCAATACTTCGGTCATGCCTTCTCCTGACACTACCATTCTGAGGGACAGCGAGGACCGGTGCATGGATCAGTTGGCCTGCCATGCCTTTACCTGTGTGGGGGCGAGGAGTATAGGACTCTCTTGGTTTGCTCTGATTTTGCGGCCTTTATCCTTACTGCTATGAATGATGCTGTGCGGCTGAGCGGTAGGGCCTCTGCGCCGCTCTGTTTGGTTCCGTCAGTGGGCAGGTGACGCCGCTGCTAAGAAAGCTCTCACTGGCCTCCCCTTCGTGGGGCTGCGGCTATTTGGGGAGCGTCTTGATGTTCTAGCCAAGAATGGCAGGCTACCTCAGCGTAGGAGGCAGTCTCGGCCCTTTCGCAGGTCCTCCGTCCCCCTCCCTTCCTTTCGTGCTCCCAGAGGAGGCCGTGGCTCTCTCCTCTCTAGTGGCCGCAGAGATTCTTGGGGCCATCGCAGATCCCGTGGTCGTCTCGGTCTCTCCTGGAGTACCAAGCCCAAACCTTCTCCCAAGCCCCCTCAGGCATGAAGGGGCGGCCCTCACCCATCCGGGTAGGGGGGCGGCTTCGGCTCTTTGCTCACGTCTGGAGGCTTCATGTCTCAGACCGGTGGATTTAGGAGGTGGTGTCCTCCAGGTACAAGATAGAGTTTGCAGCCTGGCCGCCCCCAAGATTCATCAGATCCCGGATGTCTTTAAACCCCCTGTCAGCTCCAGGGTTGCTTCTGACGGTTCAATGCCTGTTAGAGTCAGGAGTCATTTGTTTGGTGCCCCATCAAAAACAGGGTCAGGGGTACTATTCCAATCTTTTCACAGTCCCCAAAAAGGACGGCTCTCTGAGGCCCATTCTGGATCTGAAGGGCCTCAACAAATTTGTCAGATTCAAGCATTTTCGTATTGAGACGCTTCGCTCTGCTGTCAGTACCTTTCGCCCAGGCGTCTTCATGACCACCGTGGACATCAAGGATGTGTATCTTGATGTGCCTATCTTCCCAGGTCATCAGAAATTTCTAAGGTTCGAGCTGCAGGATCAGCATTACCAGTTTGTGGCTCTACCTTTTGGTGGCACCTCGGGTGTTCACCAAGGTGCTGGCGGGGGTGATGGCTCTGCTAAGAAACCAGGGCATACGCATCATTCCTTACCTGGCCGACATCCTGATTGTGGCCGAGTCTTTTCCTCAGGCCGAGCAGGACACTCAGATGGTGACCTCCACTCTGGAATCCTTCGGCTGGGTGATCAACTATCCGAAGTCTTCTCTGTCTCCGTCCTTGGTGAGGTCCTTTTTGGGCATGACTCTTCGTGAAGCAGGCCGTGCCATGCATTGGGAAAAAGACAATTCTGTGAGTACTCACCTGTAGCATTGCTTTTGCCATGCATGGCACGGCCTGCTTCTCCCCACCCTTGTTACGTTGTTCTTGGTTTCCTCTTTATGGTGATTGTTCCAAGTTAGTTGGGGTTGTTATCTTTATTAGTTCCCGGTTCTTGTATCACTGCTTGTCAACTACTGGATAAGTCTATGGTGATTCCGTTTTTATATGGTATTGGGCGGAGCCACAACTCTTCTGCAGTGCCACTGCGCCACCTTGTGGCGGAATAACCCAGATGTTATGACTTCGTGAAGCAGGCCGTGCCATGCATGGTAAAAGCAATTCTACTCACAAAATTTGTCTTTATTAACCTTGCCTTTTTGTTTAAGTATCACTCTGTCCTTCTCTTTGCCCCTGGACACGCCTCCTGATCACGTGACCTCCCGTTTCCTGTCTCCGCAGCGTGTGCTATTCGGAGCGGCTGTTCTGGGAGTGGGGCGAGGGCGCCCAGATCCACGACGCCCAGAAACGGGACCCCGGGGCCGACAAGCTCTCCCGCGACACCGTGCTGCACTTCATCCGGACGCATCAGCCCGCCTCTGGCTCCTCCTCCGGCTCCTCCTCCTCGGCGTCGGTGGGCAGGGAGGACAGGTAGTCCTGACATCCAGATACCTGCCCCTCCACGGGCCACACCCCTCCCCCCCGGACTGGAGACGCCGGCTCCACTTTTAAAAGACTTGACCCAGGGGTGTGATGGGGCGGGGTCTCCTGAAGGGGGGAGGGGTTATCCCTGAATTGCACTGCTGAGAGAGGATACGTTTTTGGCAGCTTCCTCCTCCGCTTTGTTCGCTTCTGTTTTTTTCCATGAAATGTCGCTTTATTTTTCACTCATTTGCCGTTTCCTTTCTTCATCTCATCGCCCGTCACTTCCTGTGGACGATTAAAGAGTAGCTCCGCCCAGTTTTGGCTGAAGGCGGAGTCGGATCCCTTGTCTGTTTTGATCTGTATGGTGCTGGGGTCATTGCTAAACACCGCCCCCACCTCTCACTGCTGCTGGTATGAACCACCCTCTTCCATGGAGCATCTATAGGATGCCAAACTCCGCCCCCATCTCACTGCTGTAGGTTTAGACCACTCTCTTCCATGGAGCTTCTAAAGAATGCTTGAAAAACTGCCAGACTCCGCCCCCAAGTTCACTGCTGAAGGGTTAGACTGCCCCTTCCTATGGAGCGTCTATAGGATGCTTGGAAAACTGCCAGACTCCGCCCCCAAGTTCACTGCTGAAGGGTTAGACCGCCCCCTCCTATGGAGTGTCTATTGGATGCTGGGAAAACTGCCAAACCCCGCCCCTAACCTCACTGCTGCTGGTATGGACCGCCTCCTCCCATTAAGCATTTAAATGATGGGGCCATTGTCAAACCCCGCCCCCAACCTCACTGCTTCAGGTTTAGACCTCCCCCTTCCATAGAGTATCTAACAGATGCTGGGAAAACTGCCAAACCCCGCCCACATCTCTCACATCTCTCACTGTATGGACCGCCTCCTTCCATTAAGCATTAAAATGATGTCGAGAAAACTGCCAAAACCCCACCCCCAACCTTTTACTGCTGCAGGTATGAACTGCCTCCTTCCATAGAACATCTATAGGATGCTGGGAAAACTGCCAAACCCCGCCCCTAATTTCACTGCAACAGGCTTGGACCGCCCTTTTCTAGAGAAAATGTAAAAGCTGCTGGGAAAACTACCAAACCCCACCCCCAACCTCACTGCTGCCGGTTTAGTCCGCCCCCTTCCATGGAACATCTATAGGATGCTGGGAAAACTGCCAAAACCCCGCCCCCAACTTCACTGCTGCAGGTTTAGACCGCCCCCTTCCATGGAGCATCTATAGGATGCCTGGTAAATTGCCAGACTCCGCCCCCAACCTTACTGCTGCATGTTTAGACCACTTTCTTCCATGGAGCATTTATAGGATGCCTGGAAAACCGCCAGACTCCGCCCCCAACTTCACCGCTGAAGGTTTAGACTGACTTCTGCCATGGAGCATCTGTAGGATGCTGGGAAAACTGCCAAACCCCGCCCCCAACCTCTTACTGCTGCAGGTATGAACTGTCTCCTTCCATAGAATATCTAATGGATGCTGGGAAAACTGCCGGACTCCGCCCCCAGCCTCACTGACAAAGGTATGGACCGCCCTCTTCCATGGAGCCTCTATAGGATGCTGGGAAAACTACCAAAACCCCGCCCCCAACCTCACTGCTGCAGGTATGGACCGCCCTCTTCTAGAGAACATTTAAAGGATGCTGGGAAAACTGCCAAACCCCGCCCCTACCTCACTGTCACTGGTATGGACCACCCCCTTCCATGTAGCATTTAAATGATGGAGCATTGCCCCCCCCCCCCCCACCTCTTATTGCTGCAGGTTTAGACCACCCCCTTCCATAGAGCATCTATAGGATGCTGGGAAAACTGCCAAACCCCGCCCCTAATTTCACTGCCACAGGTATGGACTGCCTCCTTTCATGGAGCATCTATAGGTTGATTGCCAAACCCCGCCCCCACCTCTTATTGCTGCTGGTATGGACCACCCCCTTCCATGGAGCATTTAAATGATGAGGATTACCAAACCCCGCCCCCAACCTCACTACTGTCGGTATGGACCACCCTCTTCCATGGAGCTTATACAGGATGCTGGGAAAACTGCCAAACCCCGCCCCTAATTTCACTGCCACAGGTATGGACCGCCCCCTTCCATGCTGCATATACAGAATTCTGGGAAAACTGCCAAATCCTGCCCCTACCTCACTGCTGCTGGTATGGACCGCCCCCTTATATGAAGCATTTAGTGATGGGGGTATTGCCAAACCCCGCCCCTGCCTCTCTGCAATTGGTATAAACCGCCTCCTTCCATAGAGCATCTATAGGATGCTGGAAAAACTGCCAAACTCCGCCCCTACCTCACTGCTGCAGGTTTACACCGTCCCCTCCCATTGGGCAACTATAGAATGCTGGGAATATTGTCAAGCCCCGCCCTCTTTTTGCTGTTGCAAGTATGGCCCGCGCCTTTCCATGTAGCACCTATAGAATGCTGGGTGGATAGGCAAGCCCTGCCCTCTTCTTTGCTGTTGCAGGTATGGTCCGCCCCTTCCATGTGGAACCTATAGAATGCTAGGAAGATTGTCAAGCCCCACCCTCTTTTTTCGCTGTTGCAGGTATGGCCCCTTGCATGGGGCGCCTGTAGGATGCTGGGAAGATTGGCAAACTCCTCCCTCTTTTTTTAGCTGTTGCAGGTATAGACCAACCAATCAGGGGGCCTCTACACGGTTGCAGTGTCATGGCCAGTAGAGGTCGTATCCTGAGAACTCACTAGGTGAGTATGTCTCTGACCTGAGCTGAGTTTCTTAAAGCTGAACCTACACCAACAATAAAGCCAGAAAAAGGGGGTGAGCGCCTCCAGCCTGCCAGGACATAGTGTGAACAGAAGAGGGGAGTGAGAGATGCTGCAGGCTAAGAGCGCCTCCAGCCTGCCAGCACATAGTGTGACCAGGAAAAGGGGGCGAGAGATGCTGCTGCAGGCTAAAAGAGTCTCCAGCCTGCCAGCACCTAGTGTGACCAGAATAAGGGGGGGAGAGAGATGCTGCAGGCTAAGTGTGCCTCCAGCCCGCCAGCACATAGTGTGACCAGAATAAGGGGGTGAGAGATGCTGCAGGCTAAGAGTGTCTCCAGCCTGCCAGCACCTAGTGTGACCCGAATAAGGGGGTGAGAGATGCTGCAGGCTAAGTGTGCCTCCAGCCCGCCAGCACATAGTGTGACCAGAATAAAGGGGTGAGAGATGCTGCAGGCTAAGAGCGTCTCCAGCCCGCCAGCACATATTGTGACCAGAAAAAGGGAGTGAGAGATGCTGCAGGCTAAGAGCGTCTCCAGCCCGCCAGCACATAGTGTGACCAGAAAAAGGGGCTGAGAGATGCTGCAGGCTAAGAGCGTCTCCAGCCTGCCAGCACATAGTGTGCGGGGAGGGAATCGATCGGCCCGGGAATCTTATAGATGGCGTGAGTTTTGGTCCACTTTAAGGGTCAGCAATGTGCGGACAGTGGTGACCACCCTTAGAAGAATCTGGGTTGATCATTGGCTGTGACAAGTCTCTGATGTCACGGGGGAGTGCGTGGTTTGGCGTTGCACCCAATCAGACCCCCCCACCACCTTCGCTTGGTCTGATGGCGGCTGCTGCAGAGTCCTTATCCCGTGTCCGTCAAAGTGGTGTAACAGCAGGGACACCCGGTGCAGTTTGGGTGTGCTTTAGGGGAGGCGACCCCTTCAGATAGGGACTTTCCCCTGGGCTAGGGGGGGAGAGGCTGGCAAGGCAGTCACTCAGTTCCTGGGGATGGGAAAATACCATTTTGTGAATACTCACCTTGTAAAATGGGTATTATGAGTATGTCACACACCCCGCTTCAAGAATCCATAACATGTGGGTAATATCGTCCTGAAGAGGGTGTTCCTGCAGAGATGATAGTAAAAGAAAGCCCCTCCCTGATCCATAAATACCTGGGACCTCCCACTCACTACCCAGTATACAGAAGCAGTAAGGTAAGGGACCAGGAAGAGGCAAATATAAACAACAACCACGCAAAGTTCGCAATAAAGAGGATCCTGAATACAAAAGGGCGGGTGAAGCGGGGTGTGTGACATACTCATAATACCCATTTTACAAGGTGAGTATTCACAAAATGGTATTATTCTAAGTATGTCACACACCCCGCTTCAAGATATCCATAACATGTGGGACATCCAAAAGCAGTGTCCATAACAAGGGCGGGGATCCAAAACTAGGCAACCATGCACAACTTCAAACCGCTACAGCTTGCAAAACTTTGCGGCCAAAAACAGCATCCGCTGAGGCCCTAACATCAACCTTGTAAAACTTGGAAAAAGTGTGAACAGAAGACCAGGTAGCGGCCTTACAAACTTGCTCAACAGAAGCCTGGTGCTGAAAGGCCCAGGACGCACCAACTGCACGAGTAGAATGAGCAGTAACACGAAAAGGGGGACTCCTCCCCTTGGCAGAATAGGCCCCAATGATTGCCTGACGAATCCATTTACTAATGGAAGATTTGGCAGGAGCCAAACCTTTCCTAGGCCCGGAGGGCACCACAAAAAAGGCGTCCGTCCTGCGAAAGGAAGACGTAACCTCCAGATAATGATCCACAACACGAACTACATCCAAGGAATGCAACGCCCTTTCCTTGTTGTTGCTAGGATTAGGGCATAGAGAAGGCAGAACAATGTCCTGATTTAGATGAAAAGCAGAGACCACCTTAGGAAGAAAATCCGGCTTGAAACGAAAGACAACCTTGTCCTGATGCCTCTCAAAGTATGGAGCTTTAATGGATAAAGCTGCCAACTCAGAAACACGCCTAACCGAAGTGATAGCCACCAAAAAGGCCACCTTTTGAGTAAGTACAGACAAGGCAACCTCATTCAAGGGCTCAAACGGAGGACCCTGAAGAGCAGAAAGAACCAGGTTCAAATCCCAAACTGGAACCAAGGGCTTCCTAGGCGGACGCACATGCGTAACTCCTTGGAAAAAGGTCCTGACTAAAGGATGAAGTGCAAAGGACCTTTGGAAGAACACCGCCAGGGCAGAGACCTGCCCCTTCAAGGTACTAATCTGGAGCCCCAGATCTAAACCATGTTGAAGAAACTCCAGAATTCTGGGAATGGAGAACTCCCGACAAGAGAAGGACCTAGCTTCACACCAATCAATATAGGACCTCCAGGTCCTGTAGTAAACAGAAGAGGAAGACCGCTTCCTGGCGCTGATAAGAGTCTGAATCACTGCGTCAGAAAGACCCTCTTCCCTCAAGATGGCGGTTTCAGCAGCCACGCCGTCAAAGCCAGCGATGGTAAATTGGGATAGCGTAACCGACCCTGGGTGAGCAGGTCCGGCAGCAGAGGCAGAACGAACTGATCTTCTGCCAGCCTTACAAGATCTGCGAACCAAACGCGCCTCGGCCACCTTGGGGCCACCAGAATCGCCGACGCGCCCTCCAAGGCCAGTTTGCGCACCACTCTGGCTAGCATTGGGAACGGAGGGAACAGATAAAGGAAACCCAGATCCCTCCAGTTCAGAGACATGGCATCCACTGCCAGAGCCAGAGGATCCTGCGAGAGAGACACAAAGACTGGAAGCTTGTGATTGTGACGAGAGGCAAAGAGGTCCACAGCTGGGACCCCCCACCTGAGACATATCGAACGAAACACCTTGGGACTGAGAGACCACTCCCCCTGATGAGAGGAGGCCCTGCTCAGCAAATCCGCCTCCGTGTTCCCAACCCCCGGAATGTAGACTGCTGAGATACACGGGACGTGGGTCTCGGCCCAGTCCAGAATCAAAGACACTTCCCTGAGGGCACTCCTGCTGCGAGTCCCTCCTTGGTGATTGATGTAGGCAACCGCCGTCCTGTTGTCCGACCGGACCTGAACTGGCAGGCCTCTCAACTGATAAGTCAAGCGAAACAGAACCAACCTGATGGCTCTCAACTCCAGAATATTGATGGGCTCGTGAGCCTCCTGCGGACTCCACAGACCCTGAAACTGGAGGTCCTTCCAAACACCCCCCCAACCTGACAGACTGGCATCCGTGGTGACCATTTCCCAACACGGCGCCAGAAAGGATCTGCCCTTCAACAGATTGACAGACCCCAGCCACCATTGCAGGGATCGACGAACACGGGGAGACATCCGGAAGGACTGATCCAACGATAGAGGAGACTTGTCCCAAACCTTCAACAGATGAAGCTGAAGCGTCCTTGTGTGAAACTGCGCAAAGGGAACTGCCTCGAATGAGGCCACCATTAACCCCACCAGCCTCATCCCTAACCGGATGGTCGGATGAGGGGTTGACAAGAGAAGCCGAACTAACTCCTGAATCAAAAGAATCTTGGCCTGGGGCAGAAACACCCTGGCCTGCGATGTGTCCAGAGACATTCCCAGGAAGGTTACAACTCTGGACGGAGAAAGAGAAGACTTGGGGTGGTTGATCACCCAACCGAACCTCTCCAGAGTGGACACCACCACACTGGTGTCCAACACCGCTTGGTTGAAGGAAGAGGCCATGATCAGTAGATCGTCCAAATAGGGCACAATGCGGATACCCTGAACTCTGAGCAGAGCCATCACCCCCGCCAGCACCTTGGTGAACACCCGAGGTGCTGAGGTGAGACCGAAAGGAAGTGCCACAAACTGAAAGTGCCGATCCTCCACCACGAACCTGAGAAACCTCTGGTGTGCAGGAAAAACCGGAACGTGTAGATAAGCATCCTTGATGTCTATGGACGTCAGAAAGTCTCCCTGGCGAAGAGAGTGAATGGCCGAACGCAGCGTTTCCATGCGGAATTTCCGCGGCCGGATGAACCTGTTGAGAAACTTCAGATCCAAGATGGGTCGGACCGATCCGTCCTTTTTGGGCACAGTGAACAGATTGGAATAAAAACCCCTGCCC
This sequence comes from Gastrophryne carolinensis, assembly GCA_027917425.1. NCBI lineage: Eukaryota > Metazoa > Chordata > Amphibia > Anura > Microhylidae > Gastrophryne > Gastrophryne carolinensis. Next base: position 484,428,318 of record CM051237.1, on the reverse strand, counting down.
CGATCTGAAGGAGGCACTGGGCAAATGACATCCATATCCAGAAGATTCTCCACTGCCACCAGGAGCCCCTGCACCGCCAGAGGCTCCAAAGGCATCCGAGACCTGAAAAATCTGGAGGGGGGGCGGAGCTCGAACTCTAGCTTGTAACCGGAAGACACCACTTCCCGGATCCATCTGTCCGAGACTTCTTGATCCCAGATCTGGGAGAAGTGTCGCAGCCGTCCCCCCACCCTCATGGGTGAGGGCGCCCCCTCATTGCTGAGCCGGCTTAGGAGCCGGCTTGGGCTTAGAGCCCCAACTGTATCCTGGACGGGCGCGTCCTCTGCCCCTGCTCCCAGAATCTCCTCTGGAAGAGGGGAATGCAATACCCCTGCCAGATCTGGCCCCACGAAAGGAAGGGGTAAAGGAAGGCGCCCCCCGAAAGGGACGGCGCTGTTTCTTGCGTTGTGGTAACCTACCACCCTTGGTGACAGAGTCCAATGTCTCTCCAAAAAGCCGTAAACCAACAAAAGGTAGAGCCGTTAATGACTTTTTGGACATAAAATCAGCCGCCCACTGGCGCAGCCACACTGAACGCCGAATGGTCACCAGCAAAGCCGACGTTCTACCACACATCATCAAAGTGTCATCCAAGGCTGTTAAAACAAAGGATAAAAACAGCTCACACCGTTTAAGACTATGGAACTCGGTACTACCAGGACGAAGTCCGGAAGAAGTCAACAGGTCCCTGACCACAGACCTGGCCGCCAACACCATAAGTTCCGAAGCGCACACAGGCCGAATGGCCGACCCAATGCTAGTAAAGCCATGACAAGCCATCTGGTCAATACGTTTATCCTCACCATCCTTGAGGGTGGAACAATCAGGTCTATTTAAAACCGAGGAGTTAGACAACCCCAAAACCGGTGCATCCACTTCGGGGGGAGATGCCCAGCGCTTAACCGCTTCCGAAGGGAAAGGATATTTCCTATCCCACCCCTGAGGGATGCCAGGGAGCCGAGCCGGCCTATCCCACTCCTTATCAATAATTTTGTCAAAATGTCTTTGCGTAGGAAACTCCAAGCGCGGCCTGGATTCTTCAAACAATTCACCCTTCTGCTGTGACGCCTCCTCGGGAGGGGAAATATTCAGAACCTCCAACATCAGAGCCAGAGCATGAGAAGAATCCAAAGATCTCCCTACGTCACCATGCTCGGCATCAGCGCCAGCAGACAACTCATCGTCTGAAACATCTGAACCCTCATAAACCTCCCCTTCCTCTAGAGGGGAATGGTCAGACCAATCCAGATTATTGATGTCATCGAAGTCGTCCACCGGCGGAGCCGGCGACAAATGCTTTCTTTTAGCCGGAGCCTTACGGGCGACCGAGCTGGAAACGATTTTCTCAAGGTTGGCCAATCTGGCGAACATCTCAGATTGCAGGTCCCTGCCCATGACGACGTCACAAGGAGCACGCGTCAAGGCGGGAGGGGGAGATGAATCGGCCGGCGGCGCTGACCCAGACGCCTGGGGTCCGGACTGCCGCGCAATAGTCTGCTGTGCACAAGGAATACACAGAAGTACGTCGTCCCCAGTAATGGATACTCCACACAACATACACCGTTTGGGATGCCCCGAAGGGGTCCCAAGCCCAGTATCCGGGGATGCCTCCATAAGGTGAAATTTTAGTGGTCGCTAAGACCCAGGGAATTACGCCAGTAAGCAACCCGGGATGCCCCTTTAATGTCCCGAGTGGGAGGATTTATGATAAAAATGAACCCAGGGACCCAGGACCAGGAGAGACCCTCAAATACTAATGATGATCCTCTGAGTAACATCCGTACCCCTAAAAAACAGAGAAAAACCCCATAAATGCCAATAAATGCTTAAAAAGACATATAAATAGATAGGGCCCACAGGGCCACTCACCGATCCTTGGGAAACAAGAAAATGGCGACCGTGCAGCACTCGTGAGGGGAGACGCAGGCCGGAAGAGGGGCGTGGTCAGCGCAGCCCGCGCTAAAATTCAGCTCAGCCCCTGTCCTCCACCATCAAGGAGCAGCCAGCTCCGCATCGGCACCTGAACAGAGGGGGCGGAGCCGCGGCGACGCGCCGAGCGCCCGGCCCCGCCCCCCCCCCCCCCCCCCCCTGAAGCAGAAGGGAGGGAGAAGCTCCCTCGCATATCGCTCCCTTCAGAAACCGGCGCCGCCACGAACCCGCGGCGCCGGACCAAAGGCACATCAAAGGGTGCATCCGTGCAGACCTGCGGGGCACCCGCCCCGCAGGCTGCGGGATGCACAGAGAACGGGGGCTGGCCGCGGCAGTGCGCCGAGTGCCAGCCCCGCCCCCCTGAGGAACGTGAGGGGAAAAATATCCCCTCACAAAAAAACGAAAGTACCGGCGCCCGGCTGTAATGGCGGCCGCGGCGCCGCACAAAACAGTAAGAACATAAGAATAAAAGACACACAGACACAAGAATAAGTGAAAAACACCACACCAAACAGCAAAATAAAAACTAACCCTAAGAGGGAGACCCCCCCCCCAACCCTATTGTATAAGGGAAAATGTGGAAGGGCCCCCCCCAGGGGCAGAATCCAGGGACGGGGCATCCCAAACCGGGATCACCTAACCGGTGTGACCGCCTACCCTCTTATATAGGGTCTCACGGTGGTGCTTTCTTTTACTATCATCTCTGCAGGAACGCCTCTTCAGGACGATATTACCCACATGTTATGGATTCTTGAAGCGGGGTGTGTGACATACTTAGAATAGCCCTCTGATGGCTTCAGGTCCGCTTGAGGATGAAAAAACAGCAGCAAGTGTCCAGGCTCCACATAAGGTCTTTATTTGCTGCCACAGTTATTTACACAGTAACTCTCACCAGGCCCTGCTGAGACTTTGGGTCTCCCTTTAACCAGTTACTGCCAGTTCGGTTGGCACCTGGTTTCTGCTCCATGTTCTCCCTTCAAGGTGCCTGAGGGGCCCATTTCCACACCCCTACCTGAAGGGGGCGCTACTCTGGCCCTTGCTCCAGGACTCTGGCTCGGCCCACTGTTCTCCCATCCGGGCACCTTGAGAGCGCGCCGTCCCTTTCCAGGGGGGATACTACTCCCACCGGCCAGTCCTAAGTGTCCCCAGGAGGTAAGTCCAGTGTGGTCCTCCTGATAAGGAAACCGTGGGCAGACTCCTTTTGCTCTTTACGGTTCAGAGAGATTTCTCTGGTTTCATTCGGTCTTCCAAAATAATCGAAGGGAGTGAAATATCCGCGTAATGAAGGCCACAGACATAACAGTGTGCGCTCGATGTTACACGGGAAAGCGCGTTCTGCCGCTCCGCCCAGCGACACTTTATTTTTATATCGAAGTAAAAAAAAAACACAGCACACGTCATCTATCATCATATAAGGAAAAAATCTAATTACTGGCTCAATGATTGGTCATCACAGCCAAAACTGATATTCTTAGGAATGTTAGGGATGCCTGGGGGCCGGACATAATAAGGCGTTGTCCGGCTTCTCAGCGCCATCTTGTTCACAGTAATGTGTTAATAGCAGCGTGCTACATTAACTTTATTGCTCTCATTCAGTACAAGCAAAAGGAAAGGATCAGCGCAGAGATAACTGGCTGTCTGAGGGTTTATTTCACCTTTATTAGCCACTAAAGCTTACAAAGAAGAGAGAGGGGATGTTCACATATATATCATCATATTATTGGTTCTGACCTCCATCCATCACACTCCAGTCCCTCAACCTGAATCCATGCTGCAAGGCCCCAGGGGGCGCTCACATGGGCCCTCCTCCCTGTCCTATTAAAGGAGGGGAACTCCACACTCCCGCTGCCCAAAAGGTGTCCGGCCTTCTGTATAAAGGCCCCAGGGGGCGCTCACATCGGCCCTCCTCCCTGTCCTATTCAAGGAGGGGAACTCCGCACTCCCGCTGCCCCAGGAAAAAATCTAATTACTGGCTCAGTGATTGGTCATCACAGCCAAAACTGATATTCTTAAGAATGTTAGGGACGCCTGAGGGCCGGACATAATAAGGTGTTGTCCGGCTTCTCAGCGCCATCTTGTACACAGTAATGTGTTAATAGCAGCGTACTTGATTAACTTTATTGCTCTAATTCAGTACAAGCAAAAGGAAAGGATCAGCGCAGAGATAAGTGGTTTACTGAGGGTTTATTTCACCTTTATTAGCCACTAAAGCTTACAATGCAGAGCGAGGGGATGTTCACATATATATCATAATATTATTGGTTATGACCTCCATCCATCACACTCCAGTCCTTCAACTTGAATCCATGCTGCAAGGCCCCAGGGGGCGCTCACATCGGCCCTCCTCCTGTCCTATTCAAGGAGGGGAACTCCGGCCTCCCACTGCCCCAGACGTGTCCTGCCTTCTGTATAGAGGCTCCAGGGGGCGCTCACATGGGCCCTCCTCCCTGTCCTATTCAAGGAGGGGAACTCCGCCCTCCCGCTGCCCCAGACGTGTCCGGCCTTCTGTATAAAGGCCCCAGGGGGCGCTCACATGGGCCCTCCTCCCTGTCCTATTCAAGGAGGGGAACTCCGCACTCCCGCTGCCCCAGACATATCCGGCCTTCTGTATAAAGGCTCCAGGGGGCGCTCACATGGGCCCTCCTCCCTGTCCTATTCAAGGAGGGGAACTCCGCCCTCCCGCTGCCCCAGACGTGTCCGGCCTTCTGTATAAAGGACTGGAACCAACCATCTGGTTCTCCCTGCATTCCCACTATTCTGTGTAGCAAGGCTGACACCTAGTGTCCACATCCCCTTACTGCAGGCGTTTCCCGCTGCAAAACTCCCGGTTTTCCCTACTTATACTAAAGACTAACCTATATGAAAGACGCCCGATTATTGTGCCATTGTGTCGGGCTACACGTTGCACTGTCCCAAACTTCAATATGTAGCTCCTAAGTTATTGGTAAAAGTTTTATAGAGCATTGGAGATGCGGAGAAACCGTGTGATGCTGGAAGCTGCAGAGACCAGTAAGCCGGCACACTGACACCAGCCTGAATGTTCCCCTTTAACCTCTGCAGAGGACTAACCTTTATCTTTTTGCAGTGACTTACCTAACTCTGCAGCTTTCAGTGCTTCACTTTATTTCCCAGACCTCCTCAGTAGTGTCAGTTACCGGGCTGGGCAGAAGCTGCAGAGACAGGTAAGCCGGCGCACTTCTTCCTGTGCCTGAATATTCCATTTCTAGCTTCTTGGGAAGCTGAAGGTTAACCCCCAGATTTTTGCCGGGTTCACGGTCATCTCTCAGTGCTGAGTGGCTTACCTAACTCTGCAGCTTCCAATTATGGTGCTCGGCGGAAGCTGCAGAGACAGGTAAGCCAGCGCACTTCCTCACCTGCCTGAATGTAGCCCTTTAACCTCGGGGGAAGGTTAACCACATCTTTTTGCTGGGTTCCCGAACACCTCTCAGTGACTTACCTAACTCTGCAGCTTCCAATTATGGTGCTCGGGGGAAGCTGCGGAGACCAGTAAGCCAGCGCACTTCCTCACCTGCCTGAATGTTTCCCTTTAACTTCGGGGGAAGGTTAACCACATCTTTTTGCTGGGTTCCCGAACACCTCTCAGTGACTTACCTAACTCTGCAGCTTTCAGTGCTTCACTTTGTGTCTCAGACCTCCTCAGTGGTGTCAGTTACTGGGCTCAGCGGAAGCTGCAAAGACAGGTAAGCCGGCGCACTTCCTCTCCTGCCAGAATGTTCCCCTTTCATTTCAGTGGAGGGTTAACCCCCGGCTTTTTTCCGGGTTCACGACCTTCTCTCAGTGCCGAGCGGCTTACCCAACTCAGCTTCTTATTATTGTGCTCAGCGGAAGCTGCAGAGACCAGTAAGCCGGCGCACTTCATCACCTGCCTTAATGTTCCCCTTTAACTTCGGTGGAAGGTTAACCTCCATCTTTTTGGGGCTCATATCCTAAACGTGACTCTGAAGCTGAGAAAGGTTGGGAAACCCCAATATAGGCTCTTCTTACCCTCACCCCAGCTATGGATGAACTATAAGCGCCAGCATGCCCGGCCATCCACAGGCCCACCCGGATTCAAGAGCATGCTGGTGCTTGTAGTGCGACGGTTCAGGAGACGGGGGGGAGGTCCCTGCATTGCAGGAGTCACGGATGCCCGGGGCATGCTGGTGCTTGTAGTGCGACGGTTCAGGAGACGGGGGGGGAGATCCCTGCATTGCAGGAGTCACAGATTCAAGAGCATGCTGGTGCTTGTAGTGCGACGGTTCAGGAGACGGGGTGGGAGGTCCCTGCATTGCAGGAGTCACAGATTCAAGAGCATGCTGGTGCTTGTAGTGCGATGGTTCAGGAGACAGGGGGGGAGGTCCCTGCATTGCAGGAGTCACAGATGCCCGGGGCATGCTGGTGCTTGTAGTGCGACGGTTCAGGGGGGGGGGGGGGGGGGAGGTCTCTGCATTGCAGGAGTCACAGATGCCCGGGCATGCTGGTGCTTGTAGTTCCACCACAGCTGGAGGCATGATGGGAAGGTAATGGGGGCGGGGCCTCGGTAATAAAATGCAGCACAGTGAGGTCAGTAATAAAAAAAATCGCTTCCCCTTTTAATAGTGACAAAGCTCTGTGATTGTTCACATGCGGGGGGGGGGGGGGGGGGGGCAGGCAGAAGAGCTAGCAATCTAATCGCCATCTTCCAATCAAAAGGTTCCTGGCAATCAGCTTCCTCCAATCACAAGTTCCCCCTGAGACCAACCCCCTCAGTCATAATGTCCAATGGCAGCCTCCCCTGAGGATCTCTATGGATCCCAGCTGCACAGTCTCTCCTCCAATCACAAGGTCCAATGACCGTCTCGGCCAACCAATCAGACGCAGCAGCTGTAGTAGATGAGGGCGAGCAGCGTGAAGATGGCGGCAGACAGCAACATGTTCTTGCGGTTTTCGTGGCGGAGAGATTTTAGCTCCTTCTCTAGAAAACAAGAGAGAAATATGATTAGAGAGTGACCCGCCCCCTGCGCCACTGCACAACCCCGCCCCCAGCACCACTGCAAACCCTGCTTCCATCAAGATTGCAAACCCCGCCCCCAGCGCCACCGCAAACCCTGCTTCCAGCAAAATTGCAAACCCCGCCCCCAGCGCCACCGCAAACCCCGCCCCCAGCAATATTGCAAACCCCACCCCCAGCGCCACCGCAAACCCTGCTTCCAGCAAGATTGCAAACCCCGCCCCCAGCGCCACCGCAAACCCCGCCCCCAGCAATATTGCAAACCCCACCCCCAGCGCCACCGCAAACCCTGCTTCCAGCAAGATTGCAAACCCCGCCCCCAGCGCCACCGCAAACCCCGCCCCCAGCAAGATTGCAAACCCCACCCCCAGCAATATTGCAAACCCCGCCCCCAGCAATATTGCAAACCCCGCCCCCAGCGCCACCGCAAACCCTGCTTCCAGCAAGATTGCAAACCCCGCCCCCAGCGCCACTGCAAACCCCGCCCCCAGTGACACTGCAAACCCCGCCCCCTGCACCACCGCAAACCCTGCTTCCAGCAAGATTGCAAACCCCGCCCCCAGCAAGATTGCAAACCCCGCCCCCCAGCAATATTGCAAACCCCGCCCCCAGCGCCACCGCAAACCCTGCTTCCAGCAAGATTGCAAACCCCGCCCCCAGCAAGATTGCAAACCCCGCCCCCAGCAAGATTGCAAACCCCGCCCCCCAGCAATATTGCAAACCCCGCCCCCAGCGCCACCGCAAGCCCTGCTTCCAGCAAGATTGCAAACCCCGCCCCCAGCGCCACTGCAAACCCCGCCCCCTGCACCACCGCAAACCCTGCTTCCAGCAAGATTGCAAACCCCGCCCCCAGTGCCACTACAAACCCCGCCCCCAGCGCCACCGCAGACCCGGCCCCCGAGCAGCACTCACCATAGTGACACATCCGGCTGCTCAGAGCGCTCTTCTCTTTCTCCAAAGACTTCCTGCCGGGAGAGAAAAAAAAATGTCACAACTGAGGAGGAGAATGAAACCCATCAGCGCCCCCCCCCCAACCAGGGCCCCGTGCAACATCTCACCATGGCGCCCCCACAAAATGCAGAGCGAACAACTGGAAGCATGGAAAAGAGGGAGAGAGAGAATAGGACAGAAAAAAAAAACAAAGAAAAAAAGATAGAAAAAAGAGAAGGAACGAAATAAAAAGTGAGAGGAAGAAAAGAACGAGCGATAAAGAAACCAACAAAAGGACTGAAGAGAAAGAGAGTGTGAGAGAAAGAAAGGGAGAAAGAAAGAAATAAAGAAAGCAAAAGAGTTGAATAGGGCTGAAGAGAAAGAAAGAGCGAGAGAGACAGAGAAAGAAAGGCGGAATGAAAGAAAAAGTGAGAGGAAGAAAAGAACGAGCGATAGAGAAAGAAACCAACATAGTTGAAAAGGACTGGAGAGAGAGAAAGAAAGAGAGGAGGGGAAAAATGAGAGGAGGTAAGTAGGAGTGGGAAGCAAGACATGGCACACGGGAAGCGTGACATCATCACTGAGGCAATGACATCACTCACCTCCCCTCCTCCGTCAGCTCCAGCTTCCTCAGCTTGAAGTCCACGTCCTCCAGGCTGTTCCTGCAGGCGGCCAGACGCTCCTCCATGCCGTCTATCTGCAACACAGCGACCCAAGAGCTGACACTCCAATCCAGCCTCCAGATCTCAATGTTAGCGGCCGCAGCACAGCGCACAAACACCTGGGGGCAGGTTGGCCGTAGAGCTTACAATCTAATTGTACAATTGTCGTACAATCTCACCAGAACATCCTAGCTGGACTATATATTTATTTATTATATATATATATATATTTTATTATTTATTTTGTTATATTTATTTTTTATTATTTATTTTATTATATATATTTTTTTTTATTATATATTTTTTTTATTATTTATTGTATTATATATATATTTTATTATTTATTGTATTATATATATTTTTATTATTTATTTTATTATATATATTTATTTTATTATATATATTTTTTTATTATTTTTTTATTATATATATATTTTTATTATTTTTTTTAATATATATATATATATATATATATATATATATATATATATATATATATATATATATATATATATATATATATATATATATATATATATATATATATAAGTGGCTGGGTTTAGGTTGACCACAGAGCTGACAATCTTTCCTTGCAGTGCAGGGGCCCCTATGTGATGCTCTCCCGGAAGCTCTCCATGAGCCACAGAGCTGACAATCTTATCTGCAGTGCAGGGGCCCCTATGTGATGCTCTCCAGGAAGCTCTCCGAGGGCCACAGAGCTGACAATCTTATCTGCAGTGCAGGGGCCCCTATGTGATGCTCTCCAGGAAGCTCTCCATGAGCCACAGAGCTGACAATCTTATCTGCAGTGCAGGGGCCCCTATGTGATGCTCTCCAGGAAGCTCTCCATGAGCCACAGAGCTGACAATCTTTCCTTGCAGTGCAGGGGCCCCTATGTGATGCTCTCCAGGAAGCTCTCCATGGGCCACAGAGCTGACAATCTTACCTTGCAGTGCAGGGGCCCCTATGTGATGCTCTCCAGGAAGCTCTCCATGGGCCACAGAGCTGACAATCTAATTGCACAATCCCACCAGACCATTACTAAACAAAATGAATGACTATTTGCCACAGAGAGAGGGGCTGTTGCCCTGGCAACCAAGATTAAAACATCTCTGGGGAAATAGTTACTATGGGCAACAACATATCACCATGGAAACCGCCTGTGGTCTCACCTCTCGCACCACACTGTAACTCTCCTTCTTCTTTCTCGCCATCCTGATTCTCTGTCTCGTCTCAGCTCTTCCTGGACACGTTGCCTTCCTGCACCATGAAAAGTCTGAGCTGCTGAAGCCACGGGCGCCATCTTTACTGAGGGTAAAATCTTATACAGACAGCGGCTGGGCGCCATCTTTACTGAGGGCAAAATCTTATACAGACAGCGGCTGGGCGCCATCTTTACTGAGGGCAAAATCTTATACAACCAGCGGCTGGGCGCCATCTTTACTGAGGGCAAAATCTTATACAAACAGCGGCTGGCCGCCATCTTTACTGAGGGTAAAATTGTATACAGACAGCGGCTGACCGCCATCTTTACTGATGGCAAAATCCTATACAAACAGCGGCTGGCCGCCATCTTTACTGAGGGCAAAATCTTATACAAACAGCGGCTGGCCGCCATCTTTACTGAGGGTAAAATCTTATACAAACAGCGGCTGCCTACCATGTTTGTTGAGGGCAGCCAAAGTTAGAGTTGGAGAGGTGCTCGCAGTGTTTGCTGAGGGCGGTTCATGCTTTTAAATGACGAGGCCTGCCATGTTTACTAAGGGCAAAATCTTATAGAGACAGCGGCTGGACGCCATCTTTAGTGAGGGAAAGCCAGATGTGTAATGGGCAGAGACATATTAGAAGGCTTAAAATGAGTCCACAATCCCCTGCTTTATTTTTCTTTCTCTTCCACAATCCCATGCTTTCTCTCTTACTCTTGTTTTCCCTCTTAATTTTCTCTCTCTCTCATTTCCACCTTTCATATCACTCTTTTCTTTTCTATACCCCCCTTCGCATTCTCTCTCTTCCACATCCTCTTCCTTTCTCCCTTTCTCATTTCCACAGCCCCCTCTCCTCTCTCTTTCCTGTTCTTTCTTTTCCACAGCTCTCCTATCATCACATCCCCTGCCTCACTCCTTCTCTTCCCATACCTCCCAACTGTCCCGATTTTCCCGGGACTGTCCCGATTTTCCCACATTATCCCGCGGTCCCGGATGATTACTAATTGTCCCGGGAGGCGCATTATCCTCCCCGTCCCACCGATCAGCTGTTCCGCCGCCCGCACCCCCGATCAGCTGTTCCGCCGCCCGCACCCCCGATCAGCTGTTCCGCCTCCCGCACCCCCGATCAGCTGTTCCGCCGCCCGCCCGCACCCCCGATCAGCTGTTCCGCCGCCCGCCCGCACCCCCGATCAGCTGTTCCGCCGCCCGCACCCCCGATCAGCTGTTCCGCCTCCCGCACCCCCGATCAGCTGTTCCGCCGCCCGCCCGCACCCCCGATCAGCTGTTCTGCCGCCCGCCCGCACCCCCGATCAGCTGTTCCGCCGCCCGCCCGCACCCCCGATCAGCTGTTCCGCCGCCCGCCCGCACCCCCGATCAGCTGTTCCGCCGCCCGCCCGCACCCCGATCAGCTTTTCTGCCGCCCGCACCCCCGATCAGCTTTTCTGCCGCCCGCACCCCCGATCAGCTTTTCTGCCGCCCGCACCCCGATCAGCTTTTCTGCCGCCCGCCCGCACCCCTGATCAGCTGTTCCACCGCCCACCCGCACCCCCTCCCCACCGATCACCTCCGCCGCCCAGTTATCAGCCACTTCGGCTCCTCTGTAAGCAGGGCCTCTTGATTGGCCACCTCGCCCTGGTTTGCCCCGCCCCGGCCATTGAGCAGTGCCAGCGCGGGACATGAGAGTGGGCCGTTAGGCTCCTCCCACCCGCTGAAGACACGTGACTACAGAGGCCCGAGGACCCCGGAGGATAAGGTAAGACATTGCTTAATATTTTTTTTTTTTTTTAAATGGGTGGGAAATATGGCGTGGTGGGGGGCGTGACCGGGTGTGTGGCCAGGGGCGTGGCTTGTCCCTCTTTCATATCTTTGGAAGTTGGGAGGTATGTCTTCACCTCTACAGTGCCGCTTCCTGTATCTAAACCACATCGCCCCTTTATCTCGATCTCTTTTTTCCCTTCCCCATCTCTCTCTTGTTTTCTTTTCCAAAATCCCCTCCTTTCTCTCTTTCTTTCTCTCTCTCTCTCCCTTCTTTCCACCAACACTTGATTCTCTCCCTCTCTCATTTCCTCCCACTCCCTTTTACCCACTCCCTCCTTCTCTCTCTCTTCTCTCTCTTTTCTTCTCTCTTCTCCCTGCCTTATCTTTCTCTTTTTTTTACCACACTCATTCTCTCTCCAATTTCCACATTTCCTTCTCCCTCTTTCCCTTTCTTTCTTTTCTACACCCCTCCTCTTCTTTCTCTCACTTTTCCATACTCCCTCCTTTTCACCCCCTCTCTTGTCACATCCCTCTCTTCTCTCTTTCTTTTCACCTCTACAGTATTGCTTCCTCTATCTTTTACACCCCCCTTCTCTCTCTCTCTCTCTCTCTCTCTCTCTTTTCCACTCCCCCTCATTCCTTCTCTTTACCTTCCTCTGTTCCAAACTCTCTCCTCCTTCTCTCTCTTTTCCACCTCCCCTCTTTTTTCCACACCCTCTCCTTTTCACTCCTAGTTGTTCTATTATCTGCTTTCTTTTGTCTTCCTTTCTTTATCCATCCCTCTCTTTTTTTACTCCCCATCCATCTCTCTGCCTCTCTTATTTCCTGTTTTCCCTCTGTCTTGCTTTCTTTTGTCTTCCTTTCTTTATTTATCCCTCTCTTTTTCTCTCTCCATCCATCTCTCTGCCTCCATCGTTCCTGTTTTCCCTTTGTCTTGTTTTCTTTCTTTTGTCTTCCTTTCTTTATTCATCCCTCTCTTTTTTGTGAAGAAGGTGAGTTTTGCTGAGCACGTGGTAGAGGGAGGTGTCGCACAATTTGGGATCCCCCTGGGGAAAGCCAGCGACCAGCCCTGGAATCCAGCTGCATTGGGTTTTCTTCCGCTTTAAAGCAGACCAACACAACAAACATTGCTCCTATGCCACGCCCCCTCCTCCCCGGGGGGATTTACATTGCTGCACATAAAAATGTATTTACCTTTTTCTAACTTCTGCTGTAGCAAATTTTATAAACAAAATGGTGGTGTGTTTAAAGTCTGTTTTTCAGCATCTATCCACCAGTAACAAAGCGAAAACATATGGAATTACATTGTAACAACATTGTAACATGACACTTTAATGGCAGAGCTGTGATGTCATTTCTGAGGAAATATATAAAAAATGAAAAAATTTTGAAAAAACTGCTTATTCAATGTCAGGAGAGGTCACAGAATTATTTGTGATTTAAAAAAAACAAAAAAACTAAACACAGTTTAAAGAGAAGGAAAGGATCGTCCATTGAAATGTATGGGAGAGCGACAGGTAGCCAGAGGTCATATCTGGCGCTGTGCAAGGCTGAACACCGGCGCTGTTCGCTGAGGCTGGGAAAATGATGAATCAGACGCTACATGGCGCTATCCCAGTCGCTAAACAGATTCTGCTTGATAAATGTGCAATTGCTGCCGTGTCCGGCGTTCACCAGTCACTACCTGTCGCTACCTCTCATTAACCAGCCGCTACCTGACGCTATCCCTTCTTAAATAACTCACATCGTCACATCGTCACATAGTTATATAGTTATAGTTATATAGTTACATAGTTATATAGTTACATAGTTACAGAGTTATATAGTTATATAGTTACATAGTTATATAGTTACATAGTTATATAGTTACATAGTTACATAGTTATATAGTTACAGAGTTATATAGTTACATAGTTACATAGTTATATAGTTACATAGTTACAGAGTTATATAGTTACATAGTTACAGAGTTATATAGTTATATAGTTACAGAGTTATATAGTTACATAGTTAATACGGTTGAAAAAAGACTTATGTCCATCCAGTTCAATCAAGGGTGTTGGGTTCGGGGAAGTTATCTTTTAGTTTAATCTCTTTTTATTAGTTGTATTAACAGGGAATAAAAGACATACAAACAGTATCTAGTAATATAGGCATACATAGACATGAGGCATGAATGTATACAAGGTAACATCTGTGGTGGGCAAGCTGTTTGAAGGTTTCTTAAGGGACACTATCCTGGAGCACCTTGGGGAAAATGACCTTATTACTCCATATCGGCATGGATTTATGAGGAATCGCTCCTGCCAGACAAACCTGATCAGCTTTTATGAGGAGGTAAGTTCAAGATTGGATCAGGGGGAGTCATTGGATATCATATATCTTGACTTTTCTAAAGCATTTGATACTGTGCCACATAAAAGGCTGGTACAAAAGATGAGAATGCTTGGACTGGGGGAAAACGTGTGCAGATGGGTGGGAAATTGGCTTAGTGATCGGAAGCAGAGGGTGGTTATCAATGGTCCACACTCAGATTGGGTCACTGTTACCAGTGGAGTACCACAAGGGTCAGTTCTGGGACCAATTCTCTTCAATATATATATAAATGACATTGGGTGCGGATTAAACAGTAAAGTCTCAATCTTTGCAGATGATACTAAGCTGAGTAAAGTAATTAAAACAAAGGAGGACAACAGGCAACTACAAACAGATTTAGATAAATTGGAAGCATGGGCAGTTAAATGGCAAATGAAATTTAACACAGATAAATGTAAGGTTATGCACATGGGAAGGAGAAATCTGTGTCATGATTACACACTAAATAAAGAAACACTGGGTAAAACAACAATGGAAAAGGACCTAGGGGTTTTAGTTGACAATAAGCTCAACTGTAGTAATCAATGCCAGGCAGCTGCTGCCAAGGCAAATAGGATCATGGGGTGCATCAGGAGGGACATAGGTGCTCATGACCAGAGCATCATTTTACCCCTGTACAAGTCACTGGTCAGACCCCATATGGAATACTGTGTACAGTTCTGGGCACCTGTGCTTAAGAAGGACATATCAGAACTGGAGCACGTTCAAAGAAGGGCAACAAAGTTAATAAAAGGAGTGCGGGGGCTAGAGTACCCGGAAAGATTGTCCAAGTTAGGTTTATTTAGTCTAGAAAAAAGACGATTGAGGGGTGATCTAATAACTATGTATAAATATATTCGGGGTCAATACAAGGATCTGTCCCACAATCTATTTATACCCCGGAGTGTAACCATAACCCAGGGGCATCCACTAAGGTTAGAGGAAAGGTGCTTTCTCCACCGACATAGGAGGGGATTCTTCTCTGTAAGAGCAGTGAGACTATGGAACTCGCTGCCAGAGGAGGTAGTAATGAGGGATACATTAAAAATGTTCAAAAGTGGCCTTGATGCCTTCCTGGCATGTAATAACATTACCAGCTATGGCTACTAGACCACTGGAAGGAGTTAAACAGGCTGAACTGGATGGACTAAAGTCTTTATTCAGCCTTACATACTATGTTACTATGTTACTATGTATATGCACAAGTAAGGAAAGAAAGACGATCCCCATCTCCTCACCCATGTGTATGGCGCCTCTGACGCCCCCGCCCGCCTTGAAAAGGAGGCGCTGACGGGGAAGGAAGCCCGGCCCACAAACCAGATATGCCTTCCTCCCGTGCCCCCCCCCGCCAGCGCCCCGCAGAGAGTAAGTTATGCACCCCCTCCCACATAAGGCTCCAATGTGCATGGAGTATGAGGAGCCCTAGGGGAACATCCCCTCCCAATACAACAGCACACCAGCCCCCCCCGCCATAGGGCAGACAGTTTTGGCTCCGTAGAGAAGAGGAGGGGGCAAGCCAGCCAGCCGTTCTGCAAGATCACCGAGATAAGCACGGCTCTAAAAACGTCAAAAATGGAGGGAGAGGGCCACCGTGTGAGAGGCAACGGGAGTCTAAAATAAGATCTAGAGCAAGGGAGAAGAGGGACATGGAGGGGAAGAAGAGAAAAAGGGGGGGAGAGTAAAGGGAGGAAGGGTGGTCCGAGCCCTCCACCCCCTCAGGGCCAGGAGGCGCCGCCCCACCAACCCGGTCCCACAGCAGACGAGGGGCCCACCCTGCTCTCATCAAGCGTCTGCCGCCAAAAGGGCCTTTGCCGCATATGACTCTATACATGATCCAACCCGTCCAGGTCGATAGGAACGCCTCTGTGGTTCCTCTATCCTCTGACATCAAATCTTCCATTCTCTGTATGTGGTCCATTCCGCCAGACTTGGAGGTACCGGGGATTTCCAGCATCTGCGTATAATCGTCCTCGCTGCGGTCAAGAAATGTTTGAGGATGCTTTTCTTCGTTCTGGACAACGGTCCTGGGATCACAGACAGAAGAGCAACCTCAGGCCTGTTTGTGACACTCGCGTCTTCCATCTTCGCGTATATTTGGAAGACGGCTTCCCAGAGCCTCTTGATCCTGGGGCATATGTGGAGAATGTCCCCCCGGGATGCGCCACACCTCCAGCGCTTTCCTGTCCCATTTGGTGAGAAGATTGCAGTGTCCGCTGGGCACCTATATCACCGCGTGAGGACTTTATAACTCCTTTCCTGTGCTGAGCTGGCACAGGAGAGTCCGTGTGTCAATGTAAAAATTTTACGGGCCTCCTCGTTAGTGATAGAGATCCCCAAGTCTCCTTCCCATTTTGTGAGGTACCCCAGCGGCGAGGCATGTCTTGAGGAAACCAGCAGAGCATAAAACCGTGATATCACATGATCTAGCGGTTGGGGCTGTGTGAGATAGTCCTCCATTGGAGTCAGAGGGCGAGAGGCGCCCTGAAGGCGCCCTCCAGAAGCAAAAAAGGCTGTGAGTTGGCGATGCAGAAGCCACGACATCCGGCGACATGGGATCGTACTCGGATTGAAGCCTAGAAGGTCTCTTTCTAATTGAACCCAGAGCTTCTCCCCGCCCCTGTATCTCCAATCCGCAAGTCTCATTAAAACAGAGGCTGCATGATAAAGCTTCAGGTCGGGCGCTCCGGTCCCCCCAGCACCTTTGGGCCTAGCAAGCACATCAAACCGGATTCTTGGCTTCCGAGAGCCCCATATGAATTGAAGGAAGGTTGACTGAATGGATTTAAGGAAGTGTCCCAGAAGAGTTATAGGGATTGTCTGGAATAAGTCCAGGAATCTAGGGAGAATATCCATTTTCAGGATGCTGATTCTTCCAAACCAAGAGTATCGCCCCTATCATATTTTGAGAGGCTCCGGGTGACCGTAGATTTGAGCTCTTTGAAGTTGAGCTCAAACATGTTATTTAGGTTAGATGGTACTCATATACCCAGGTATTTTATTGCGACGGGTTGCCACTTGAAAGGGAAGCTGCTTTAGAGGTTTTCCACTAGGTGTTGAGGCAGGGTAAGATTAAGGGTCTCTGACTATGTATGTATAATTGATTTGAAAGTTTGACAGTCGGCCAAAGCGCTCAAACTCCTTGAGGAAATGACACAATCGGTGCGGTCAGGTGAAGGAGCAGGTCGTCGGCAAAAATCGACATTTTGTATTGTTGACCCTCGCACTCCACACCCTTGATGTCAGGGTTATTCCTGATTGCTAAAGCCAGGTGCTCCATGGTCAGGATATATAGCAAAGGCGAGAGGGGGCAGCCCTGATGGGTACTGTAGCAATGTTAGAGGGTTCAGATAAAATGCTGTTGGCCCTGACCCGTGCATTCAGGCCTCGGTATAGAGCCATAATCTTGGAGAGGATATTGGGGCCTAGGCCAATCTGTTCCAGAGTGACTCGGAGGAAGCGCCAGCTCACTCTATCAAACGCCTTCTCAGCGTCGCAAGTCAACAGGCATGCTGGTATACCCCTGCCCCGAACGTAGGAGAGGATATTCAGCAGTTTATTTGTATTATCTCTAGCCTCTCGGCCTGGGACGAAGCCTACCTGGTCCAGGTGTATCAGATTCGGGATCAGTGGTTGAAGCCTGATGGCTATCATTTTAGCAAACAGTTTTAAATCTACGTTAAGTAGAGAAATAGGCCTGTAGCTGCCACACACTGACGGATCTTTGTCTGGTTTCGGGATTACAGCTATCGTGGCTTCCAAGGCGTGCCTTGGAAGGGGATTAGACCCCTCCACATGGTTGAAGGCCTTCACCAAGAAAGGAGTTAGGCAGTCCGCCAATGTCTTGTAGAATCTTGGCGTAAAGCCATCCGGACCTGGGCTTTTCCCAGCGGGCGCTTCCTTGATGGCTCTCAGAACCTCAAACTCCGTGAAGGGGATCTGTAGCTCCGCTGAGGAGTCCTTCGAGATCACCGGGAGCGGAGTCTCGGCCACGTAGTCCTGTATACCCGAGTCCAACTCTGCCTCCGAAGCCACGGTCGGCTGAAGGTTGTAGAGACCACTGTAGAAGTCTCTGAATACCTCCGGGATCTTAGCTGGATCCACGACACTCTCCCCCCCCTTCGCCTTAATGAACGGAATGGATGACACTGCGGCTTTGTCCCTAAGAGACCTGGCCAAAGGCTTGCCACATTTATTTGCATGCTCGTACATCGAGGCGTGCATCCGGTCCCTATACCGTAGATGGATCTGGTCATATAATTTCAGAAGCTTATTCCTGCTGAGCGAAACCTCGGAAAGTAGCTCAGGGGATGGGCTCGCTTTGTGCCTGGCCTCCAACTCGTGTATGGTTTGTAGCGTTTTAGTGATCAGTGCTGACCTCTCAAGCGCCCAGCCTCGTGCCCTCCTGAATGAAGATCCCTCTGAGCACGCATTTGAGTGCCTCCCACCGTATTGCTGGGGAGCAGTCATCCTGCGCATGATCAGCAGAAAAATTAGCTATCGCCTCTCGGACTTTGGGGGCGGGCAGGTCGAGGGAGACGAAGACTGGCACGTGGTCTGACCATAAGAAGGGCCCTATACTAGCTTTGGGGTGCCATTGTAAGTCTCTGTGAAGGGAACAGACTTATGAATTGCTATCGATGCACCCCTCGACCTACCCGACGGGTTGGGGCTGTGAAACCAAGAGGGGAAGTATCTGCCCTTTAGAACAGGCACCCTTCCCTCCTGAAAGTGGGTCTCTTGGAGCATAAGGATGCTCACCTTCTGCTTGTGTAGGTATATTAAAGCCTTTGATGTTCAGAGAGCATATTGTCAGCTTGGCCATGTCAGCGGGAGGGGCGGGGACCTGTGCTCGTGCCCAAAGGACCGGCGCAGAGCAAGCGCGTATTCAGTGCGGCTGGTCCTCCCAGGGGCGAGAGGGCAAGGGCGGGGGCAGAGGCCCGAGCGAGGAGAGGAGGGCGAGGAAGGAAGAAAAAGGGGGATGGAGGGTGGGGAGGGGGAGGAAAAGATGGGAAGAGAAAGGGAGGATAGAGAAAACAAAAAAAAGGGGGGGGAAGAAAAGAAGGGGGGGAGAGATGTGGGGGGATAGGCGGGGTCGGGATCAAAGGTCGGAGGGAAAAGGAGAGAGTATGGGGTGCGCCCAGTGGAAACCCTCAGGCAAGGGCCTCAGAGAGGGCTCCCTCCTGGATGCACAGGTTATCAACCTGGGGTCAGCGGGGTAGAAGAGGAGGAAAAACAAATTAGCAGATCGCTGGGGTGAGGTGAATCCGCAAAAAAGAAACTCCATGCGAGGAGCAGCAGCGGGACAGTGCACCACTGCTGGCCTCGTTCCCTTAAGTGGGTCAGTCCTGACTCAGTCAGGACAGGGTCCCCAAGGATACCTAGATTGGGGATGTGTAAGTCGAGTGTGAAGAAGGCAGGAGATGCACCCATTGAGAGATAATGACACTCTATAAGCGAACCAGAAACTCTACATAAAACATATTGAACTTGGAGATTGAAGAAACATAGTAAGGCACCTGAAAATTGGGTAAACAGTAAATTCGGAGGGGACCCCCCAGGAGTGGAGCACACCAGTCAGCCCCAATCCTGAGGAAGGGGGGCAGGAAGGCGCCCCCCCCACCCCCCATGCCAGCGCCCGGGCCCCCGCTGCCCCCGCTGCCCCACGGAACCACTCAGCGAGGAGTAGGGCAGGACATCACCGGCATAGCGTCAACCAGCGAAACTTGGGGGTCCCGGCATCGTCAAGGGGAGGGGGAGGGGTACCCACCCCCCAGCACCACCACAACAGTATGAAATTAAAACATATAAACAGTAAACGGGTTGTAAGATCTACAGCAGGATAATACATGATGATAATAATGATAATATAATAATAATGATCTGTAAGAGCTCGCCCCCCCCACCACCGCCCCGCCCCGGGCCCCCCGGTGGGCAACCCGGTCCCCGGCAGACCCTGGGCGCCCCCCCCGGGAGGGCCCCCCGAAGCCCTGGACGCAGGTCCGCCAGCCCAGGGAGAGCCCACCCAGGGGGAAACCCCGGGGCCACCCCCCCCCCGAAGGACCAAAGGAGTCCCCCCAAGGGAGCAGTCCACCCCAGTCGAGGCATCCATCCCGGTCCCCCACCCCATCTTCCACTCCCAGAGTGAGAGCAGCCCCAAGCAAGGGATGGCCCGTCAGAACCCACCCCCCTGGGGGGGCCCCGTACCTTGATCGGCTGCAGGCCCCTAGGCCCCCCAACAAGGGGACCCAGAGTCCGACAGCGTCCCATGTCCGACCCGAAGGCAAGTCCCAAGCCTCAGCCCCAGATCTTCTTAGGTGCAAGAGGGTCCAGGCGGAACCCGGGCCGACGCGCACGAGGGAAGAGGCACAGCTCATCGATGTTCATTGGTTGCTCACTCAGGCTCTCATGTCCTGCAGGGGCCCACATCTCGCAGGGCCTCCCCTCGTTCTCCTTAGCGGCCTCGGTGGTTCTTCTCTCATTGGCCTTCCGGGGTGAAGTTCCAGGGCAGGTGCAAGCCAGTCCGGTATCCGGATCGGGTCAGACTCCAAGAATGCGAATAGTGCCGGAAGCTGGTCGGGCATTTTTTGGGATGAAGGAACTCCCATTCCTGCGGATGATCAGATGGAATGGGAAGCCCCATTGGTAGGAGCCCCCCTGGCACTGGATCACCCCCAAGAGGGGTTTCAGAGTGTTCTGAGGGATAAATCTGGGAGTATTGTAACGGAAGCGCTTTCAAATCTGGTCGGGCCTTTCTCCCAAGCCCTCCTCAGGATGTCCTCCTTAGTTTTAAAAAGGTGGATCCTACAGATCACATCTCTGGGTCGTTGGGGGTCCTCAGGTCTCGGCCCCAGGGTGTATTCTGTCGATAACAATGTCATTCGTGGGGGGGGCCTAGGTTTTCATTGAAGATGGTTCCAGCTGTGTGCTCCAGGTCCGATTGTGCGATAGTTTCCGGAAGCCCTCTCAGCCGCACATTGTTACGCCTGCCGCGATTCTCCACGTCGTCTAAGTTGAGGTAGAGGGTGGAGAGGTGACGCCGCTCCTCCCGCTGCAGCTGCTCCAGGGCCGCCACTCTCTGAGCCAGTGAAGACTCATCTTATTCGAGCGTGTCCACTCTATGGGAGATCTGTGCGACCGAGTTCTGGAGGGTGCTGAGTTCTCTGCGGAGGGTGTTCTCCATCTATGAAACGTATTCATCAAAATCCGAACGAGAGGGGAGCACTCGTATAGCATCAGCTATGTTTGATCTGACGTGTGGGAGACATGGATCCGGGTTCCGCGGGTACGTCTTCAGGGTGGGGGCGCCGCGTCCCGATTCTGGCCGACGATGTGACCCGCCAAGGAAGGCGCGGACACATTTCGCCCGCTCGCGCCCTTGTAGCAGAATCCACCTCAGGTTCGGCCGTCCCCCCTCCTTCGCCCCAAGTGTCTGGGTCCGCACCCCAGCTATTTCCAGACGACAGTGGGTGTGGTGTCATCTGAGCGTCAGGGCTCTCCGCTTCGCTCGGGGCGTCCCAATATTTAGGCTCCGGCGCACTCTCATCCTGGGGGTGGGGGCTCCCGTTACCCACTGTGGCTTCATCATGCCCCTGTGCTCCTGGGCAGGGGGTACTCCCTCCATCCTTCCCCCTCTCCTCTCTCCACTGCATAACCTCAGGGCTGGCAGCAGGGGGCCCCGTGCTTCCATTACATCCCCCATTTGGCCTGGGGTTTCCTCCCTCTGATTGCTGGAGTGGTGGACGGCGTCATGCCCCCTGCTTCGTCTCCCCCCTCCTTGTTCTCCGCTCACCTCTTCGTTCCTGCCTGTGCTGGGCGCCGCCTGAGACACCAGGGAGCACACAGGCGGCGGGGCGGAATCCCCTGCTGGCCGGCGTGGACCTCGCAAACCGGCTCCTCGCTCCTCCCCGACGCCGGTCCCCGCTTCGTCTTCAGCGGCCGTCACAGCGGGGACAGGGAGGGCTCCACGCCGCATCTCTCTTCTCCCCGCTCCCCCGGCACCTGCAGGCAGCGACAGGCCGGTCTCTTTGGCGGTGACGTCACCCTCTCCTCTCTCTCGGCGGCCGCCATGTTGCGGTGTCCACTCCGTCCCTCTCCTGCGCGCCCCGCAGCCCGAAAGAGCCGATATGGGGCCCGATCCACGCTCTCCTTTATTCCAGACGCCTTCCTACGCCTGGACATCTGGTTCCTGAGCCGGTCACTGCTATGCAGAGCTAAGTTCCGGATAGTTTGCTGCAGAACTCCTGTGTGAGGAGACCTATCCCGCCATCGGCTAGCCACGCCCCCCCCGGGGGGAACTTATCTTTTATGTTATTTTATAGAGGAAGCTATTTATTTTATTTTTTATTTTTATTTACTGATAACTGCTAATAGTAACTGTTAATGTTATTTTCTTCTAAATAAGCATCTAATCCTTTTTTGAAGCTGTCAGCGGTTGATGCTGTAACAAGCTTCTGTGGGAGGCTATTCCATAGATTTATAGTTCTTATGGCAAGGAATGATTGTCGCCTCCGGAGACTAAATTTCTTTTTTCCAGTCGAAGGCAGCGCCCCCTTGTGTTTAGAGAGGATTTTACCTGAAATAGTGTTCTCCCATATTTTTTGTATTGACCATTTATATATTTATACAAGTTAATCATGTTCCCCCTCAATCGCCTCCTCTCAAGACTAAACAGATTTAATTCTCGTAATCTTTCCCCATAACTAAGATCCTTCATTCCTCTTATTAGTTTGGTGGCTCCTCTGCTCCCTTTCCATAAGCAGAGCGTCCTTTCTATGAACGAGCGCCAGAACTGGACGGAATATTCCAGATGGGGGCGCACCAGTGTAATGAGATGATATTACTCACCTATCCCGTGATTCCAGGCCTCTATTAATACATGATAATATCTTGGTGGCCTTGTAATGAGGTGATATTACTCACCTATCCCGTGATTCCAGGCCTCTATTAATACATGATAATATCTTGGTGGCCTTGTAATGAGGTGATATTACTCACCTATTCCATGGTTCCAGGCCTCTATTAATACATGATAATATCTTGGTGGCCTTGTAATGAGGTGATATTACTCACCTATCCCGTGATTCCAGGCCTCTATTAATACATGATAATATCTGGGTGGCCTTGGAAGCAGCTGCTTGGCATTGCATGCTGTTATAAATGTCGTCCTTTCTTTCTGTGATGCCGCCGCCTTTCTTTTTCACCTGCACCAGACTGTTGGTCCGCATTGAGCTGTTTTGGGTCCGGACCCCTCGGGGCATCCTGCTACGTGACACCCCGGCAGTCGCTCATTATACAAAGCTCAACGCGTTCCCACAGCACATACGTGGCTTTGCTTCCTCAGCTTCTTTGGCCCTGAACAGACCTTGGAAAAGATGTGAGGTAAGAATATGAGGGCGAGATAAGGTTAAACCGGACCTTCACCATGATTTCATGGAAAGCTCAAACCCTTAAAAAACTTTTCCCCAGCATCTAAAATTATTATATTTTTAGTTTTTAGTTACTTACTTATTATTCTTTCCCCCACTGGGCTGCAACTCTGTTCAGGACTCTAGGATACGGGCAGCACCATCTTGGCTCAGAAGCATCACATACTGAGGAGAGGAGAGTGGGATAAAGTACAGGGGGGCGGGTTACAGCTGTGCTTTGCTCAGACAGAGCAGAGCTGGGGTCAGGGAAAGGTCAGCAATCCCAGAATGGGGAGCAGCACAGTCAGAAGACACTTCCTGTTTGCAGGCTGCCTGATGCTCCATGACCCGCCATCTTTGATGTTTAAAATCTCATAACATGCAGTAGATGCAGGTAGGATGATTTTTAATGTGAGCAATCTGTATGTACAGGGTGTGGGAAACATACAAGATAGGCTCTTATTCAGGGTGATGGTCCGGATTAATGTGGGCAATCTGTATGTACAGGGTGTGGGAAACATATAAGAGTGAAGGACCGCTTTACATTTACTCACTGGGGTGTAATGGGATTTTTTGCTGCAACTGATATTTCACTAAAAGTCCACCAGGGGGCGTTGTGGCACCACCGCAAATTCAGAACCAGAATCCTGCCAAGTAAAAGGTCTCTCAAATGATTAAATTTCCTTTCGCTGCACTTCACCCTGAATCACAGCTTCATATTCTCCCATATAAATACTCGTGTTACCGGGGAATGTTACTGTGTTCAAAGGAAAGGAAAGGATCACACACAGCGATCAGCATAAACCTCCCAACCCGAGGAGCTGTATCCTCCCTTATACCCTAATAGAGTGTAAGCTCTTCTCCTCCTGTATCCTCCCTTATACCCTAATAGAGTGTAAGCTCTTCTCCTTCTGTATCCTCCCTTATACCCTAATAGAGTGTAAGCTCTTCTCCTCCTGTATCCTCCCTTATACCCTAATAGAGTGTAAGCTCTTCTCCTCCTGTATCCTCCCTTATACCCTAATAGAGTGTAAGCTCTTCTCCTTCTGTATCCTCTCTTATACCCTAATAGAGTGTAAGCTCTTCTCCTCCTGTATCCTCCCTTATACCCTAATAGAGTGTAAGCTCTTCTCCTTCTGTATCCTCCCTTATACCCTAATAGAGTGTAAGCTCTTCTCCTTCTGTATCCTCCCTTATACCCTAATAGAGTGTAAGCTCTTCTCCTCCTGTATCCTCCCTTATACCCTAATAGAGTGTAAGCTCTTCTCCTCCTGTATCCTCCCTTATACCCTAATAGAGTGTAAGCTCTTCTCCTTCTGTATCCTCTCTTATACCCTAATAGAGTGTAAGCTCTTCTCCTCCTGTATCCTCCCTTATACCCTAATAGAGTGTAAGCTCTTCTCCTCCTGTATCCTCCCTTATACCCTAATAGAGTGTAAGCTCTTCTCCTCCTGTATGCTCCCTTATACCCTAATAGAGTGTAAGCTCTTCTCCTCCTGTATCCTCCCTTATACCCTAATAGAGTGTAAGCTCTTCTCCTCCTGTATCCTCCCTTATACCCTAATAGAGTGTAAGCTCTTCTCCTCCTGTATCCTCCCTTATACCCTAATAGAGTGTAAGCTCTTCTCCTCCTGTATCCTCCCTTATACCCTAATAGAGTGTAAGCTCTTCTCCTCCTGTATGCTCCCTTATACCCTAATAGAGTGTAAGCTCTTCTCCTCCTGTATCCTCCCTTATACCATAATAGAGTGTAAGCTCTTCTCCTCCTGTATCCTCCCTTATACCCTAATAGAGTGTAAGCTCTTCTCCTCCTGTATCCTCCCTTATACCCTAATAGAGTGTAAGCTCTTCTCCTCCTGTATCCTCCCTTATACCCTAATAGAGTGTAAGCTCTTCTCCTCCTGTATCCTCCCTTATACCCTAATAGAGTGTAAGCTCTTCTCCTCCTGTATCCTCCCTTATACCCTAATAGAGTGTAAGCTCTTCTCCTTCTGTATCCTCCCTTATACCCTAATAGATTGTAAGCTCTTCTCCTCCTGTATTCTCCCTTATACCCTAATAGATTGTAAGCTCTTCTCCTCCTGTATTCTCCCTTATACCCTAATAGATTGTAAGCTCTTCTCCTCCTGTATCCTCCCTTATACCCTAATAGAGTGTAAGCTCTTCTCCTCCTGTATCCTCCCTTATACCCTAATAGAGTGTAAGCTCTTCTCCTTCTGTATCCTCCCTTATACCCTAATAGAGTGTAAGCTCTTCTCCTCCTGTATCCTCCCTTATACCCTAATAGAGTGTAAGCTCTTCTCCTTCTGTATCCTCCCTTATACCCTAATAGAGTGTAAGCTCTTCTCCTTCTGTATCCTCCCTTATACCCTAATAGAGTGTAAGCTCTTCTCCTCCTGTATCCTCCCTTATACCCTAATAGAGTGTAAGCTCTTCTCCTCCTGTATCCTCCCTTATACCCTAATAGATTGTAAGCTCTTCTCCTTCTGTATCCTCCCTTATACCCTAATAGATTGTAAGCTCTTCTCCTCCTGTATTCTCCCTTATACCCTAATAGATTGTAAGCTCTTCTCCTCCTGTATTCTCCCTTATACCCTAATAGATTGTAAGCTCTTCTCCTCCTGTATCCTCCCTTATACCCTAATAGAGTGTAAGCTCTTCTCCTTCTGTATCCTCCCTTATACCCTAATAGATTGTAAGCTCTTCTCCTCCTGTATCCTCCCTTATACCCTAATAGAGTGTAAGCTCTTCTCCTCCTGTATCCTCCCTTATACCCTAATAGAGTGTAAGCTCTTCTCCTTCTGTATCCTCCCTTATACCCTAATAGAGTGTAAGCTCTTCTCCTCCTGTATCCTCCCTTATACCCTAATAGAGTGTAAGCTCTTCTCCTTCTGTATCCTCCCTTATACCCTAATAGAGTGTAAGCTCTTCTCCTTCTGTATCCTCCCTTATACCCTAATAGAGTGTAAGCTCTTCTCCTCCTGTATCCTCCCTTATACCCTAATAGAGTGTAAGCTCTTCTCCTCCTGTATCCTCCCTTATACCCTAATAGAGTGTAAGCTCTTCTCCTTCTGTATCCTCCCTTATACCCTAATAGAGTGTAAGCTCTTCTCCTCCTGTATCCTCCCTTATACCCTAATAGAGTGTAAGCTCTTCTCCTCCTGTATCCTCCCTTATACCCTAATAGAGTGTAAGCTCTTCTCCTCCTGTATGCTCCCTTATACCCTAATAGAGTGTAAGCTCTTCTCCTCCTGTATCCTCCCTTATACCCTAATAGAGTGTAAGCTCTTCTCCTCCTGTATCCTCCCTTATACCCTAATAGAGTGTAAGCTCTTCTCCTCCTGTATCCTCCCTTATACCCTAATAGAGTGTAAGCTCTTCTCCTCCTGTATCCTCCCTTATACCCTAATAGAGTGTAAGCTCTTCTCCTCCTGTATGCTCCCTTATACCCTAATAGAGTGTAAGCTCTTCTCCTCCTGTATCCTCCCTTATACCATAATAGAGTGTAAGCTCTTCTCCTCCTGTATCCTCCCTTATACCCTAATAGAGTGTAAGCTCTTCTCCTCCTGTATCCTCCCTTATACCCTAATAGAGTGTAAGCTCTTCTCCTCCTGTATCCTCCCTTATACCCTAATAGAGTGTAAGCTCTTCTCCTCCTGTATCCTCCCTTATACCCTAATAGAGTGTAAGCTCTTCTCCTTCTGTATCCTCCCTTATACCCTAATAGATTGTAAGCTCTTCTCCTCCTGTATTCTCCCTTATACCCTAATAGATTGTAAGCTCTTCTCCTCCTGTATTCTCCCTTATACCCTAATAGATTGTAAGCTCTTCTCCTCCTGTATCCTCCCTTATACCCTAATAGAGTGTAAGCTCTTCTCCTCCTGTATCCTCCCTTATACCCTAATAGATTGTAAGCTCTTCTCCTTCTGTATCCTCCCTTATACCCTAATAGATTGTAAGCTCTTCTCCTCCTGTATTCTCCCTTATACCCTAATAGATTGTAAGCTCTTCTCCTCCTGTATTCTCCCTTATACCCTAATAGATTGTAAGCTCTTCTCCTCCTGTATCCTCCCTTATACCCTAATAGAGTGTAAGCTCTTCTCCTTCTGTATCCTCCCTTATACCCTAATAGATTGTAAGCTCTTCTCCTCCTGTATCCTCCCTTATACCCTAATAGAGTGTAAGCTCTTCTCCTTCTGTATCCTCCCTTATACCCTAATAGAGTGTAAGCTCTTCTCCTCCTGTATCCTCCCGTATACCCTAATAGAGTGTAAGCTCTTCTCCTGTATCCTCCCTTATACCCTAATAGATTGTAAGCTCTTCTCCTTCTGTGTCCTCCCTTATACCCTAATAGATTGTAAGCTCTTCTCCTCCTGTATTCTCCCTTATACCCTAATAGATTGTAAGCTCTTCTCCTCCTGTATTCTCCCTTATACCCTAATAGATTGTAAGCTCTTCTCCTCCTGTATTCTCCCTTATACCCTAATAGATTGTAAGCTCTTCTCCTCCTGTATCCTCCCTTATACCCTAATAGAGTGTAAGCTCTTCTCCTTCTGTATCCTCCCTTATACCCTAATAGATTGTAAGCTCTTCTCCTCCTGTATCCTCCCTTATACCCTAATAGAGTGTAAGCTCTTCTCCTTCTGTATCCTCCCTTATACCCTAATAGATCGTTAAGGTGGGAGGAGGTGTGTGAGTGAGCTCTGCAGGTGCTGTGAATGTCTGGCTCTAGCCCAGGGCCTGGCTGCCTTGGGTGGGGTCGCTCCCCAGGTGAGCTCCAGGCTTCTGGGTCTGAATCTGGAGTCCATGTTAGAGACCCTCTGGCTGCTGAATATGCTGCTGACCGGCTGACCGCGGTGGATTACAATGAAGGTGAAAGAGTCTTTATGGAAGAAAGTTACAGTAAAGTAAGTGAAGCTGGAATGGAAGTGGTGGATAATAATGATGGGCCGTGTAGCAGTGTCTGTGTGCAGCATGTAATGGAGGGAGGGCGGCAGCCCCAGCAAAGTGACTGTGCTGATCCAGGCAGGGAGATCCAACAACCTGTTGTGATGGACACTCAGCAGCCAGCTCAGGCCGGCAGTGGGAAGCAGCACAAGCTGAGGAGGACATCTTTGGAAAGACTGACAATGCAGGAAAACCTGCAGCAGAATGTGTGTGTGAGCCAAGAGTCCCGGGCCCTGCGATCCAAGACCCAGCCGGCCACCAGTGACCCCATAACTGGGGGGAAATCTGCTAAATCTGCTACTGGACATAAATCTGAGAAGTTATCAGACAACGCAAATGCTGAGCTGGGGGCAAATGGCCACAAGTCTCCCAGGACTGAGGCAGCAGAGACATTCAAAGACCCAGCAGAAAAGCCAAGACGCAAGGCAAGTCTTAAAGAGACAGAGCGCGCACCAGAACTGCAGCTTGCAGACAAAATTCCAGATTTAGTCAATAAAATGAACAACTTAAGAGCATCCAGGACACAACTGCAAGGACAAATAGAGGGATTGAATGAACTAAAGGCAGCAGACCCCCAGATCGCAGCCATCCATGATGGGGTATTAGAGACTTGCCGCACACAGCTTGCTATAGTTGTTAGAGGCATTGAGACGCTTGAGAAACAAATGGGGCCCATGGCAGAGAGATACAAGAACCTG
The DNA here is from genome assembly GCA_027917425.1 of Gastrophryne carolinensis. Classification (NCBI taxonomy): domain Eukaryota; kingdom Metazoa; phylum Chordata; class Amphibia; order Anura; family Microhylidae; genus Gastrophryne; species Gastrophryne carolinensis. The sequence goes on along the minus strand of CM051237.1, from coordinate 484,399,401 downwards.
GATCGGTTTGAGGAGTCTCAGAAGCTCCTAAAACACGTACAGATACCTGAACCCAGCTCAGCCACCCCCTCACCATCAGAGCAGGAGATATCCTCACAGGAGCTGCTGTACAGGACCCCAGTGCTGCTAGGTTCTGCCCCTTTTCCTGATGCCAGACAAGTAAGCCAACCACCCCCAGGGGGCAGCTGTGAGCAATCCCTGAATAGCAATTAACTCTGTGTTTCACAAGACGCCCTGCCCCAGCCTGAGAATGGATGTGATGCAACCAATGACACTATGGGAGTTGGAGAGACCCCCCCAAAGTTTGGGGTCACAGCCGGGACATAGTGAAACCTCTGAACTGTCCCCCACATTGTTGGACATCGATCGAGGAAACAAGCAAGCAAGTCTCAATGCATTATAATCTGTTGGGGACAATGAACAACCTGCGGTTCCTGATAGTAATGGAACTAAATCGTCTGCATGCACTAATAATGTTTTTCCTCCCACAGGTGTTCAGCCACAGGTAGCGGGTCTCCCTCAATCCAGACCCCGCAGTGATAATACAGGCAATGCATCTGGCCACGCTCCTCCTCAGAATGCCTGGAGCCGCGGTGCTCCATCTTTTAGCCCCGGCTTACATTACACCGGTCAGGCATTTAAGAGGAGGAACGTGGTAAGATTTAAGAATAAGGGGGCAAAGGAAGATCTGCCAGACAGGAGACATGTGATCCGGGAGCTTCTGTGTAACCAGATGGGGTTCACACCCGCAGATATATTGGCCGTCATAAACCTCCCGGACAGGCAGGGCTACGATATAAGCTTCAAGCTCATGGCCAGCTTGGACAGGTTCTGGGCAAGTGTGACAAAGTTTAGGGGCGCTGAGGGATGGGACCAGTTTATCCTTATCCCGGTATCAAAGCCGGGCACTGTGAGCATTAATATCTTATTCTGGAATGAGTCCGTCCCCCCGCAGGATATTGTGATATGGCTGAGGAGACATTGTGATATGGTGTCTGACCTGACAAAGTGTCTTGATGATGATGGGATCTGGACGGGAGGCTGGAGGGTGCTGGTGAAGCTCAGGCAGCACAGTAATGTTACTATTCTAAGTATGTCACACACCCCACTTCAATCATTAAATATTACACTTGGGTATATTCACCGCTAGGTGGCAGTGTTGCAGAGAATCTCCAAAAAAGCAACAGGCCCCTCCCGGTCTATACATACCTGGTACCTCCCAACAATTCCCCAGTGTTATTCTCTGCAAGGTGGCGACAAGACAGAAGAAAGAAGTCTCCTGCTTGCAGGTAGCCGGGGTATCACCCCGGGCCCCCCCCCCATGGTCTATTTCTGCCCGGCTCTATTTTGTTATCCTCCCTGTTAACTGGCAGCCTCCCAGCTTAGGCTGTAGGTCGGGCAAAAGGTAGCTGGCACTTTAGGTGCCTAGGAGATTAGCTCCTCCGCTCGACCCCATATTGTGGGGCATAGTGGGATTCCCGGAGTGGTGATCCGGATGTGGGATGCCCCCATTTACCTAACAGTTAGATAGCCTTTACATGAGGTGATCGGGACATGGGACAGTGGCCTACCCTCTTGCACCGGGGTCATGTGTGTGTGTGTGTGTTGCGGCCGAACTGGTGGTATATGTGGGGCTCCTGCGCTTGTTGTTGTGTGGCGTTTTTCCGGCGGGCATTTGGTATGTTGTTTGATCCGGCTCGCTGTGGGTGCTTTATTACTTTTAGGTTCATGATGGCGCTGTTGGCGCGGGATTCCTCCTAGGAGCTGAGGGGCGGGGTCACGCGCCCGCCTTGTTTTGTGAAGCGCCGAGTTCGGCGCTTGCCGCTCTCCCTTAGTTGTCAACAGAGGGGGGAGAGTTTGTTTTTTGGTGTGTGTTTGGGCCTTCACTATCGGGGACCGGCGGGTAGCTCCGCCGGTCCTGTTTGATGTGTGAGTGCGGTCTCGCAGGGCCGGGACGCTCGGTAACGGAGAGGGGCGGGACCGCGTCGTGCGCGGTCCACGCGGTGATTGGTTGCGTTCGGGAGGGGCGGGACCAATACGGCTCCCGCGCTTCCAGGGCACGTCTCCCTCCTTCCTCTCCTGAACGGCGCGGTTTTTCGGGCCGCCATCTTGCTGCGGTGTGTCTCGCTGCGGTAGTGCTCTCCTCCAGGTAGGCTTGCTTGTATTGTGTCAGGACGGGGGTAGCCTGCGGAGGTTGATTGGTCTCATATGCTCCTCTTTCTCCCCCGCCTTACGTTCCCCCTTCCCTCTTTTCCCTCGCTCCCATCTTTTTGAGGGATGGCTGGACCTATTAACCATCTTTTTAGAATTTTGGTTAAGAGGGGGGGGGGGGGGAGTCGTTTTCAGTGGTTATTGTATGATTTACATATTTATTGTTGTCCCCGGAATGATTGTTGTCCCTGTTTTTGTGTCTTTCATATCCTGGGACCCCATCTGGCAGGGCTCTCCCAGTCTTATATACCTGGCTAGTTTTGGGATAATTAGGATATTTGTCTGTTTAAATCCCATGGTCAGGGTGGTATAGAATTATAGCTAGATAGGTAATTAAAGGGGCATCCCGGGTCGCTTACTGCGTAAATCCCTGGGTTCTGCGAATACCATAATTTCACCATATGGAGGCTGCCAAAGATATCGGAAACGGTCCTTCGGGACAATCCAGGCTGTGTGGGGGCTGTGGGACTCCGCTCCCGGGGGATGATGTCATTTTATGCATTCCATGTGCGCAGCGGAACATTGAGCGCCAGTCCGGCACCCCGGTGCCTGGTACTTCATCGGCCGCGCCATCTCCCTCTCCTCCTCGCCTGTTCCGGACCCCGTGTGACGTTGTCATGGGTGGGGATTGGCAATCTGAGGTGTGCGCCCGCTTGGCCAACCTCGAGAAAATGTTTTCCGCTATGTCCGCTCAGAAGGCTCCGGCTAAGCGTAAACACCTATCTCCGCCTCTGCCGGACTCTGACGAAGAGGTCGTTGAGGATCTGGATTGGTCAGATCGTCCCCTTGAAGAGGGTGAGCTGGTGGAGGATTTGGATGATCCTGTGGGCCGGCAGGTGCTGGGTGCTGAAGGGGACCAGGCTGAGGGTCCCGCTCTTGATACGTTTTCCATTTTGGCCCAAATGTTTGAGGTTTTGGATTTGGACCCTCCCGAGGCTGCTCCTCGGCCTAAGGGTCAGCTTTTTGGGGGATCCAAGCAACGCTTGGAGCTTCCCAGCCGACAGCATTTCGAGGACGTTGTCCTTAAGCAATGGGAGCAGCCTACACGGCTCGTCGGGGTACCGCTTAGTTGGGATAGGATATATCCTTTTCCGGCGGACTTGATGAAGCGTTGGTCTGTCCCTCCCGAGGTGGATGCTCCGGTCTTGGGACTGTCTAATACGGCAGTTGTTCATCTTCCTGACACTACTTCTCTCAAGGACGGCGAGGATCGCCGGATTGATCAGCTGGCCCGCCATGGTTTTGTCTGTGCGGATTCGGTTTTGAGGCCGGTCTGTGCTTCGGCTCTTTTGACCTTGGCGGTTAGGTCTATTGTCAGGGATTTATGTGTGGATCTTGATCCCTCTGGTGATGAGTTCCTTGCGCTTAAGCGTTGTGACTCTTTTTTGTCGTTTGTTCTGGCAGCTCAGGATGGTGCCATGTTGATGTGTGGCAGGGCTTCTGCTCTGTTGGTGGCTATTCGCCGCTCTGTTTGGTTGAGACAGTGGATGGCTGACTTTAATTCTAAAAGATCGCTCACGGCTCTTCCCTTTTTGGGTTTGAGGCTTTTCGGTGAAAAGCTGGATTCTGCTGCCAAGGGAGGTAAGTTACCTCAGCGCAAGAAATTTCGCCGTTCCTTTCGGGGGGCGGCCCCCTTCAATCCGTCCTTTCGGGGAGCCAGAGCCGGCAGGGGTGCGGGCTTCTCGGCCTCCAGGGGCGCAGGTTGGAACAGGGGTAGAGGCCGTGGCCGTCCCGTTCACGCCTGGGGCGCCAAGTCCAAGTCAGCTGCCAAGCCTGCTCAGCAATGAGGGGGCGCCCTTACCCGTACGGGTGGGGGGACAGTTGCGACTCTTCTCCCGGGTTTGGGACCAGGAGGTCTCGGACAGGTGGATCCGGGAGGTGGTGTCGGCCGGTTACAAACTGGAGTTCGAGTCCCGTCCTCCTCCAAGGTTTTTCAGGTCTCGGGTGCCTTCGGATCCGTTGGCCGTGCAGGGGCTCCTGGCGGCGGTAAGGAATCTTCTGGAATTGGCAGTCATCTGCCCGGTCCCTCCTTCGGAGGTGGGGCGCGGGTATTATTCAAACCTCTTCACGGTGCCCAAAAAGGATGGGTCGTTCCGCCCCATTCTGGATTTGATGTTTCTCAACAGGTTTATTCGTCCCTGGACGTTCCGCATGGAAACCCTGCGGTCTGCGATAGGGTCGCTTCGGCAGGGGGACTTTATGACGTCCATAGACATCAAGGATGCTTACCGTCACATTCCGATTTTTCCAGCCCATCAAAGGTTCCTTCGCTTTGTGGTGGAGGATCGGCATTTTCAGTTTGTAGCTCTTCCATTCGGCCTCACCTCTGCTCCGAGAGTGTTCACCAAGGTGTTGGCGGGGGTGATGGCACTGCTCAGAGCTCAGGGGATTCGCATTGTGCCTTACCTGGACGATCTTCTCATCATGGCGCCTTCCTTCAGTCAAGCGGAAGGGGACACCAGCATGGTGGTGTCCATGCTGGAGAGGTTCGGCTGGGTGATCAATTACCCCAAGTCCTCTCTGGTTCCGGCCAGGGTGGTGACCTTTCTGGGGATGTCGTTGGACTCTTGTCAGCACAGAGTTTTTCTCCCTCAGGCCAAGGTTCTTTTGATTCAGGAGTTGGCTCAGCTTCTTCTTTCCAATCCTCGCCCGTCCATTCGGCTAGGGATGAGACTGGTAGGTTTGATGGTGGCCTTGTTCGAGGCAGTTCCTTTTGCGCAGTTTCACACGAGAACGCTTCAGCTTCATCTTTTGGCTTCTTGGGATCGGCGACCGCGGTCGTTGGATCGGTCCTTCCGGATGTCCCCTCGGGTTCGGCAGTCCCTTCGGTGGTGGTTGGTCTCGGACAATCTTCTGAGGGGCAGGTCGTTTCTGACTCCGTTTTGGGAAACTGTCACCACGGATGCCAGTTTGTCAGGATGGGGAGGTTTCTGGAAGGATCTTCAGTTTCAGGGGCAGTGGGACCCTCAGGAAGCCCACTTGCCCATCAATGTTCTGGAGTTGCGAGCCATCAGGTTGGTTCTGTCTCACTTGACGCATCATTTACAGGGTCTGCCGGTTCAGGTTCGATCGGACAATCAGACGGCGGTTGCTTACATCAATCACCAAGGAGGGACTCGCAGTCTGGGTGCCCACAGAGAAGTGTCTCTGATTCTAGTTTGGGCGGAGACTCATGTCCCTTGCATTTCGGCAGTTTACATTCCAGGTGTGGAGAACACGGAGGCGGACTTTCTGAGTCGGTGTTCGTCCCGCCGGGGGGAATGGTCTCTCCATCCCCAGGTGTTTCGGTCAATGTGTCTTCGGTGGGGGACGCCGGAGGTGGATCTGTTTGCCTCTCGTTACAATCACAAGCTTCCGACATTCGTGTCACTGTCTCGGGATCCTCTGGCTCTGGCGGCGGATGCCATGGCCCTGAGCTGGAGGGACTTGGGGTTTCTTTATCTGTTTCCTCCGGTTCCCATGCTAGGCAGGGTGCTGCGAAAGCTGGTTCAGGAAAGAGTTCCCGCCATTCTCGTGGCTCCAAGGTGGCCAAGGCGGGTGTGGTTCGCAGATGTCGTTCGTCTGGCAGTGGATCAGCTCGATCTGCCTCTTCGGCCAGATCTTCTCACTCAGGGTCAACTGTGTTACCCCAGTTTACCAACGCTGGCTTTGACGGCTTGGCTGCTGAAACCTCCATCTTGAGGGAGGAGGGTCTTTCGGATTCGGTCATTCGGACTCTTGTTAGTGCTAGGAAGAGATCTTCCTCTTCCATCTATTATAGGGTCTGGAGATCTTATATTGATTGGTGTGCGGCTAGATCTTTGCCCTGCCGGGTCTTTTCTATTTCTCGGATTTTGGAATTTCTTCAATCGGGGCTGGATTCTGGTCTTCAGCTGAGTTCCTTGAAGGGGCAGGTTTCTGCTTTGTCTATCTTCTTTCAGAGGTCTTTTGCAAGCCATTCTTTGGTCAAGACTTTTTTCCAGGGGGTTCGCATCTGCGGCCTCCTAGGAAGCCTTTGCTCCCAGTTTTGGGATTTGAATTTGGTGCTCTCTGCGTTACAGGCTCCTCCTTTTGAGCCTTTGCAGGATATTGCTCTGTCCACTCTGACTCAGAAGGTTGCTTTTCTGGTGGCCATCACTTCGGTTCGGCGTGTTTCAGTGTTGGCAGCTTTGTTGATTCAGGCTCCTTATTTTGGGAAGCATCAGGACAAAGTGGTTGTTCGTTTCAAGTCAGATTTTCTCCCTAAGGTGGTCTCTGCTTTTCATCTTAATCAGGACATTGTTCTTCCTTCTTTGTGTCCTAAGTCTAGGAATGACAAGGAGAGTGCGTTGTGCGTTGTGTCAGGTACTATTTGCGTGCTTCGTCTTCCTTTAGTAAGACTGATGCCTTTTTTTTTCGTGGTGCCCTGTGGGCCTAGGAAGGGCTTGGCTCCGGCTAAGTCTTCCATTAGTAAATGGATTCGCCAGGCTATTGTTGGAGCCTATTCTGCCAAGGGGAAGGATCCCCCTTTTCGCATTACTGCTCATTCTACTCGTGCGGTTGGTGCGTCCTGGGCGTTTCAGCACCAGGCTTCTGTTGAACAAGTTTGTAAGGCCGCTACCTGGTCTTCGGTTCACACTTTTTCCAAGTTTTGCAAGGTTGATGTGCGGGCCTCAGCGGATGCTGTTTTTGGCCGCAAGGTTCTGCAGGCTGCAGTGGTTTAAGTTTTTTCTGCGTTATTGCCTGGTTGGATACCCGCCCTTTTTCTGGACACTGCTGTTGGATGTCCCAAGTGTAATATTTAATGATTGAAGTGGGGTGTGTGACATACTTAGAATAATACCATTTTGTGAATACTCACCTGTAAAATGGGTATTATAAGTATGTCACACACCCCACTTCACCCGCCCTTTTTGGTATCCTGGATTCTTTATAGGGTGAAGTTTTGTTCTTTACAGTTGAGGGTTACATTTGTTTGTTCCTGGTACCTTGTCTTACTGCTGTTTTAATACTGGGGAATTGTTGGGAGGTACCAGGTATGTATAGACCGGGAGGGGCCTGTTGCTTTTTTGGAGATTCTCTGCAACACTGCCACCTAGCGGTGAGTAAACCCTAGTGTAATATTTAATGATTGAAGCGGGGTGTGTGACATACTTATAATACCCATTTTACAAGTGAGTATTCACAAAATGGTATTTTACATTTGCCCAACTCCTTCTTTATCGGCCGTGAGAGGGGGGTGTGTTTCTATGCCGGTCAGCCCCGCTTGTGCTTTAAGTGTGGGAAGGCCGGTCATGTGGCCGGAGTGTGTACTGTAGTGAAGTGTAACCTGTGTGGGGAGATTGGTCACACCAGCGCCATGTGCACAAATGTCCGGTGTAACTTGTGTGGTCAGATGGGTCATTACCATAAGGACTGCTCGGAGGCCTTCCATAACCTCTATAGCCAGGCTGCGGAGGAGCTGGAGGCATCAGGTGAGGTTACAGAGGAGGAGGCTCTGATGTCTGGGCAGATAGTAACAAGGCCAGGGTCTGAGACTGAGACAACTGAGATAAGAGATCAGACAGATGTAACCCCACAGCCTGTGGCCACCATCCCACGGCCAGCACCGGGGCAAGCTGATAGCCCATCTTCCCCTGTAGCCCCTTCCCCTGCTATGGCCCATTGCCCTGCTCCAGCCTCTTCTGCAGATAGTAAAGCCCCTGGTGATAAGAGAAAGAAGAAAAAAGACAAGTCCACCCGCAGACCAGAGGGCGCATGGTCCTTAGTCCAAAAGCCAGGGAAAAAGCCCAAGGGCAGAACAGATACAGCAGTGACAGTTACATCCAACCGATATAACATACTGTCTGAGTCAGGTGCAGATATTTCTGGGCACGATACTATGGAGCTGGACCAAGAGTTAAAGCGTATAGCCAGAGAATGTGACTCGGGGTCAGAGGAGGACCCACCGACTAAGAAAAAGTCACCAGCAGCTATAGACCCGATAGACACTGATATGGAAGTGACTGGCAGGCAGGACGACTCTGATTCTGATCTATGATGGTGTTTAATGTGTTACTGCTCTACATAATGATGGCGCCTAACCCCTGATCTGTAACCTGATGTATCTGCACTGAGTAATCATTAACAGTATAGACATGATGGATAATGTATAGTATGTAGTATTCTGCTGTGTTATGTTCATTGTATACAAGTATACGATTTCTTTATATTATGTATTAATGCTGATTAGCTGAGGTTTGTTTGTTTGTTTACCAATAAAAATTCCCTTATACCCTAATAGAGTGTAAGCTCTTCTCCTCCTGTATCCTCCCTTATACCCTAATAGAGTGTAAGCTCTTCTCCTTCTGTATCCTCCCTTATACCCTAATAGAGTGTAAGCTCTTCTCCTCCTGTATCCTCCCTTATACCCTAATAGAGTGTAAGCTCTTCTCCTTCTGTATCCTCCCTTATACCCTAATAGAGTGTAAGCTCTTCTCCTTCTGTATCCTCCCTTATACCCTAATAGAGTGTAAGCTCTTCTCCTCCTGTATCCTCCTTATACCCTAATAGAGTGTAAGCTCTTCTCCTCCTGTATCCTCCTTATACCCTAATAGAGTGTAAGCTCTTCTCCTCCTGTATCCTCCCTTATACCCTATTAGAGTGTAAGCTCTTCTCCTCCTGTATCCTCCCTTATACCCTAATAGAGTGTAAGCTCTTCTCCTTCTGTATCCTCCCTTATACCCTAATAGAGTGTAAGCTCTTCTCCTTCACCCTCCTATCAGCGCCGGGTGCAGCGCACACACATGAGTCTCTCTAGGTTACAGAAGCAGAGGCATAAATCACTGAGCGCAGGCTGCGCCCATCATCTGCTCCGTTATCCCAGCAGAGCGCTAATTAGCTGTCGCCTTCCACCGCGGGAGCAGGAGCGCGGCAAAAGTGGCGAAATCAGCGGGACGAGTGGGGGGCATCCATCTCCGTCACGCTCATGCCAAAGCTTCATAACAATATGGCAGGAGCAGCGCCATGGGATCGCCGGATAACGTCTGATCACACATTGTGCGCACATTATGGATGGTTTTATTCCACTTTAAAGTGGAGCAAAACACAGGATTCTGACTATTCCGGGTTGTGGCATCCCGATTGGGGTTGCCACACTTTGTGAATTCTCAGTGGTCACCAACCTTTTTGCCTCGCTATTGCTATGCTCCAAATCAGTTTATTTAGCCGCACATTAATATGCGCAGCCAAAGCAGCTGATTGGAGCATTGCCACAACACCTCTGCTCCAATCAGCTACTTTGGCTGCGCATATTGTGGCTTAAATCGGTCCTACACTCTGAATAAGAGCCTATCTTATATGTTTCCCCCCTGTACATACAGATTGCCCACATTAATCCGGACCGTCACCCTGAATAAGAGCCTATCTTATATGTTTCCCACACTCTGTACATACAGATTGCCCACATTAATCCGGACCTTCACCCTGAATAAGAGCCTATCTTATATGTTTGCCACACCCTGTACATACAGATTGCCCACATTAATCCAGACCTTCACCCTGAATAAGAGCCTATCTTATATGTTTGCCACACCCTGTACATACAGATTGCTCACATTAATCCGGACCTTCACCCTGAATAAGAGCCTATCTTATATGTTTCCCACACCCTGTACATACAGATTGCTCACATTAATCCGGACCTTCACCCTGAATAAGAGCCTATCTTATATGTTTCCCACACCCTGTACATACAGATTGCTCACATTAAAAATCATCCTACCTGCACCTACTGCATGTTATGAGCCTTTAAACATCCAAGATGGCGGCTCATGGATCATCAGTCAACCTGCAAACAGGAAGTGCCTTCTGACTGTGCCGCTCTGCAATCTGGGATTGCTGACCTTTCCCTGACCCCAGTTCTGCTCTGTCTGAGCAAAGCACATCTCTAACCCCTGCACTTTATCCCACTCTCCTCAGTATGTGATGCTTCTGAGGCAAGGTGGCGGCGCCCGTATCCTAGAGTCCTGAACAGAGTTGCAGCCCAGTGGGGAAAGAATAATAAGTGACTAAAAACTTAAAATATATTAACTGTAGATGCTGGAGAATCGTTTTATAAGGGTTTGGGCTTTTCAATAAATCACGGTGAAGGTCCGGATTAATAATATAATTGGGAGCATCGGCACCTCCTGCAAAGAACAAAAGAAGGACTTGCACTAAACCTTCTAATTTATAAAGGTGCCGCTTCCAAAGCTACAGAGGCTCCAACCAAAATCACAAAAAATAGGGAGGCACAAAACTAATACAAAAATATTGTATTTAATATTAACGCAAATTAATGACAACATCTGATCCTTCAACAAGCATCAACCAATTACAAAACATCAAGCAGAGACCCCGGACCAACCCTTCCCTTTACTTTCCTGTTAACCTTCCCAAATGTTTGTATGTGATAAAACTATCAGGCTGATTCATCACTAACGCCAGGTAGCGACAGATGAGCGTCTGTAGCGGCATTTTCAGAGCTCCCGCTAGTAGTCACTGTGCTCGGCCGTGGGTCGCTACTTTATAGCCACTCAGTCGCTGTTCAGTAATGTTGAATACATTGTGAGGAGTCGCTATTTGACCAGTACAGCGCTGTATGGGAGCGCATGTTAGCGACTGCTCATAGCGACCGACTCACACCATATTCAGCAAAAAACAGCTGCAAAAATCTCTGGCGCTGAAAAATGCTTCTCTGAAGCCCAGAGCGCAGGAGGCGGTGTGATTAAAGTCTGTTATTCAGCATCTATCCACCAGTAACAAAGCGAAAACATATGGAATTACATTGTAACAACTGTCACGGACCGGGTGGAGCGGACTCGGGTGTGGATCCGCTTTAACTGTGGGACCGATGGCAGGTACCGTGTCAGGGGAGCGGAGTCTAAGGGGCCACCGATATTCACCAGAGCCCACCGCAAGGCAGGTTGGTCTTGTGCGGCGAGTGACCCCCAGGTCGCTACCCCCCAACAGCGGCCCAGTCCCACAGTCAGCCGAGGTTCAGCGAGGTACACAAGTGGCAGGCAAAAGGCGTAGTAAGTACAGGCAGAGGTCAGGGCAGGCAGCAAAGGTTCAGAGTTGGGGACAGGCAGAGGTCGGTACACGGGTGAGCAATCCAAGAATGACTTTCAACAAGCATGGAGAGAACAAGATCCGGCACTGAAGGAAGGAAGTGCCTCTTTAAATAGGAGAAGTGGATGCAGGATTGGATGACCAGACAACAATCAGTGATGTACAGGCCCTTTAAATCTCAGGAATCCAGTGTGCTCGCCCTCTAGTGGATGGAGACGTGCGCGCACCTGAGCATGTGAGAAGGAAGCATTGGGGGGAAGGGAGACAGCTAGGAACAGCCATGAGGGAAGTGCTGCAAAATGGATGACGGCTGGATGCAGTCATGGAGGTAAGTGAAGTGCTGCTAGATGGGCGTACAGCACTCGCCCTAACACTCCCATCTGGCTGAACTGGATCTGACCGCTCTTAGAGAAAAACTTAGAACGATCCGCTGCAACCAGCTCAAAGTGCAGACGGCGAAATGCAGAAGGACATTTTATGAGTAAGACGACGAGTGTGGCAGACTCCTGGCCTGAGCTTTAAAAGAAACCAGGACTAGATCCTATGTCCCTAAAATCACGACTTACTCTGGCAACACCACTCACCTCACTCAAGATATAGCTGAAATCCTAAGGACTTACTGTGAGGACCTGTACAACCTCGCAGGATCAAGGGACCTTAACCATACCAATCGCATCTCTGACTATATAGAACAATCGGGTTTGCCCAAACTGACTTGAGGTACCCTCACCCTGGAGGAGGTACAGGGAGCCATCTCGGCCACAGCTTCAGGTAAGACTCCTGGGCCTGACGGATTTACTATTCGATACTATCAACACTTTTTAGCATTGCTAGCCCCCAAAATGTTGGATGCCTTTAACTCAATCAGAGTGGACATTGTCCTGCAAGATACTCTCAGATGCGACGTTATATTCAAACTACAGACCCATCCCCCTCATAAACACAGATATTAAGTGTCAAACTGATTGTGCCCAGGTTAGCCCCACATCTCCACCATGTGATAGCACTTGACCAGTTGGTCTTTATGCCAAAGCCAAAGCGCACATTGCAACATTCCTCTGGCAACACCTCTCACCTCACCTCAAGGTATAGCTGAGATCTTCAGGACTTACTATGAGGACCTGTACAACCTCGCAGGGTCAAGGGAGCTTAACCATACCAATCACATCTCTGAATATATAGAACAATCGAGTTTACCCAAACTGCCAAATTAACTGAGGAGGTAGAGGAAGCCATCTTGGCCACAGCTTCAGGTAAGGCCCCTGGGCCTGACGGACTTACTATTCAATACTATAAACACTTTTTAGCATTGCTAGCCCCAAAAATGTTGTAGTGGACATCGTCCTGCAAGACACTCTCAGAGCAAACATCTCTGTAATTCCAAAGGAAGGGAAAGACACAATGTTATGTTCAAACCACGGACCCATCCCCCTTCTAAACACAGATATTAGGTGTTTGCCAAAATGATTGTTAGCCCCAGGTTAGCCCCACATCTCCACCATTTGGTAGCATTTGACCAGTTGGGCTTTATGCCCAATGCATAAGCCCAGCTGAAAGTGCAGACTGCGAAATGACGAAGGACATTTTACGAGTCAGACGACGAGTGTGGCAGACACCTGGCCCGTGCTTTAAAAGAAACCAGTGTGAGTGCTGGGTGCAGGGGAGTTGTAATACAGATAGACATTAGTGGTATAACAGGAACTAACTTTACTGAAACATGAACGTCACATTTCATGGTGGCTAAATACAGACTGAAAAAGAAGGTGCCAGTGATAGAGCAACTGAACACAGGAAATACAACAAAGCCGAAAAATGCATTGACTCTACAGTTATGCATTGGTCACAGCACCATCTATTGTCATAGGTAATGCAATCTAATGCAGACCTAAACTAATGTTGAACTGATTCATACCCCCTTCATATTCCTTGTACACAAATTAAAAAGTGTCACATAGGTAAAGATAATCTTACTATAACTGTAGATGAAAAATAGATGTATGACATATACTCATGTATATACATATTTTTAAAAAATTGGGCATTGAGAAAGTCCGACTGGGTGAAACATGTCTGCCCACTAAAAACAAAGGAAAAGATATGAATCTGAAGAAAAAATAACCTTCTATCAGGAAACGATGCATATAGATGAAATATTGATGTCATTGTTTTTAGATGCACGAAAATGTATGTTTTAGCAATTTTTTTAATAAAAGAAAAGTTATATACAAAGGCTCAGGTGGAATCTTGGGAATTGCCTAGTCCCAAAACGCAATATATATCCTATTATCTGATAGTCTTGATATTACAAGTGAGATCAAATAGGGCCTCGCCCCTGATATTCATTCTCACCCTGGAGCCTTCTCTTTGTAAAATAAGCAATAACATGAATGTCCAGGGTCCCATCAGGCCACTACAAAGTAGCTGCATACACAGATGACCTCATTGTCTATATTACCTGTCCAGAAGTCTCAGTCCCTAACCTGATGCAAGAACTTAAAGTGGATCAAAACCCAGGATTCTGACCTGATAGGAGATGCCCCGTTGTGTGAAACCCCCCAGGTTGCCTGAACGAACTCACCTCTTCCTGGCCCTACGGCGCATGCGCGGCTTGTGCAATCAGCGCGCTCGGAGCCTCTGACATCACGTCTTCTAAGGCTCTTACCTTGCTTCCCAGTCCAACAGCGAACTCACTTCTTCCTGGCCCTATGGCGAATGTGTGGCCGATCAGCGCGCCCGGAGCCTCTGACATCACGTCGTCTAAGGCCAGCACACACTGGCGGCCGCATCCCCCTCTAACAGGGAGCGGCCATTCACAAATGCCTGCTACAGGGATAGTGGGGATGCGGCCGCCAGCGTGTGCTGGCCTTAGACGACATGATGTCAGAGGCTCTGAGTGTGCTGATTGGATAAGCGGCCGCGCATGCGCCGTAGGGCCAGGAAGAGGTGAGTTCGCTGTTGGACCGGGAAACAAGGTAAGTGTATGGGTCGACCTGGAGGGTTTCACACAGCGGGGCATCCCGATTTTGGATGCCCTGGGGGGGAGGGAATTGATCCGATTGTGGTGGGTTTTGGTCCACTCTAACTTCCGCAATATTCCGTTTATGAGCCGCCTCGTAGCGATAAGATTCCCGGGCCGATTGTAGTGGGTTTTGGTCCACTATAACTTCCGCAATATCCTGTTTATGAGCCTCCTCGGTCTGTCCCTCTGTGTCTGGTCCTAGAAGGAATCAAATTAAGTAGCTAGATTGAATATTTCCGGAGCGAGCATTTTGGGGGACATAGTGTTGGTGGTAAACTAGGGCAGAACGCGGGGTTCGACGGGTAGACCACTCCCGGCGTTGGTGACAAAGAAGGTTCTCAGGGGGACATTTGGCTTATGTGCAACTCCTGCGAAAAAAGTCCAGAGAAGAGTTAGGGGAGTGTAGCGCATCTGCGTCCCCTTGGGATGCCCCCCTAGTGTCTTGCGGCCCTTGTTTTTGGAGGTCTCTGCGGAATTGCGCAGGGTGAGTTTCCTGTAGTGTAGCGCCAAACATAACCCACAGCAGGACCTTGAGTGACACCTGTTACAGCGACTTGGTAACTCATTTGTACCTAGAATAGAGCATATCCTCTGTTACATGGTAGTGGTTAGTCTTTCATTTACATTTAGAAGGTGCACTTCACTCCTGTGGTTATGAGGCATTACAGTTCCGCTGAAATTGGACTTATTGTATCCTTTTCTTGCATGGACTTATTATATGCTTGTACATATGTGTAATTATGTCAATATATTTTATATTTTATAAAGTTACTAGCGTTTGCGTGGTGCGCATCCTTTCAAACATAGATCATTGTGATTCACTTGCAGACGGTTGTGGGGACAGATCTGCGATTGGATAGCACCCACTTCTTTACTACTATCATTGTTATTCTAAGGGTTTGCTATTACCCATTATATTTACAGTACGGGGAGGCCGATTCATTAATAGCGCCAGGTAGCGACAGATGAGCGACAGTAGCTGCATTTTCAGAGCACCCGCTAGTAGTCTCTGTGCTTGACCGTTGTTCTGTAGTTGATAGCGACTCAGTCGGTTTGCCGTAATGTTGAATATTGGGTGAGGAGTCGCTATTTGACAGGTTCCGCGCTGTATGGGAGCGCATGACAGCGAATGGCCATAGCGAACGGCTCCCAGCATATTCATTAACAAATCACGCTCAAAAAATTCTTGCGCAGTGAAATGCATGTTTATACCCCAGAGCGCTGGAGGCGATGGGTTAAAAGTAGTTTTTTAACCCCCAAACAACCATATTTTTTGGAAAAAAAACAAACAAGTTTTTCAAAACATTTTGTAATAGGAATACATTAATATCAGACCTGTAATATCAATTCTGCACAAATTAATTTTTTTATTTTTTTAACCTTAAAAAAAATATCTAACATTGCAGAAGTGGTCACAGAATTTTTAACATTTAAAAAAAAAAAAAAAAAAAAAACATTAATAACAATTAATTATGAATATTTAAAGATTGCTCCATTGAAATGCATTGGAGAGTGCCAGGTAGCGAGAGGTCATACCTGTCGCTGTTCAAGGTCGGACGCTGGCGCTGTGGGGTGAGGCTGGAATAATGAGGAATGAGTCGCTATCTGGCGCTCTGTCAGTCGCTAAGCAGGATCGGCTTGATAAATGTGTGATTGCGGAGGGGAGCCGGCGTTCTCGTGGCGGTGAGCGTCATTACCGTTCGCTCACCATTCGCTACCTGGTGCTATCCCTTGTTAAATAAGGGCCTGAGTTTCCTGTAGTGGAAAGGGGTCACTCAGTGTCTTTTGTGGTGCCGCCAGTATCAGGTTCATCTCTGAGGGTAAAGGGTAAGCTGCCAAGTTAAGCGCAGGTCAGTGAGGTTGGGCGTGGGGTGGTCAGGGCCGGATTAAGTGGTGGAGACCCCAGATACAGTATAAAATAATAGTCCAGTCAAGTAAGTGATTGGTGGTTGTCTGGCACCCGCCTACTTACAGATCGGGTCCCTTTTGACCCCCTTGTGCGGGTGCTGCTGCTTTGCCATTCTGGGTGGGGGGTAGTGTAGTCGCCCGGCTGGTTCCCTGCATTGAGCTGCCAGCGGCTGTGCTTGGCGGCTTATGTGCAGTGACCAAGGACTGAAAAGCCGTCTGGACCAGGTCATTACTTAAAGGTTGGTGGAAGCCCCAGATACAGTTTAAAATAAAAGTTCAGCCAAGTAACTGATTGGTGGTTGTCTGGCACCCGCCTACTTACTTGAAGGGCAGATGGAGTCCCTTGTGCCCCCCTTGTGCGGGTGCTGCTGCTTTGCCATTCTGGGTGGGGGGTAGTGTAGTCGCCCGGCTGGTTCCCTGCATTGAGCTGCCAGCGGCTGTGCTTGGTGGCTTATGTGCAGTGACAGCTCTGCACCTATCACTGTAGAGTCGTTGGCTCTAGACTCTCCATCCTGCCCTGTGGTGGCATTGGCTGCCCAGACTCCCACACTGCCGCCAGACCAAAGACTGGAAAGCCTCCTGGACCAGACCATAACCTAAAGGTTGGTGGCCCCCCTTGTGCCCCCTCATAATCCGGCACTAGGGGTGGTTGTGGTCTGCAAGCCCTGTGGTACACTGCTGCAATTTTATCAAGTTTATCCGGGGCCCCCCTTTAGCAGGCACCCATCTGGTGTGTCCGTGTCCACCGAGTGCAATATTATATATTTATAATATAAACCTGTCATGGCATCTCGTCCCCGGGGTAGCGCCGGCCCTGGCGCTCTCTCCAGATGCTGACATTTCCTCGTACCCGCAGGAAGGCCTCTCTGTCTTCAGGCCGCTGAGTCGCAGCGTTTGGGTGACTCGGGGATATGTCGGCGCTTCTTCATATTTGTAACGAGCGGCGGCTCTGGGCAATTCTGCTGCAAATATTAATTAAACCGTTAATGAAAGAATCGGTGGATTGAAGGGAAAAAGCGTTTTTCATTAAGCCGCTTCCCTGATAGAGAATATCGAATGGTTCTGAGAAAGCCATCAGTCAGCGCGCCGCGCCCGTAACTCGCCTCCGCCGCCGCCAGCCGCTATTTCATCCTATTAGTATTATCTGGTGTAAGAAAAGAAAGTTCATATCCGCAGCAAATTAATGTCGGAGCGAGAGGAGAGATCGGATCTCTGAGGAGGACGTGGCCAGGGATGAAGAGGGACCAACACAGAGAAAGCTCCTCTCTTCCTGTATCCTCCCTTATACCCTAATAGATTGTAAGCTCTTCTCCTCCTGTATCCTCCCTTATACCCTAATAGAGTGTAAGCTCTTCTCCTCCTGTACCCTCCCTTATACTTTAATAGAGTGTAAGCTCTTCTCCTCCTGTACCCTCCCTTATACCCTAATAGAGTGTAAGCTCTTCTCCTCCTGTATCCTCCCTTATACCCTAATAGAGTGTAAGCTCTTCTCCTCCTGTATCCTCCCTTATACCCTAATAGAGTGTAAGCTCTTCTCCTCCTGTATCCTCCCTTATACCCTAATAGATTGTAAGCTCTTCTCCTCCTGTATCCTCCCTTATACCCTAATAGAGTGTAAGCTCTTCTCCTCCTGTATCCTCCCTTATACCCTAATAGAGTGTAAGCTCTTCTCCTCCTGTATCCTCCCTTATACCCTAATAGAGTGTAAGCTCTTCTCCTCCTGTATCCTCCCTTATACCCTAATAGAGTGTAAGCTCTTCTCCTTCTGTATCCTCCCTTATACCCTAATAGAGTGTAAGCTCTTCTCCTTCTGTATCCTCCCTTATACCCTAATAGAGTGTAAGCTCTTCTCCTCCTGTATCCTCCCTTATACCCTAATAGAGTGTAAGCTCTTCTCCTTCTGTATCCTCCCTTATACCCTAATAGAGTGTAAGCTCTTCTCCTCCTGTATCCTCCCTTATACCCTAATAGAGTGTAAGCTCTTCTCCTCCTGTATCCTCCCTTATATCCTAATAGAGTGTAAGCTCTTCTCCTCCTGTATCCTCCCTTATACCCTAATAGAGTGTAAGCTCTTCTCCTTCTGTATCCTCCATTATACCCTAATAGAGTGTAAGCTCTTCTCCTCCTGTATCCTCCCTTATACCCTAATAGAGTGTAAGCTCTTCTCCTACTGTATCCTCCCTTATACCCTAATAGAGTGTAAGCTCTTCTCCTCCTGTATCCTCCCTTATACCCTAATAGAGTGTAAGCTCTTCTCCTTCTGTATCCTCCATTATACCCTAATAGAGTGTAAGCTCTTCTCCTCCTATATCCTCCCTTATACCCTAATAGAGTGTAAGCTCTTCTCCTTCTGTATCCTCCCTTATACCCTAATAGAGTGTAAGCTCTTCTCCTCCTGTATCCTCCCTTATACCCTAATAGAGTGTAAGCTCTTCTCCTCCTGTATCCTCCCTTATACCCTAATAGAGTGTAAGCTCTTCTCCTCCTGTATCCTCCCTTATACCCTAATAGAGTGTAAGCTCTTCTCCTCCTGTATCCTCCCTTATACCCTAATAGAGTGTAAGCTCTTCTCCTCCTGTATCCTCCCTTATACCCTAATAGAGTGTAAGCTCTTCTCCTCCTGTATCCTCCCTTATACCCTAATAGATTGTTAGCTTTTCTCTCCTCTGTATCCTCCTTAATAGCCTCAGAGATTGTGAGGCTATAAAGAGTGCTTGCTCCCTCTAGTGGCCAGTGTGCAGCATGACAATGCATGTAACACCACTGAATGAGCACTAGGGGGAGCACCCTACTACAACACACTTTGCTTACTTTTACCATGACAGGCCCTGTGAATATAATGCGGATTAAACTTGACATGGGCAGAGCGTCAGCTCCCCTAATATGTAAATGGCGCTTGCGAGCTTCATTGAGCAGATTCGGCGCCGCTCACCTGTAGCGAGCAGATATTGCTCGGCTCCCTTTTATTGAAACAGAAACACATCCGCGCTTCACAAAAACGCACTCCCGGCGTGCCGAGGATTTAGTGGCCGCACAGGAACAATCCAGAGAGGAGCACGCGCAGCGTCTGGAAATGAGACGAGTCTGCCGAGCTGCTGATGGTTCTTTCCAATCTTTTGATGTCGGATTTGTAATCATTTTATCCAACGCCTGTAGAACGAAATTGTGACAGAAGAGCGAAACCGACGGTGCATTTCTGTTTTTACGTCGATTCTGGAGTGTCAGCGTACCTCCCAAGTGTCCTTGATTTGCTGTCCCTCTTTTGAGTCCATGTCCCCCTGTCCCTCTTTTGAGTCCATGTCCCCCTGTCCCTCGTTGTTCTCATTTGTCCCTCTTTGAGGTGTAACATGCAGATCTGCAGCAATAAATGATTCATTTGCCTATTCAAAGTGTTTCTATTGTTGTAACTGTTACATCCTATCTCCTATCCATCCCTCAATGAGAGGGCGTGGCTTCATCCATCCCTCAATAAGGAGGCGTGGCTTCATACATCCCTCAACGAGGGGGCGTGGCTTCATCCATCCCTCAATGAGGGGGCGTGGCATCATCCATCCCTCAATGAGGGGGCGTGGCTTCATCCATCCCTCAATAAGGAGGTGTGGCTTCATACATCCCCCAACGAGGGGGCGTGGCTTCATCCATCCCTCAATGAGAGGGCATGGCTTCATCCATCCCTCAATGAGGGGGCGTGGCTTCATACATCCCCCAACGAGGGGGCGTGGCTTCATCCATCCCTCAATGAGAGGGCGTGGCTTCATCCATCCCTCAATGAGGGGGCGTGGCTTCATCCATCCCTCAATGAGGGGCGTGGCTTGATTTAGAAATGGTACCTCTTTCCCACCCTGAAAAGTTGTTAGGTATGGTGTCAGTATGGTGGGTGGTGCAGAATGTTTTTATGTAGGAAGTTGAATTTGGATTTAGGAATTAGGTCACCGGTCACTCGTCTTTGGTTGACCAAAAATTTCTCGTTCATCCCTCGATCGCTGAAATGTGGAAAGTCGCCCAACAGAAAATACGAGAACCAGCGACACGAGCCGACGAACCTTCAGCGCCTGAACGCAGTCGTTTAATCGCAGGAGAGCCGTATGGTCGTTCGCTCGCTGGGTGAGCTCTCCATTTATCTTGTAATTTAAATAGCCCCAGACTTAGGGTTTTATTCATCAAGGGATAACGCCAGGTAGCGCCTTGTAGCGGCAGGCAGCGTCTGGTGAACGCCGGGCGCTGTACGCAAAACCACATTTATGAAAGCGATTCCAGTGAATGTCTCTAACAGCACCATGTAGCGTCTGATTCATCATTACAGGCGGCTCAGCGTATAGCGCTGGCGCTCCAGCTTCCGGAGCACCAGGTAAGACCCGTCGCTACCTGTCGCTGTCCCATACATTTCAATCCCTTTCTTCTGATTAAACAGGGTTTTTAAATTTATATTTTTTTCTCTCCAATCATTGTGTGACCTCTCCTGGCCTAGAAAGAGTCATTTCTGAAAAAGTTTTTGGACTTTTTATATTTTTATGCAGAATTGTCATTACAGGTCTGGCACTAAAGTGTTATTGTCACAATGTTATAAGTATAACAATGTCATTCCATGTGTTTTCGCTTTGTTACTGGTGGATATGTGTTCTAAAACAGACTTTAATCACACAGCATCTGGCGCTCTGTGCTACAGCGCCCAGATCCAGAGCGCCCACGCTGTGTGTGTATAGTTTTTTGATAAATATGGTGTGGAGCGCTGAGAGTCGGTCGCACTGAGCTGGCGCTACCTCTCGCTCCCTGCAGCGCTGTACTGGTGTTAGAATGCCCAGCATACATCTCATTCATCAATGCCGGCCAGGTTACTACAGCGACTGAGACTCTCTGTTACAGCGCCCGATACACGTTTACAGCGTCTACTAGCGGTCGCTCTAAATGCCGCTATACAGACGCTCATCTGCTGGTACCTGGCGCTAGTAATGAATCAGCCTTCACGTTGCAGTCCTTGCAGCCTTAGATTTAGACTTTTTGCTCCATATTTATGAGCCTTAGCACCAGGCTCCATAGTCTCCACTCCACAATCCTTAGCCTTTGACAGGACCAGATTAAGTGTGGTGGAGGCCCCGGGCACAAAATCTGGTGGAGGCCCCAGGGCCGGATGAAGTGTGGTGGAGGCCCCTGGGCACAAAATCTGGTGGAGGCCCCAGGGCCGGATGAAGTGTGGTGGAGGCCCCGGGCACAAAATCTGGTGGAGGCCCCAGGGCCGGATGAAGTGTGGTGGAGGCCCCGGGCACAAAATCTGGTGGAGGCCCCAGGGCCGGATGAAGTGCGGTGGAGGCCCCTGGAAACAAAATCTGGTGGAGGCCCCTGGAAACAAAATCTGGTGGAGGCCCCAGGGCCGGATGAAGTGTGGTGGAGGCCCCTGGGCACAAAATCTGGTGGAGGCCCCAGGGCCGGATGAAGTGCGGTGGAGGCCCCTGGAAACAAAATCTGGTGGAGGCCCCTGGAAACAAAATCTGGTGGAGGCCCCAGGACCGGTTGAAGTGTGGTGGAGGCCCCAGGGCCGGATGATGTGCGGTGGAGGCCCCTGGGCACAAAATCTGGTGGAGGCCCCACATACAGTATAAAATAATAGTCCAGCCAAGTAACTGATTGGTGGTTGTCTGGCACCCGCCCACTTACTGGAACGTCGGGTGGAGTCCCTGGTGCCCCCCTTGTGCGGGTGCGTGCTGCTTGGGAACTCCTGCTTTGCCATTCTGGGCGGGGGCGCCACACTTAATCCGGGCCCTGCCTGTTGAAGGTGCAAAGGTCCCCCCGTCTGCGTGTGTAACAAGCAGGATTCAGCAAGCGGACTTCGCGGACTTCGCTGACCCGGCCTCTAATCATTGTGCTCAAGGATACAGAACATAATAATGGCCAATAAAAAAATGGCGTATATTGCGCAATCAGCTCGCCCACGTCTCATTTACAAGATCCCCCGCGATGACAAGATTTTCTAATTTAGAGTATTGATAGGAGGATATGGATTTTCCTTCGCCGCCTGAACTTTCCATTTCTCGCCGTGGCACATGGTCTGCCAAGCAGGAAATTGCTCTTTGCTGAACACCTCCATTGTGCGGGAGCGAGACACAGGGGAGAGCGCGGCGCAAGCGTGACATTCCCAACCTGTCACCCGGGTATCTTTTTATAATGAGCTACCCGATAACTTTTTCTCCATCTCTCTATCTATATATGTGCTGTATATAAATGTAGATATAAGGAGCACAGTCCTGAAACACAAGGCTGGGGTACATATGGGGCAAGACTAGCTTTGCAAGTCTCACTTTTTAGGCCAACTGTCCCTCTGAAATCTCTGGGGATACCTAAATGTCCCAATTTGCTGACATGGGGATAGAGAGGACCTGGCGGGAAGTATGGAGGACAGAGGGGACCTGGCAGGAAGTATGGAGGACAGAGAGGACCTGGTGGGAAGTATGGAGGACAGAGAGGATCTGGCAGGAAGTATGGAGGACAGAGGGGACCTGGGGGGAAGTATGGAGGACAGAGAGGACCTGGGGAGAAGTATGGAGGACAGAGAGGACCTGGGGGGAAGTATGGAGGACAGAGAGGACCTGGCAGGAAGTATGGAGGACAAAGGGGACCTGGCGGGAAGTATGAAGGACAGAGAGGACCTGGGGGGAAGTATGGAGGACAGAGAGGACCTGGCGGGAAGTATGGAGGACAGAGAGGACCTGGCAGGAAGTATGGAGGACAGAGAGGACCTGGCGGGAAGTATGGAGGACAGAGAGGACCTGGCGGGAATTATGGAGGACAGAGAGGAGCTGGAGAGAAGTATGGAGGACAGAGAGGATCTGGCGGGAAGTATGGAGGACAGAGAGGACCTGGCGGGAAGTATGGAGGACAGAGGGGACCTGGCGGGAAGTATGGAGGACAGAGAGGACCTGGGGGGAAGTATGGAGGACAGAGAGGACCTGGCAGGAAGTATGGAGGACAGAGGGGACCTGGCGGAAAGTATGGAGGACAGAGAGGACCTGGGGAGAAGTATGGAGGACAGAGAGGACCTGGGGGGAAGTATGGAGGACAGAGAGGACCTGGCAGGAAGTATGGAGGAAAGAGGGCACCTGGCTGGAAGTATGGAGGAAAGAGAGGACCTGGGGGGGAAGTATAGTGGACAGAGGGGACCTGGCGGAAGGTATGGAGGACAAAGGGAACCTGGCGGGAAGTATGGAGGACAGAGGGGACCTGGCAGGATTTATGGAGGACAGAAGGGACCTGGCGGGAAGTATGGAGGACAGAGAGGACCTGGCAGGAAGTATGGAGGACAGAGAGGACCTGGCAGGAAGTATGGATGACAGAGAGGACCTGGCGGGAAGTATGGAGGACAAAGAGGACCTGGCAGGAAGTATGGAGGACAGAGAGGACCTGGCAGGAAGTATGGATGACAGAGAGGACCTGGCAGGAAGTATGGAGGACAAAGAGTACCTGGCGGGAAGTATGGAGGACAGAGAGCACCTGGCGGGAATTATGGAGGACAGAGGGGACTTGGCAGGAAGTATGGAGGACAGAAGAGCCTCTCTGTCCTCCATACTTTCTGCCAGAGCCAGCAAGCAAATTAATAAAGGGGGGTGTGAGTAGCTCAATCACTATTATTTATACAAAATTATTATTAATATTCAGGGCCTGGGAACTAATTTACCGCCAAGTTTAACCCTCTCATCATCTAAATATCAAGCAACAAACATGTCTAGCTCTGTGGAAAGACAGAGATTTGGTTGCATATATCTGCAGATACATGTGGAAGCCACACCGCCCCGGCAAGGCACTCTGTGTTTAGTGTGGTCCCTACTCTTAATTTTGAGTCCCCAACATTGGGACATGTAATGCAGACAAATATATGGGAGCTACTCACCTGGGAAGCTGCCAGCCTCCCTTTAGAACACTTCACAGGGAGAGATCCATATTGACTGAATTCCTCCCTGCTTGTGTTCATGGCAATTCAAATGAATAAAGGGGGGTGGGAGCAGCTCAATCACTATTATTTATGCAAAATTACAAGCAACACATCTCTCTCACTTCCATCTAAGCAGGACTATTAGCGCAATTCTAATCTCCGGCAAGCTCCTCATTGCCGCGCTCCCGTCTCTTGGTGATAACAGGGAGATATGGACTCAAAAGAGGGACAGTCCCTCCAAATGAGGGACACTTGGTAGGTATGCAATGTATTCTCCACACTTCCTGACCAGTCTCTTCTGTCTTCCATACTTGCTGAGCCCCTCCTCCTGACCTCCATACTTCCTGCTGACTTCTTCATGTCCCCAATACCTCCCAACAGCTCCCCACTTTCTCCATGCCTTCTCACAGATCTCCCCTGGGAGATTGTCCTCCATACTTCCAGCCAGATCCTCTCTGTCTTCCATACTTCCCGCCAGATCCTCTCTGTCCTCCATACTTTCCACCAGGTCCCATCTGTCCTCCATACTTCCCGCTAGGTCCTCTCTGTCCTCCATACTTCCCGCCAGAGCCTCTCTGACCTCCATACTTACCGCCAGATCCTCTCTGTCCTCCATACTTTCTACCAGGTCCCCTCTGTCCTCCATACTTCCTGCCAGATCCTCTCTGTCCTCCATACCGCCCGCCAGGTCCTCTCTGTTCTCCATACTTCCTGTCACAGCCTCTCTGTCCTCCATACTTCCCGCCAGATCGTCTCTGTCCTCCATACTTCCCACCATGTCCCCTCTGTCCTTCATACTTCCCGCCAGATCCTCTCTGTCCTCCATACTTCCGCCAGATCCTCTCTGTCCTCCATACTTCCTGCCAGGTCCTCTCTGTCCTCCATACTTCCTGCCGGGTCTGCTCTGTCCAACATACTTCCCGCCTGAGCCTCTCTGCGCTCCATACTTCCTGCCAGAGCCTTTCTGTCTTCAATACTTCCTGCCAGGTCCTCTCTGTCCTCCATACTTCCTGCCAGGTCCTCTCTGTTCTCCATACCTCCTGCCAGGTCCTTTCTGTACTTCATACTTCCCGCCAGGTCCTCCCTGACCTCCATACTTCCTACCAGAGCCTCTCTGTCCTCCATACTTCCTGCCAGGTTCCCCTCTGACCTCCATACTTCTCGCCACGTCCTCTCTGTCCTCCATACTTCCCGCCAGGTCCTCTCTGTCCTCCATACTTCCCGCCAAGTCCTCTCTGTCCTCCATACTTCCCACCAGAGCCTCTCTGTCCTCCATACTTCCCGCCATGTCTCCTCTGTCCTCCATACTTCCCGCCAGAGCCTCTCTCTCCACCATATTTCCCGCCGGATCCTCTCTGTCCTTCATACTTCCCGCCAGATCCTCTCTGTCCTCCATACTTCCAGCCAGATCCTCTCTGTCCTCCATACTTCCAGCCAGGTCCTCTCTGTTCTCCATACCTCCTGCCAGGTCCTTTCTGTACTTCATACTTCCTGCCAGGTCCTCCCTGACCTCCATACTTCCTACCAGAGCCTCTCTGTCCTCCATACTTCCTGCCAGGTTCCCCTCTGACCTCCATACTTCTCGCCACGTCCTCTCTGTCCTCCATACTTCCCGCCAGGTCCTCTCTGTCCTCCATACTTCCCGCCAAGTCCTCTCTGTCCTCCATACTTCCCACCAGAGCCTCTCTGTCCTCCATACTTCCCGCCATGTCTCCTCTGTCCTCCATACTTCCCGCCAGAGCCTCTCTCTCCACCATATTTCCCGCCGGATCCTCTCTGTCCTTCATACTTCCCGCCAGATCCTCTCTGTCCTCCATACTTCCAGCCAGATCCTCTCTGTCCTCCATACTTCCAGCCAGATCCTCTCTGTCCTCCATACTTCCCACCAGGTTCTCTATGTCCTCAATACTTCCCGCCAGATCCTCCCTGTCCTCCATGTTTCCCGCCAGATCCTCTCTGACCTACATGCTTCCTGCCAGGTCCTCTCTGTTCTCCATACCTCCTGCCAGGTCCTTTCTGTACTTCATACTTCCCTCCAGGTCCTCTCTGACCTCCATACTTCCTACCAGAGCCTCTCTGTCCTCCATACTTCTCGCCAGGTCCTCTCTGTCCTCCATACTTCCCACCAGGTCCTCTCTGTCCTCCATACTTCCCACCAGAGCCTCTCTGTCCTCCAAACTTCCCGCCATGTCCTCTGTCCTCCATACTTCCCGCCAGAGCCTCTCTGACCTCCATACTTACCGCCAGATCCTCTCTGTCCTCCATACTTTCTACCAGGTCCCCTCTGTCCTCCATACTTCCTGCCAGATCCTCTCTGTCCTCCATACCACCCGCCAGGTCCTCTCTGTTCTCCATACTTCCTGTCACAGCCTCTCTGTCCTCCATACTTCCCGCCAGATCCTCTCTGTCCTCCATACTTCCCACCATGTCCCCTCTGTCCTTCATACTTCCCGCCAGATCCTCTCTGTCCTCCATACTTCCGCCAGATCCTCTCTGTCCTCCATACTTCCTGCCAGGTCCTCTCTGTCCTCCATACTTCCTGCCGGGTCTGCTCTGTCCAACATACTTCCCGCCTGAGCCTCTCTGCGCTCCATACTTCCCGCCAGAGCCTTTCTGTCTTCAATACTTCCTGCCAGGTCCTCTCTGTCCTCCATACTTCCTGCCAGGTCCTCTCTGTTCTCCATACCTCCCGCCAGGTCCTTTCTGTACTTCATACTTCCCGCCAGGTCCTCCCTGACCTCCATACTTCCTACCAGAGCCTCTCTGTCCTCCATACTTCCTGCCAGGTTCCCCTCTGACCTCCATACTTCTCGCCACGTCCTCTCTGTCCTCCATACTTCCCGCCAGGTCCTCTCTGTCCTCCATACTTCCCGCCAAGTCCTCTCTGTCCTCCATACTTCCCACCAGAGCCTCTCTGTCCTCCATACTTCCCGCCATGTCTCCTCTGTCCTCCATACTTCCCGCCAGAGCCTCTCTATTCACCATATTTCCTGCCGGATCCTCTCTGTCCTTCATACTTCCCGCCAGATCCTCTCTGTCCTCCATACTTCCAGCCAGATCCTCTCTGTCCTCCATACTTCCAGCCAGGTCCTCTCTGTTCTCCATACCTCCCGCCAGGTCCTTTCTGTACTTCATACTTCCCGCCAGGTCCTCCCTGACCTCCATACTTCCTACCAGAGCCTCTCTGTCCTCCATACTTCCTGCCAGGTTCCCCTCTGACCTCCATACTTCTCGCCACGTCCTCTCTGTCCTCCATACTTCCCGCCAGGTCCTCTCTGTCCTCCATACTTCCCGCCAAGTCCTCTCTGTCCTCCATACTTCCCACCAGAGCCTCTCTGTCCTCCATACTTCCCGCCATGTCTCCTCTGTCCTCCATACTTCCCGCCAGAGCCTCTCTCTCCACCATATTTCCCGCCGGATCCTCTCTGTCCTTCATACTTCCCGCCAGATCCTCTCTGTCCTCCATACTTCCAGCCAGATCCTCTCTGTCCTCCATACTTCCAGCCAGATCCTCTCTGTCCTCCATACTTCCCACCAGGTTCTCTATGTCCTCAATACTTCCCGCCAGATCCTCCCTGTCCTCCATGTTTCCCGCCAGATCCTCTCTGACCTACATGCTTCCTGCCAGATCCTCTCTGTTCTCCATACCTCCTGCCAGGTCCTTTCTGTACTTCATACTTCCCTCCAGGTCCTCTCTGACCTCCATACTTCCTACCAGAGCCTCTCTGTCCTCCATACTTCTCGCCAGGTCCTCTCTGTCCTCCATACTTCCCACCAGGTCCTCTCTGTCCTCCATACTTCCCACCAGAGCCTCTCTGTCCTCCAAACTTCCCGCCATGTCCCCTGTCCTCCATACTTCCCGCCAGAGCCTCTCTGTCCTCCATATTTCCCGCCAGATCCTCTCTGTCCTCCATACTTCCCGCCAAGTCCTCTCTGTCCTCCATACTTCCCACCAGAGCCTCTGTCCTCCATTCTTCCTGCCATGTCCCCTCTGTCCTTCATACTTCCCGCCAGAGCCTCTCTGTCCTCCATACTTCCCCCAGATCCTCTCTGTCCTCCATACTTCCTGCCAGATCCTCTCTGTCCTCCATACTTCCCGCCAGATCCTCTCTGTCCTCCATACTTCCCACCAGGATCTCTATGTCCTCCATTCTTCCCGCTAGATCCTCCCTGTCCTCCATACTTCCCGCCATGTCACCTCTGTCCTCCATACTTCCCACCAGGATCTCTATGTCCTCAATACTTCCCGCTAGATCCTCCCTATCCTCCATGCTTCCTGCCAGGTCCTCTCTGTTCTCCATACCTCCTGCCAGGTCCTTTCTGTACTTCATACTTCCCTCCAGGTCCTCTCTGACCTCCATACTTCCTACCAGAGCCTCTCTGTCCTCCATACTTCTCGCCAGGTCCTCTCTGTCCTCCATACTTCTCGCCAGGTCCTCTCTGTCCTCCATACTTCCCACCAGGTCCTCTCTGTCCTCCATACTTCCCGCCAGAGCCTCTCTGTCCTCCATATTTCCCGCCAGATCCTCTCTGTCCTCCATACTTCCCGCCAAGTCCTCTCTGTCCTCCATACTTCCCACCAGAGCCTCTGTCCTCCATTCTTCCTGCCATGTCCCCTCTGTCCTTCATACTTCCCGCCAGAGCCTCTCTGTCCTCCATACTTCCCCCAGATCCTCTCTGTCCTCCATACTTCCTGCCAGATCCTCTCTGTCCTCCATACTTCCCGCCAGATCCTCTCTGTCCTCCATACTTCCCACCAGGATCTCTATGTCCTCCATTCTTCCCGCTAGATCCTCCCTGTCCTCCATACTTCCCGCCATGTCCCCTCTGTCCTCCATACTTCCCACCAGGATCTCTATGTCCTCAATACTTCCCGCTAGATCCTCCCTATCCTCCATACTTCCCGCCAGATCCTCTCTGTCCTCCATTCTTCCTGCCAGATCCTCTCTGTCCTCCATACTTCCCGCCAGATCCTCTCTGTTCTCCATACTTCCCACCAGGATCTCTATGTCCTCAATACTTCCCGCTAGATCCTCCCTGTCCTCCATACTTCCCGCCATGTCCCCTCTGTCCTCCATACTTCCCACCAGGATCTCTATGTCCTCAATACTTCCTGCTAGATCCTCCCTGTCCTTCATACTTCCCGTCAGATCCTCTCTGTCCTCCATACTTCCCACCAGGATCTCTATGTCCTCAATACTTCCCGCTAGATCCTCCCTGTCCTCCATACTTCCCGGCAGATCCTCTCTGACCTCCATGCTTCCCGCCAGATCCTCTCTGACCTCCATGCTTCCCGCCAGATCCTCTCTGTTCTCCATACTTCCCGCCAGATCCTCTCTGTCCTCCATACTTCCCGCCAGATCCTCTCTGTCCTCCATACTTCCCACCAGGATCTCTATGTCCTCAATACTTCCCGCTAGATCCTCCCTGTCCTCCATACTTCCCGCCAGATCCTCTCTGACCTCCATGCTTCCCTCCAGATCCTCTCTGTTCTCCATACTTCCCGCCAGATCCTCTCTGTCCTCCATACTTCCCGCCAGATCCTCTCTGTCCATGTGCAAAACCTGGTGCACCACAGATCCTTTCACAAATAGAGGCGTGCTTAACACTCTACTATTGATGCAAACAAAGAAATGGAGACTGGGGTACAACAAATCCCCCAGCGCTCACAAACTAAGGGAGCACAACCAATAAAAATCTATACAATCTTTTATTTTGAAAAGCACAACAAAACATACATGTAAGACAACCATGAAAGACACATTAAAAAACCCTTGCTGTTTGTCCTGTATAATAATGAAATCAAATTACACTCCTCATAAGTAACCCATATAGTATAGGGCTCTAACCTGCTATAAAAAATCTACTACCCAAGCCTATATCTATCTATATACCTGTGTGGCTAAAAATACCCTATTGTGCCGGCACAAAAAGAGGAAAAACACTAAATAAACAATGCTTCGTGCACAAAAATCAATACCGTCAAATCCTAAATAATGCCAGTGCAAAAAGTGCTACAATTGGTAATAAAAAGCAATATAAATGTACATAGTGCAAAACCAATAAGACCATCCAAATTCATATCTCCAACTCATTGTGACAATCAAATAAATATATGATAAAGTAGTGACATATATATTGATTAGAGCAGATTAAGGGCACAAGAAAAAAAGTGCATAACAAAGAAAACCAATACTCAGCTATTGAAAAATAAGCGGGCTATGCCAGGGAGGAAGAGCAGGACAGCAGGGGGTATTTCCACCCTCTGTCCTCCATACTTGCTGCCAGGTCCTTTCTGTACTTCATACTTCCCTCCAGGTCCTCTCTGACCTCCATACTTCCTACCAGAGCCTCTCTGTCCTCCATACTTCCCGCCAGGTTCCCCCTGACCTCCATACTTCTCGCCAGGTCCTCTCTGTCCTCCATAATTCCCGCCAGGTCCTCTCTGTCCTCCATACTTCCCACCAGAGCCTCTCTGTCCTCCATACTTCCCGCCAGATCCTCTCTGTCCTCCATACTTCCCACCAGATCCTCTCTGTCCTCCATACTTCCCACCAGGTTCTCTATGTCCTCAATACTTCCCGCCAGATCCTCCCTGTCCTCCATACTTCCCACCAGAGCCTCTCTGTCCTCCATATTTCCCACCAGATACTCTCTGTCCTTCATACTACCCGCCAAATCCTCCCTGTCCTCCATACTTCCCGCCAGGTCCTCTCTGTCCTCCATACTTCCCACCAGGTCCTCTCTGTCCTCCATACGTCCCACCAGATCAACTCCATGTCCTCCATACTTTCTGGCCAGATCCACTCTGTTCTCCATACTTTTTGGCCAGGTCCTCTCCGTCCTCCATACTTCCCACCAGGTCCCCTCCGTCCTCCATACTTCCCACCAGGTATCCTCTGTCCTCCATACCTCCCACCAGATCAAGTCTGTCCTCCATACTTCCTGCTAGATCCACTCTGTCCTCCATACCTCTCACCAGATCAACTCCGTGTCCTCCATACTTCCCGCTAGGTTCCCCCTGACCTCCATATTTCCCGCCAGAGCCTCTCTGACCTTCATACTTCCCACCAGAGTCTCTCTGTCCTCCATACTTCCCACCAGGTCCCCTCTGTCCTCCATACTTCCTGCCAGGTTCCCTCTGTCCTCCATACTTCTCGCCAGGTCCCCTCTGTCCTCCACACTTCCCGCCAGGTCCCCTCTGACCTCCATACTTTCCGACAGGTCCCCTCTGTCCTCGATACTTTCTGCCAGGTTCCCCTGACCTCCATACTTCCCACCCAGTTGCCCCTGTGGGATCCAATGACGCCCCTCCAGCAGGCAACACATCTCTCTCACTTAGAGCAGGACTATTAGCGCGGTTCTAATCTCCGGCAAGCTCCTCATTGCCGCGCTCCCGTCTCTCTTCATTTTGACGATTGCATTTTTCTTTTCCTGCGACACTACGGGATGTTTATTAAACTTTTTTATTTTTTTAGACGTTGTCGGGTTTCAAGGGATTTCCCGTCAAATCATCTCTCGCTGGAGCCCATATTACACCCATAAAGGACGGCGGCGCCCGAGGTGAGGCCTCGATGCAAATCAAGCATCTGAGAAGCAGGTAGGATAAGGCGCGCCCCCGCCATTAAATATTTCATGAAAGTTTGAGAAGCCAGAGACGTTTCATCCGACTGCCGCAACCCACCGCCGACCACTTAGAAATCCGTTGTTACTCTGACAGGTGTCGACGCGGGATGAATATATATATATATATATATATATATATATATTTACAACGGCACATGACAGCTCCCAAATCTCCGGAAGCATGAAAAGGCCTCGGATCCTTTCCTCCGCCGCGTTTCCCCGTC
Source organism: Gastrophryne carolinensis (assembly GCA_027917425.1). Taxonomy (NCBI): domain Eukaryota; kingdom Metazoa; phylum Chordata; class Amphibia; order Anura; family Microhylidae; genus Gastrophryne; species Gastrophryne carolinensis. The sequence continues at coordinate 484,367,444 of CM051237.1, read as the reverse complement.
TCAGCACTTTTCTCAGACTCTCCTGGCAAAAATCTTCGCTGAATTATCAGTTTGTGAGGAGAGACGGAAATATAGATCAATGTTATTGCGCACCAGCGTCCCATCCTCCGCGCTTATATCCAGGGCTAACTGACAGACGAGACGGAGCGAACGCTGCCAAGGACCCGACTGCTTCCTCAGCTGCCCGAGGGGGCGAGACAGGAGGACATGGTGCCCCCCACACATATATTTAATGATGCCCCTCGAGAGGAGCGAGGCAGCTCACGCGCTGTCACTATAAAGCAATGAAAGATTGTATGATTGTCTGTAAAGGGGAACCGAACCTTCCTCTGCAGCTCTGTGACAGGTAGAGGACCTAAATTACTCACCTACCCCATACCTCCCAAGTGCCCCTCATTTGAAGGGACTGTCCCTCTTTGGAGTCTATGCCCCCCTGTCCCTCGTTGTTCTCATTTTTCCTTCTTTGAGGTGTAACATGCAGATCTGCAGCAATAAATGATTCATTTGCCTATTCAAAGTGTTTCTATTGTTGTAACTGTTACAATGTATTTCCTATCCATCCCTCAATGAGGGGGCGTGGCTTCATCCATCCCTCAACGGGGGGGGGGCGTGGCTTCACCCATCCCTCAATGAGGGGATGTGACTAAATTGACATATTGTCCCTCTTTGAGGTGTAACATGCAGATCTGCAGCAATAAATGATTCATTTGCCTATTCAAAGTGTTTCTATTGTTGTAACTGTTACAATGTATCTCTCATCCATCCCTCAATAAGGGGCGTGGCTTTATCCATCCCTCAGCGAGGGGGCGTGGCTTCACCCATCCCTCAATGAGGGGTGTGGCTACATTTACATACTGTCCCTCTTTGAGGTGTAACATGAAGATCTGCAGCAATAAATGATTCATTTTCCTATTCAAATTGTTTCTATTGTTGTAACTGAATCTTCTATTCATCAATCAATGTGGGGGTGTGGCTTAATTTAATAATTGTCCCTCTTTCCCACCAGGGACGGCAAGGGCTCCGGGACAAGGTGAGTGAAACAAGGCTTCTTGGGGGGTTTTACACAGTATCCCAATTCAGGAAGCACCAAGGAGTGGAACTCGGGTGGCCCTGGAGTCTTTTAAAATCCAGGGCCTCCGATGTTCCTCTATAAACCATCAGTGAGGGGGCCCTCGGGCCCCTTGCGGTGTGGTATGGCGCTCAGTACATGGTGGTAAAGTTACATGTATGGCGAATACTCCCAAAGAATAGAACATAAAATATTAGAAAGAATAAAATAATAGAATAATAGAAATAATAGAATGACAAAGTATAGAACGAATGACAGAAAGAAAGGGAAATAAAGAACAAAAGAAGGAAGAATTAAAACAATGAAAGCAGGAAAGACAAAAACTAGAGAAGAATGACAAAAAAAGAAAGAATAGATGGAAAGTAATGAAATATTATAAAAGATACATGAAAAGAAATAAAAAACAAAAGCATACATTGAATGACAGAAATAAATAAAGAGAGTGAATGAATGACAGAAAGAACGAATAAAAGGAATAACAGAATAACAGAAAAAAGCAGAAAAGAGAGAACGAATGAGAGAAAAAAAGAAATGGTGGGAAGGAAAGAAAGAAAAAATAGAAGGACTGACAGAGAAAAGAAGGTATAACAGAATAAAGAGAAGAAAGAAAGAGGCAATAGCAGAACTGACATAGGAAACAAAGAACTAACATACTCACCTTTTCCTAGCAGAGCTCCATCTGACCGGGGGCAGAACATCGTCTACCTTTCATGCCTTCAATGAGCCCTTAGAAAGATACTCACCTTCTACTTTTCCTTGCAGAGCTCCATCCATTAGGGGACAAGATACGGGCAGGCTGATTCATCACTAACGCCAGGTAGCGACAGATGAGCGTCTGTAGCGGCATTTTCAGAGCGCCCGCTAGTAGTCGCAGTTAGGGATGAGCGAATCGATCCGGACGAACCCGGATTCGATCCGAATTTCATGAAAAATTCGATTCGGATCGAATCCGAATTTCCCCGCGATTCGATCGCTCGAAGTTTTCCTTTAACATCCATTCATTTACATACAGGCATTCTAAGATGGCGGACGGGACATGTCTGGACATCTACCCCGCGCCAGTGCAAGCTGGGGCAGTCACATGCAGCCTATCAGCAGCCAGCAAGCCCGGTGACGTCACAGCGCTATTTAAGTCGGCCATCTTGCTTTTCCTTCCTCATTTCTCTATTGCATTCGTGAGAGACAGGACGCTGTAGTGAGGGAGAGGCAGTTAGACAGGCAGGGACAGACAGGGACAGGCTGGAGACAGGCTGGAGACAGGCAGGAGACAGACAGAAAGTCAGCGAAAAACAGGGAAAGTTAGGAAAAATCGGAGGCAGTCACAGGGAGATTTTTTTTTTTTTCATCCAGCCTGAGTGTTTGTTACTGGCTGGCTGACTGGCTTTGTTAGCGTTTTCAGGCTGCTTATACACTTACTGTGCATATATACTGAACTGATCTCAAGTCTGCTGTGAGGCATCCCATTCTGTGACTACAGCAGCCTCTATTTAAGACCATAACCATTTGCACCTATTATAATTGAAATTAGGCCTGATAAAGACACTTTTGCTGTGCATAGCACTACTGCCTGCCAGGTGCACTCCTGTTTGGGGCATCCCATTCTGTGACTACAGCAGCCTCCATTTAAGACCATATAACCATTTGCACTTATTCTAATTGAAATTAGGCCTGATAAAGACACTTTTGCTGTGCATAGCACTACTGCCTGCCAGGTGCACTCCTGTTGTGGCATCCCATTCTGTGACTACACCAGCCTCTATTTAAGACCATATAACCATTTGCACTTATTCTAATTGAAATTAGGCCTGATAAAGACACTTTTGCTGTGCATAGCACTACTGGTCCCAGGTGCACTCCTGTTTGGGGCATCCCATTCTGTGACTACAGCAGCCTCTATTTAAGACCATAACCATTTGCACTTATTCTAATCGAAATTAGGCCTGATAAAGACACTTTTGCTGTGCATATTCTTACTGCTGCCTGCCAGGTGCACTCCTGTTTGGGGCATCCCATTCTGTGACTACAGCAGCCTCTATTTAAGACCATAACCATTTGCACCTATTATAATTGAAATTAGGCCTGATAAAGACACTTTTGCTGTGCATAGCACTACTGCCTGCCAGGTGCACTCCTGTTTGGGGCATCCCATTCTGTGACTACAGCAGCCTCTATTTAAGACCATATAACCATTTGCACTTATTCTAATTGAAATTAGGCCTGATAAAGACACTTTTGCTGTGCATATTCTTACTGCTGCCTGCCAGGTGCACTCCTGTTGTGGCATCCCATTCTGTGACTACACCAGCCTCTATTTAAGAACATAACCATTTGCACTTATTCTAATTGAAATTAGGCCTGATAAAGACTCTTTTGCTGTGCATGCTACTACTGGTCCCAGGTGCACTCCTGTTGTGGCATCCCATTCTGTGACTACACCAGCCTCTATTTAAAAACATAACCATTTGCACTTATTCTAATTGAAATTAGGCCTGATAAAGACACTTTTGCTGTGCATGCTACTACTGGTCCCAGGTGCACTCCTGTTGGGGCATCCCATTCTGTAACATACCATACCCCTCTTTATTTACACTAAGCAGCTCTCTTATTTACACTAAGCAGGCCTGTTGGAGGCTGAGTGTTACTGCTCACTTTTGGTGTGCATTATATTCTGTTTCATATAGACCCACCGCTGCCTGGGGGTTCTTAAAATATCACCTACTACCAGGCCAGTTAGACTATGTCGGGCAGACAAGTGCCTGGAAGTGAAAAGAGGAGTGGCAGAGGCCAAGATTCCGCAGGCAGAGCTCGCAGCAGACTGTGGGCCAGTAGCAGCAGGAGTCACACTGAGAGACCTAATCTGCCAGTATCTGCTAGCGGTCGGGTCTCCACCAGTAACGCATCTGCCGTGGTAGATTGGTTGACGCGCTCATCAACAACATCATCATAACTTACGTCTGAGACCCCCAGTCTAGGGTCGGTAGGTTCCTCTGACACAACCCTGAGTTGGCATGCCCCGAGAGCAGTCCCTGTCCTCCCATTACCTCTGTCCTACGCCGTTCCCTCCCCCAGCGACATATCCTATGCTTTGGGTTCAGCTCCACTCTTTAGTGAGGAGGACGATCAGATAGAGGACAGTCAGCAGCTACTGCCCAGCCAAGAAATGGAGGTGGCTTCTCTAGCTAGGCAGACAAATAGTGATGTGGACAGTGTCGTGGGTGCTGCGAGCGTTCCAGCTCCTGCGCCAGACATCAGTGACGTACAGCCACAACTCGGTGATAATGATGATGACGATGAAGCCGATCGCACTTGGGAGCCGGGTGATGAAGGGGCTTCATCGTCATCATCAGGAGAAGAGGGGCGCAGGTTGCCCCGGAGTCAGCAGCTGAGGCAGCAAGGTGGTAGCAGTCAGCATGGGGGCACAATCCCAAAGGCTGGAGCCGGGCGGGGCCGGGGCCGGGGTAGAGCACCTGCTGTGCGGCAGTCTACCTTATCGGGAGGTAGTGGAGCAGGGGTTCCTGGAGTTGGCAACAGCAGCAGTGAATCAGTGAGGCCAGGGGGTGGGAAAAGTAGCTACTCGGCAGTGTGGCAGTTTTTCCTGAAGCATCCGCAGGAGGGTAACATGGCCACATGCAAGATATGTAGGCAAAAGGTGAAGCATGGCCAGGGTCCAAATGTTGGCACCACGGCCCTGCGTCAACATATGATGCGTCACAATAAAGCGACCTGGGAGAACCGAGGCTCCCAAGGGGTGGTCCAGTCTGCTTCCTCACCAAGTGAGCTCCCAATTTCTGCCAGCCAAGGCTCCAGCACCTCAGCCGAAGGCAGCTGTGCGTCATACCCATCCTCTGTCGCTCCTGCTCCTCCTCCTCCTCCTCCAAGTCATGCATCCCGCCAGCAATCCATCAGCGAAGCCATGTCCAAGAGACAGCAGTATGCGCCCACTCATCCTACGGCGCAGAAGCTGAATGTGCTCCTGTCCAAGTTGCTGGTGCTGCAGTCGCTCCCTTTTCAGGTGGTGGAATCTGCACCTTTCAGAGAACTGATGGCTTGTGCCGAGCCGAGGTGGAGAGTCCCAAGCCGTCATTTCTTTGCCAAGAAGGCAGTACCAGCGCTGCACACTTTTGTTGAACAGAAGGTGGGCCAGTCCTTGAGCCTGTCGGTGTGTAGCAAAGTGCATGGCAGCGCCGACATCTGGAACTGTAACTACGGTCAGGGACAGTACATGTCGTTTACGGCTCACTGGGTGAATGTGGTCCCTTTGCAGCAGCAGCAGCAGCAACTTGGACAGGTCACGCCGCTTTGGCCTCCGCGCTCCCTGCCCGTTGGGCCTGTGACACCGTGCGACTCGGCCTCCTCATCCTCCGCCATCTCCTCACCCTCCACTATAGGCTCAAGTCTCAGTGCCCCTCCAGTCTACCATGTGTGCAGGGCACGGAGGTGTCACGCAGTGCTTCACATGGTTTGTCTTGGCGAACGGAGTCACACAGGGGAGGAACTGCTTAAATGTATTCATCAGGAAATCCAAACATGGCTTACTCCAAGAAAACTTAAAATGGGAATCATGGTTACCGACAATGGGAAGAACATTTTGTCTGCGCTGCACCAAGGAAGCCTGACCCATGCCCCCTGCATGGTTCACGTCTTCAATCTGGTTGTCAAGCGGTTTCTGAAGTGTTCCCCCCATCTGCAAGACATCCTAACAACTTCAAGGAAACTTTGCATGCACTTCAGCCACTCATACACCGCCAAACACACCCTTCTTGAGCTACAGCGTCAGAATGGTATCCCCCAACATAGTCTGATTTGCGATGTTTCCACCCGTTGGAATTCCACCCTTCACATGTTGGACCGATTATATGAACAGAGAAAAGCCATCACGGATTTCCTGATGATCCAAGCAGATAGGGGGACTCCCCTGTGTAACTTCAATGTCAACCAGTGGCAGCTCATACGTGACACCTGCCGTTTGCTCAGGCCCTTTGAGGAAGCCACTTTATTTGTCCGTCGGCAGGATTACGGGATGAACGACGTGATTCCACTGCTTCATGTACTACAGCACATGTTGGAAACCATGGCTGGTCAGGGCACTGGAGACATGGCGTTTACATCTTACGGCCACATGAACCCCGTTGGAGCTGAACTGGAGGAGGAGGAGGAAGAGGAGGAGGAGGAGTTGCCCAGCGAAACACAGTTTAGGCTTGGCGAAATGGCTGGTTTATCTAGTCAGCGGACAGGAGAGGAGGAGCAGGAGCAGCCAGAGGAGCTAGAGGTTTTTGAGGAAGGCGAGACAGAGGACCCGGGCACACCGTGGCAGTATGCAGTGGAGATGGAGACAGGTAGTCCATCCGAGTCACTTGCGCAAATGGCACGAAGCATGCTCACGTGCTTGCGTAGTGACCCCAGAATTGTTTCCATCTGTCGGCGGGATGACTTCTGGCTGTCCACCTTATTGGACCCTCGCTTCCGGCACAAAATGGGGGCATTTTTTAAACCCACCGAGAGGGAGGACAAACTGAACTACTACAAAGACATTCTACGTAGGCAGTTGGCCAATGCCTATCTGCGCCATGGTCCATACTCTCACAGGTCTGACTCGAGGGGACCTCTGCGCTCACCTTCCACTGCCATGGCCGCTGGGGGGGTTTGCAGGAGCAGCAGCAGCAGCTCCATCAGCAGCAGCCTCAGTCTTCAGTCGCTAATGAGTAGCTTTCTACACCCGCATAGTGAGGCTACTCATGAGCAGCAGGAAGACCTGGAGCAGGACCTGAACCAGCAGGTCATGTCATACTTTGACATGACCATGCCAACACACCTTGAGGATCCGCTGGACTTCTGGGCAGCCAAACTTGATTTGTGGCCGCAACTAGCAGAGTTTGCCCTGGAAAAGCTGTCCTGCCCGGCAAGTAGCGTGCCATCTGAGCGGGTGTTTAGTGCGGTGGGGGCCATAGTTACGGCGAGGAGAACTCATCTGTCAACTAAAAATGTGGAGAGACTCACCTTTGTCAAAATGAATCAGGGATGGATCAGCCAGGATTTCCACCCACCAATGCCTGATGCATGCGACTAGATTCAGCATGGTGCCACGTTTTACACTTTCCAAATGGTGCAAAACATATTTATGTCTTTAGGCCAATTTTTGGGCTCCTGCTGCTGCTGCTGCCAACTCCAGGGTGTGATTCATCCAATTTTTGGGCTCCTGAAGCCAACTCCAGTGTCTCTTTAAAGTAATATTTGGGCTCCTGCTGCTGCTGCTGCCAACTCCAGGGTGTGATTCATCCCATTTTTGGGCTCCTGAAGCCAACCCCAGTGTCTCTTTAAAGTAATATTTGGGCTCCTGCTGCTGCTGCTGCCAACTCCAGGTGTGATTCATCCAATTTTTGGGCTCCTGAAGCCAACCCCAGTGTCTCTTTAAAGTAATGTTTGGGCTCCTGCTGCTGCTGCCAACTCCAGGGTGTGATTCATCCAATTTTTGGGCTCCTGAAGCCAACCCCAGTGTCTCTTTAAAGTAATGTTTGGGCTCCTGCTGCTGCTGCCAACTCCAGGGTGTGATTCTTCCAATTTTTGGGCTCCTGAAGCCAACCCCAGGGTCTCTTTAAAGTCATGTTTGGGCTCCTGCTGCTGCTGCCAACTCCAGGGTGTGATTCATCCAATTTTTGGCCTCCTGAAGCCAACCCCAGTGTCTCTTTAAAGTAATATTTGGGCTGCTCCTGCTGCTGCTGCCAACTCCAGGGTGTGATTCATCCAATTTTTGGGCTCCTGAAGCCAACCCCAGTGTCTCTTTAAAGTAATGCTTGGGCTCCTGCTGCTGCTGCCAACTCCAGGGTGTGATTCATCCAATTTTTGGCCTCCTGAAGCCAACCCCAGTGTCTCTTTAAAGTAAAATTTGGGCTGCTCCTGCTGCTGCTGCCAACTCCAGGGTGTGATTCATCCAATTTTTGGCCTCCTGAAGCCAACCCCAGTGTCTCTTTAAAGTAATATTTGGGCTCCTGCTGCTGCCAACTCCAGGGTGTGATTAATCCAATTTTTGGCCTCCTGAAGCCAACCCCAGTGTCTCTTTAAAGTAATATTTGGGCTCCTGCTGCTACTTCTGCCAACTCCAGGGTGTGATTCATCCAATTTTTGGGCTCCTGAAGCCAACTCCAGTGTATATTTGGGCTCCTGCTGCTGCCAACTCCAGGGTGTGAATCATCCAATTTTTGGGCTCCTGAAGCCAACCCCAGGGTCTCTTTAAAGTAATATTTGGGCTCCTGCTGCTGCTGCTGCCAACTCCAGGGTGTGATTCATCCAATTTTTGGGCTCCTGAAGCCAACTCCAGTGTCTCTTTAAAGTAATGTTTGGGCTCCTGCTGCTGCTGCTGCCAACTCCAGGGTGTGATTCATCCAATTTTTGGGCTCCTGAAGCCAACTCCAGTGTCTCTTTCGGCCAATGTTTGGGCTCCTGCTGCTGCTGCTGCCAACTCCAGGGTGTGATTCATCCAATTTTTGGGCTCCTGCTGCTGCCAACTCCAGTGTCTCTTTAAAGCAATGTTTGGGCTCCTGCCCCTCATAGTGATGCCACTTCAACTCTCTTGAATTCAATTGTGCCGCTCTGCGATTCTATTAGCGATGCCTCTGATCTGCATGTGATATTTATTCAAAGTATTATTTAACTAACCCAGCACGCATCCTGTGCGTGTTACAGCAAGGCAGAATGGTTTACAACCCTATTGAGGCTCTAGGAGGCTCAGAAATAGCCGTTTTTAATAGCGATTCGTCGCGAATTAATTCGGGTCGAAACGATTTTTGTCGGAAAATTCAGCGAATCAGTCGAATCGAATTTTTCAAAAGTTCGCTCATCTCTAGACGCAGTGCTCGGCCGTGGGTCGCTAGTTTATAGCGACGGGCAGGCTGATTCATCACTAACGCCAGGTAGCGACAGATGAGCGTCTGTAGCGGCATTTTCAGAGCGTCCGCTAGTAGTCGCAGTGCTCGGCCGTGGGTCGCTAGTTTATAGCGACGGGCAGGCTGATTCATCACTAACGCCAGGTAGCGACAGATGAGCGTCTGTAGCGGCATTTTCAGAGCGCCCACTAGTAGTCACTGTGCTCGGCCGTGGGTCGCTACTTTATAGCGACTCAGTCGCTGTCCAGTAATGTTGAATACATTGTGAGGAGTCGCTAATTGACCAGTACAGCACTGTATGGGAGCGCATGTTAGCGACTGCTCATAGCGACCGACTCACAACATATTCAGCAAAAAAACAGCCTCACAAATCTCTGGCGCTGAAAAATGCTTCTCTGAAGCCCAGAGCGCAGGAGGCTGTGTGATTAAAGTCTGTTTTTCAGCATCTATCCACCAGTAACAAAGCGAAAACATATGGAATTACATTGTAACAACATTGTAACATGAACACTTTAATGGCAGAGCTGTGATGTCATTTCTGAAGAAATATATAAAAAATGAAAAAATTATGAAAAAACAGCTTATTCAATGTCAGGAGAGGTCACAGGATTATTTGTGATTTAAAAAAAAAAAAAAAAACAGTTTAAAGAGAAGGTAAGGATCGTCCATTGAAATGTATGGGGGAGCGACAGGTAGCGAGAGGTCATGCCTGGCGCTGTGCAAGGCTGAACGCTGGCGCTGTTCGCTGAGGCTGTGAAAATGATGAATCGGACGCTACATGGCGCTATCCCAGTCACTAAACAGATTCTGCTTGATAAATGTGGAATTGCGTGCTGTGTCCGGTGTTCACCTGTCGCTACCTGTCGCTACCTCTCATTAACCAGCCGCTACCTGACGCTCCTAGAGCTCCTATGTCACTTACACACATATTACACAGAATGGGGCCCGGGACTGAGCCTTCTCCTATATCACTTACACACATATTACACAGAATGGGGCCCAGGACAGAGCCTTCTCCTATGTCACTTACACACATATTACACAGAATGGGGCCCAGGACTGAGCCTTCTCCTATGTCACTTACACACATATTACACAGAATGGGGCCCAGGACAGAGCCTTCTCCTATGTCACTTACACACATATTACACAGAATGGGGCCCGGGACTGAGCCTTCTCCTATGTCACTTACACACATATTACACAGAATGGGGCCCGGGACTGAGCCTTCTCCTATGTCACTTACACACATATTACACAGAATGGGGCCCAGGACTGAGCCTTCTCCTATGTCACTTACACACATATTACACAGAATGGAGCCCAGGACTGAGCCTTCTCCTATGTCACTTACACACATATTACACAGAATGGGGCCCAGGACTGAGCCTTCTCCTATGTCACTTACACACATATTACACAGAATGGGGCCCAGGACTGAGCCTTCTCCTATGTCACTTACACACATATTACACAGAATGGGGCCCAGGACTGAGCCTTCTCCTATGTCACTTACACACATATTACACAGAATGGGGCCCAGGACAGAGCCTTCTCCTATGTCACTTACACACATATTACACAGAATGGGGCCCAGGACAGAGCCTTCTCCTATGTCACTTACACACATATTACACAGAATGGGGCCCAGGACTGAGCCTTCTCCTATGTCACTTACACACATATTACACAGAATGGGGCCCAGGACTGAGCCTTCTCCTATGTCACTTACACACATATTACACAGAATGGGGCCCAGGACTGAGCCTTCTCCTATGTCACTTACACACATATTACACAGAATGGAGGACAGAGCCTTGCGGCACACCACTTGTAACTCGCCTTTGTTCAGATTGCACACCATTAACAACAACGCTCTGATACCGATCCCTCAACCACATGGAAATCCGCTGAACTATCTCGGGATTGAGTCCTACCTTCAATCACTTATCTCTGATCTTTATGTGGTTCAGTGTGAAAGGCTTTGCTAAACTCCAGATAGGCGAGATAGACCAAGAGCTGGATAAATGAGAAGCGCTACAGGATAAATGAAATCTCGAGAAATAATAGTAACCGCTCATTAGACTCCGCGGCGCGAAACGCGCGGCCCCTGATTACAGGCCTCCGATATCCCGGCCCCTCTTATTTCCCGTTATTGCCCGGCTCAGCATAAGCAGCTTCCTCTTACTGAGCTGGATATGAAGGAAGCGCTGATAGCTCTTCAGCACCGCGGGGAAGCCGTATAACGCTGGATGGAGATTAACCCTTTCCCGGCCACCGCGCTTCTCCCAGCGCCAGAGCCTCCTCACCGCCAGTGATTATGTGCAGAGTGCCACTCGGATGCCCCCCGCTGCTCCGGCAATTGCTGGCGCACAATGGGGGGGATGGGGGGGGGGGCTTTGCGCGGCTCAGACCGATGGGGCCGGATGCTTTGCAGGTGAGATGGCGAGCAGCGGGGTTCCTCCTGCAATCTATTACTTTAACCTCCGGCGCGCAATGAGGGAGGATCGCTGCCATGAGAACGCTTACTGGAAAACTAGCGGGTGTCATATATATCATATATATATATATATATTACAGTTCCCAGTCGGATGGAGCTCTGCTAGGAATAGGTGAGTGGCCGGCTGATTCATCACTAACGCCAGGTAGCGACAGTGTACTCGACATTACTGGACAGCGACTGAGTCGCTATGAAGTAGCGACCCTCGGCTGAGCACAGCGACTACTAGCGGGCACTCTGAAAATGCCGCTACAGATGCTCATCTGTCGCTACCTGGCGTTAGTGATGAATCAGCCTGCTCGACGCTGGCTTAGTCGGTGTGACGTCAGTGGCTCCAAACGCACTGATTGGACAAGCCGCCGCGCATGCGCCGTAGAACCGGGAAGAGGTGAGTTGTGCTCTGCGATCTGGGGGGTGCCCTGGGGGAAAGGACCAAAACCCAGGATAGTCAAAATCCTTGGTTTTGGTCCACTTTAAAAGTGGATATGTGGTAAGCAGGAGATCGGTGTCATATGCAGTGGAGGGTTATTTATATAGTGATAAGAAGACGGAGGAATGTTACTTAAATGTGAATCATTAAAATGAAGGACTTTATTGCTGGACTTTTAACAAAAGTGTTACATTTTTTTGACTATTCGCTTTAAAGTTTTAATATGTACATTTCACTTTAGAGGAATATGAGCATAAGCTCCACACGGTGGTTTATTTTATATATTAGGTTATGGATGCCGTTTGAGCCTATGGTTAACTGTGTATTTTTAGATATATTACTTGTGAAATCGGACACTTAGAGGCCGATTCATTAATAGCGGCAGGTAGCGACGGTTGAGCGACTGTAGCGGCATTTTCAGAGCGCCCGCGAGTAGTCGCTGTGCTTGGCCGTTGTTCGGTAGTTGATAGCGACTCAGTCGGTTTGCCATGTTGAATATTGGGTGAGGAGTCGCTATTTGACAGGTTCCGCGCTGTATGGGAGCGCATGATAGCGACTGGCCCTAGCGACCGGCTCCCACCATATTCATTAAAAAATCACGCTCAAAAAATTCTCGCGCTGTGAAATGCTTGTTTAAACCCCAGAGCGCTGGCGGCGATGGGTTAAAAGTAGTTTTTTAACCCCCAAACAACCATATTTTTGGAAACCAAAAAAAAATAGTTTTTTTAATAATTTGGTAATATGAATACATTAATATCAGACCTGTAATATCAATTCTGTACAATTTTTTTATTTTATTTTTTTTACCTTAAAAAATTATCTAAAATGGCAGAAGTGGTCACAGAAATTTAAAAAAAATAAAAAAAAAAAAAAAACATTAATAACAATTAATTATTAATATTTAAAGATTGTTCCATTGAAATGCATTGGAGAGCGCCAGGTAGCGAGAGGTCATACCTGTCGCTGTTCAAGGTTGGACGCTGGCGCTGTGGGCTGAGGCTGGAATAATGATGAATGAGTGGCTATCTGGCGCTATCTCAGTCGCTAAGCAGGATTGGCTTGATAAATGTGTGATTGTGGTGGAGAGCCGGCGTTCTCGTGGCGGGGTCCGTCATTACCGGCCGCTCACCAGTCGCTACCTGTTGCTACTCCTTCATAAATAAGGGCCATAATATATACTGAGCGCAGTATTTTGCTGAAAAAGTTATGGTTAGAAGACAAGCTTCAGGGGTCACCCTGTGGGCAGAAGACAAGCAGGTAGAAGAGAAAAGATCAGTTCATGGTCGGTCAAGAAGATCAGAATGGTCACAGGACTATAAGGCAGGTATCAACAGAAGACAAGCGGAGATTAGTCCATGGCATGGACAAGCGCATCTAGATTGGCACAGGCTGGTGGAAAAGATGTCTAAGCTCAACATTCCTCAAAACATCTGTGTTTGGACAGGAAGCTTTCTAACAGATCGTTCCCAAATAGTTAGACTTGGACCACTGCGGTCAAGTGTCAGACACACCAACACCGGTGCCCGTCAGGGCTGTGTTCTGTCACCTCTCCTGTTCTTCATCTACACCATCGACTGCACCTCCTTGGCCAACTCTGTGAAAATTGTAAAAAGCCGATGACACAACCGTTATAGGTCTGGTCAGGAACAGTAACGAGGGAATCTACCGAGGAGCAGTGGAGGACCTTGTCAGTTGGTGCACCAGACACAATCTGGTAATAAACCCATCAAAAACCCTGGAGATGGTAGTGAGCTTCAGCAGGAATCCGGCACCCATCTCACCCCTGTTCATCAAGGGGGTGGAAATTAAAAGAGCGAGTGAGACTAAATTTCTTGGTTTGACCATCTCCAACAACCTCAGATGGGAAAGGAAAACCTGGGTTCTACTGGGGAAATCGCAACAGAGACTGTTTCCTGAGGCAACTGAAGAAGACGGGACTATCAAAAAGGTTGTTAGTGCTCTTCTTTAATGCTGTCATAGGTTCCATACTATGCTTTTCCTTTCCTGTCTGGTTTGAGGGATCAACTAAACAAGACAAGTGTAGACTCCAAAGAACAATCAACACAGCAGAAAGAATAATTGGGGCCCCCTTACCATCCCTGCAGGAATTGCACAAACGCAGAACAAAGACACGGGCAGAAAAGGTCCTTCGGATTTACCATCTGGGCGGCGTCTTGCGGTGCCAACTTGCAGGACTTCTAGATCTAAGAATGGTTTCTTTCCTTTGGCTGTCCACAACCTTAACATAAGCCAGGCATCATCGGCACAGGCCCAAAGGAGTTTGTAGTAGCCTGGATCACTTGCACTATGTAAGAACATCTGTATCTCTGTATTAAATGTATTCAATGTAGTTTGTCTCTCCTGTATTCAATTTCTATGTAACTGTAATTATCTGTTGCACTGTGCATCTGCCAAAAAGAATTCCTTGTACTTGGCGAACAATAAATTTAATTGAATTGACTTGAGAACAAGCATGGGCTGGAATGGCACAGGACGTGAAGACAAGTATTGGCAGAATAAGACATCAGTTCATGGGTGGTCAAGCAGATCTGGAGTTGCACAAGGTAAACATGGACGGAAGACAAGGAGAGAGAATTCTGTGGATGATCAAGCAGATCTGAAATGCAAAGAAATTGAACAAGCATGCAAAGGTTTATCTATTGATGGTCAAGGAGATCTAGAGGAGCATGGCACTTGAAAACAAGCATGGACTGAAGATAAACAGGGGTTGGTCCATGGATGGTCATGGAGATCTGGAATGGCACAGGACGTGAAGACAAGCATTGGCAGAATAGAAGAGATCAATTTATGGTCGGTCAAGCAGACCAGAATGGTCACAGGAATTTAAGGCAGGTATTAACAGAAGGAAAGCAGAGATTAATCCATGAGTGGTCAAGCACATCTAGATTGACACAGAACAATCATGTAAAGGTTCATCTATTGATGGTCAAGGAGATCTGTGAGACTTGAAAACAAGTATTGACAGAAGATGAGCAGAAGTTGGTCCATGGATGGCCAAGCACATCTAGATTGGCACGGGACTTGAGAACAAGAATGGACTGGGGACAAATAGGGATTGGTCGAATGGTGGTCAAGCAGATTTGGAGTAGCACAGGGCTTTAAAGCAGACATGGATAGAAGACAAGGAGAGATCAGTCTATGGATGATCAAGCAGATCTGAAATGCAAGGAAATTGAACATGCATGTAAAGGTTCATCTATTGATGGTCAAGGAGATCTAGAGGAGCATGGGACTTGAAAATGAGAATTGTCAGAAGACGAGCAGAGGTTGGTCCATGGATGGTCAAGCACATCTAGATTGGCACATGACTTGAGAACAAGCATGGACTGAAGACAAACAGGGGTTGGTCCATGGATGGTCACGGAGATCTGGAACGGCACAGGATGTAAAGACAAGCATTGGCAGAATAGAAGAGATCAGTTCATGGGTGGTCAAGCAGATTTGCAGTAGCAAAGAGCTTTAAGGCAGACATGGATAGAAGACAAGGGAGGATCAGTCTATGTATGATCAAACAGATCTGAAATGCAAGGAAATTGAACAAGCATGGGCGGAAGACAAGCAAAGGTTCATCTATTGATGCTCAAGGAGATCTAGAGGAGCGTGGGACTTGAAAACAAGTATTGACAGAAGGTGAGCAGAAGTTGGTTCATGGATGGTCAAACACATCTAGATTGGCACAGGACTTAAGAACAAGCATGGACTGGAGACAAACAGGGGTTGGTCCATGGATGGTCATGGAGATCTGGAATGGCACATGACTTGAGAACAAGCATGGACTGAAGACAAACAGGGCTTGGTCCATGGATGGTCATGGAGATCTGGCATGGCACATGACTTGAGAACAAGCATGGACTGAAGACAAACAGGGGTTGGTCCATGGATGGTAATGGAGATCTGGAACGGCACAGGATGTAAAGACAAGCATTGGCAGAATAGAAGAGATCGGTTCATGGGTGGTCAAGCAGATTTGCAGTAGCACAGAGCTTTAAGGCAGACATGGATAGAAGACATGAAGTGATCAGTCTATGGATGATCAAGCAGATCTGAAATGCAAGGAAATTGAACAAGCATGGGTGGAAGACAAGCAAAGGTTCATCTATTGATGGTCAAGGAGATCTAGAGGAGCGTGGGACTTAAAAATGAGTATTGACAGAAGACGAGCAGAGGTTGGTCCATGGATGGTCAAACACATCTAGATTGGCACAGGACTTGAGAACAAGCATGGACTGAAGACAAACAGGGATTGGTCCATGGATGGTAATGGAGATCTGGAATGACACAGGATGTGAAGACAAGCATTGGCAGAATAGAAGAGATCAGTTCATGGATAGTCAAGCAGATTTGGAGTAGCACAGGGCTTCAAGGCAGACATGGATAGAAGACAAGGAGAGATCAGTCTATGGATGATCCCCAACATCTAAAATTAATATATTTTAAGTTTTAGTCACTTACTTATTATTCTTTCCCCCGCTGGGCTGCAACACTTTTCAGGACTCTGGCGCCGCCATCTTGCCTCAGAAGCATCACATACCGAGGAGGGGAGACGAGGAAAAAGGCCTAAAAACCGATTCGCCACCGGAGCCTCGCAACCCAGCTCTGATTGGCGGATGGCGGGAAGTTTAACAGCGGGAAATTCTCGCCTCCAGGATTCTCTCAGCTACGGCTAATAAAATATACATTTTCATGGTCGCGCTTCGCCTGCAAATCACCTGCCGCTTTAATAGCCACTCGCTCTCCAAAGATTAAATTAGTGTGAATAATTAGCAGCCGATGTGCTAGTGAAATCACTTAACGCGTAATTATATCTCTCGATAACGCACCGGATATTTACGGACGGATTTGACGGCCGCTGCTGAGCGTGCGCGCGGCTCGCCCCTGTCACATCGGGCTTCAAGTTTGTACTCCCAGGTGAAAGCTCTTCTCACCAGCAAGTGACCGGGAACGTGTAGATTATCCAAATATTATTTATTGTATCTATTATTGTATTTATTATTATTTTATATTATTATTATGTATTATATTATATTATAATTATTCTTAGATTATGTATTATTATTATGTATCATAGTATTATTATTATTATTTATTATTATGAATTATTATTATGTATTATTATTGTATTTATTATTTTATATTTATTATTTATTATATTTATTATTTATTACTAATAAGGTATTTATAATTATTATTATTATTAGGGAATAGTATAAGCTCGTCTTGTCCTTGTTTAACCCTTTGTTTGATAATCTAACCCTGCGATGAGAAACTAGAAAACAGTTGTTGAACATGCAAACTGACTATAACCATATATTTCAATATATATATGAACTGGGCAACCACACCCAGGTAGTCCCATCTATAGATACATATATAAACTGGGCAACCGCACCCAAGTAGTCACATCTATAGATACATATATAAACTGGGCAACCACACCCAGGTAGTCCCATCTATAGATACATATATAAACTGGGCAACCACACCCAGGTAGTCCCATCTATAGATACATATATAAACTGGGCAACCACACCCAGGTAGTCCCATCTATAGATACATATATAAACTGGGCAACCGCACCCAGGTAGTCCCCATCTATAGATACATATATAAACTGGGCAACCGCACCCAGGTAGTCCATCTACAGATACATATATAAACTGGGCAACCACACCCAGGTAGTCCCATCTATAGATACATATATAAGATGGGCAACCGCACCCAGGTAGTCCCATCTATAGATAAATATATAAACTGGGCAACCACACCCATGTAGTACCATCTATAGATACATATATAAGATGGGCAACCGCACCCAGGTAGTCCCATCTATAGATACATATATAAGATGGGCAACCGCACCCAGGTAGTCCCATCTATAGATACATATATAAACTGGGCAACCGCACCCAGGTAGTCCCCATCTATAGATACATATATAAACTGGGCAACCACACCCAGGTAGTCCCATCTATAGATACATATATAAACTGGGCAACCACACCCAGGTAGTCCCATCTATAGATACATATATAAACTGGGCAACCACACCCAGGTAGTCCCCATCTATAGATACATATATAAACTGGGCAACCACACCCAGGTAGTCTCATCTATAGATACATATATAAACTGGGCAACCGCACCCAGGTAGTCCCATCTATAGATACATATATAAACTGGGCAACCACACCCATGTAGTACCATCTATAGATACATATATAAGATGGGCAACCACACCCAGGTAGTTCCATCTATAGATACATATATAAACTGGGCAACCGCACCCAGGTAGTCCCATCTATAGATACATATATAAACTGGGCAACCACACCCAGGTAGTCCCCATCTATAGATACATATATAAACTGGGCAACCACACCCAGGTAGTCCCATCTATAGATACATATATAAACTGGGCAACCACACCCAGGTAGTCCCATCTATAGATACATATATAAACTGGGCAACCACACCCAGGTAGTCTCATCTATAGACACATATATAAACTGGGCAACCGCACCCATGTAGTCCCATCTATAGATACATATATAAGATGGGCAACCACACCCAGGTAGTCCCATCTATAGATACATATATAAACTGGGCAACCACACCCAGGTAGCCCCATCTATAGATACATATATAAACTGGGCAACCACACCCAGGTAGTCTCATCTATAGATACATATATAAACTGGGCAACCGCACCCAGGTAGTCCCATCTATAGATACATATATAAACTGGGCAACCACACCCAGGTAGTCTCATCTATAGATACATATATAAACTGGGCAACCACACCCAGGTAGTCCCATCTATAGATACATATATAAGATGGGCAACCGCACCCATGTAGTCCCATCTATAGATACATATATAAACTGGGCAACCACACCCAGGTAGTTCCATCTATAGATACATATATAAACTGGGCAACCACACCCAGGTAGTTCCATCTATAGATACATATATAAACTGGGCAACCGCACCCAGGTAGTCTCATCTATAGATACATATATAAACTGGGCAACCACACCCAGGTAGTTCCATCTATAGATACATATATAAACTGGGCAACCACACCCAGGTAGTCTCATCTATAGATACATATATAAACTGGGCAACCACACCCAGGTAGTCCCATCTATAGATACATATATAAACTGGGCAACCACACCCAGGTAGTCCCATCTATAGATACATATATAAGATGGGCAACCGCACCCATGTAGTCCCATCTATAGATACATATATAAACTGGGCAACCACACCCAGGTAGTTCCATCTATAGATACATATATAAACTGGGCAACCACACCCAGGTAGTTCCATCTATAGATACATATATAAACTGGGAAACCGCACCCAGGTAGTCCCATCTATAGATACATATATAAACTGGGCAACCGCACCCAGGTAGTCCCATCTATAGATACATATATAAACTGGGCAACCACACCCAGGTAGTCCCATCTATAGATACATATATAAGATGGGCAACCACACCCAGGTAGTCCCATCTATAGATACATATATAAACTGGGCAACCGCACCCAGGTAGTCCCATCTATAGATACATATATAAGATGGGCAACCACACCCAGGTAGTCCCATCTATAGATACATATATAAACTGGGCAACCACACCCAGGTAGTTCCATCTATAGATACATATATAAACTGGGCAACCGCACCCAGGTAGTCCCATCTATAGATACATATATAAACTGGGCAACCACACCCAGGTAGTCCCATCGATAGATACATATATAAACTGGGCAACCACACCCAGGTAGTCCCATCTATAGATACATATATAAACTGGGCAACCACACCCAGGTAGTCCCATCTATAGATACATATATAAACTGGGCAACCACACCCAGGTAGTCCCATCGATAGATACATATATAAACTGGGCAACCACACCCAGGTAGTCCCATCTATAGATACATATATAAACTGGGCAACCACACCCAGGTAGTCCCATCTATAGATACATATATAAACTGGGCAACCACACCCAGGTAGTCCCATCTATAGATACATATATAAACTGGGCAACCACACCCAGGTAGTCCCATCTATAGATACATATATAAACTGGGCAACCACACCCAGGTAGTCCCATCTATAGATACATATATAAACTGGGCAACCACACCCAGGTAGTCCCATCTATAGATACATATATAAACTGGGCAACCACACCCAGGTAGTCCCATCTATAGATACATATATAAACTGGGCAACCGCACCCAGGTAGTTCCATCTATAGATACATATATAAACTGGGCAACCGCACCCAGGTAGTCCCATCTATAGATACATATATAAACTGGGCAACCACACCCAGGTAGTTCCATCTATAGATACATATATAAACTGGGCAACCGCACCCAGGTAGTCCCATCTATAGATACATATATAAACTGGGCAACCACACCCAGGTAGTCCCATCTATAGATACATATATAAACTGGGCAACCACACCCAGGTAGTTCCATCTATAGATACATATATAAACTGGGCAACCACACCCATGTAGTCCCATCTATAGATACATATATAAACTGGGCAACCGCACCCAGGTAGTCCCATCTATAGATACATATATAAACTGGGCAACCACACCCAGGTAGTTCCATCTATAGATACATATATAAACTGGGCAACCACACCCAGGTAGTCCCATCTATAGATACATATATAAGATGGGCAACCGCACCCATGTAGTCCCATCTATAGATACATATATAAACTGGGCAACCACACCCAGGTAGTCCCATCTATAGATACATATATAAACTGGGCAACCACACCCAGGTAGTCCCATCTATAGATACATATATAAACTGGGCAACCACACCCAGGTAGTACCATCTATAGATACATATATAAGATGGGCAACCGCACCCATGTAGTCCCATCTATAGATACATATATAAACTGGGCAACCGCACCCAGGTAGTTCCATCTATAGATACATATATAAACTGGGCAACCGCACCCAGGTAGTTCCATCTATAGATACATATATAAACTGGGCAACCACACCCAGGTAGTTCCATCTATAGATACATATATAAACTGGGCAACCACACCCAGGTAGTTCCATCTATAGATACATATATAAACTGGGCAACCGCACCCAGGTAGTTCCATCTATAGATACATATATAAACTGGGCAACCGCACCCAGGTAGTCCCATCTATAGATACATATATAAACTGGGCAACCACACCCAGGTAGTTCCATCTATAGATACATATATAAACTGGGCAACCACACCCAGGTAGTTCCATCTATAGATACATATATAAACTGGGCAACCACACCCAGGTAGTTCCATCTATAGATACATATATAAACTGGGCAACCGCACCCAGGTAGTCCCATCTATAGATACATATATAAACTGGGCAACCACACCCAGGTAGTCCCATCTATAGATACATATATAAGATGGGCAACCGCACCCATGTAGTCCCATCTATAGATACATATATAAACTGGGCAACCACACCCAGGTAGTCCCATCTATAGATACATATATAAACTGGGCAACCACACCCAGGTAGTCCCATCTATAGATACATATATAAACTGGGCAACCGCACCCAGGTAGTCCCATCTATAGATACATATATAAACTGGGCAACCGCACCCAGGTAGTCCCATCTATAGATACATATATAAACTGGGCAACCACACCCAGGTAGTCCCCTCTATAGATACATATATAAACTGGGCAACCGCACCCAGGTAGTCCCATCTATAGATACATATATAAACTGTGCAACCGCACCCAGGTAGTTCCATCTATAGATACATATATAAACTGGGCAACCGCACCCAGGTAGTCCCATCTATAGATACATATATAAACTGGGCAACCACACCCAGGTAGTCCCATCTATAGATACATATATAAACTGGGCAACCACACCCAGGTAGTTCCATCTATAGATACATATATAAACTGGGCAACCACACCCAGGTAGTTCCATCTATAGATACATATATAAACTGTGCAACCACACCCAGGTAGTCCCATCTATAGATACATATATAAACTGGGCAACCGCACCCAGGTAGTCCCATCTATAGATACATATATAAACTGGGCAACCGCACCCAGGTAGTCCCATCTATAGATAAATATATAAACTGGGCAACCGCACCCAGGTAGTCCCATCTATAGATACATATATAAACTGGGCAACCACACCCAGGTAGTCCCATCTATAGATACATATATAAACTGGGCAACCACACCCATGTAGTCCCATCTATAGATAAATATATAAACTGGGCAACCGCACCCAGGTAGTCCCATCTATAGATACATATATAAACTGGGCAACCACACCCAGGTAGTCCCATCTATAGATACATATATAAACTGGGCAACCACACCCATGTAGTCCCATCTATAGATACATATATAAACTGTGCAACCACACCCAGGTAGTCCCATCTATAGATACATATATAAACTGGGCAACCGCACCCAGGTAGTCCCATCTATAGATACATATATAAACTGGGCAACCACACCCATGTAGTCCCATCTATAGATACATATATAAACTGTGCAACCACACCCAGGTAGTCCCATCTATAGATACATATATAAACTGGGCAACCACACCCAGGTAGTCCCATCTATAGATACATATATAAACTGGGCAACCACACCCAGGTAGTTCCATCTATAGATACATATATAAACTGGGCAACCACACCCAGGTAGTCCCATCTATAGATACATATATAAACTGGGCAACCACACCCAGGTAGTTCCATCTATAGATACATATATAAACTGGGCAACCGCACCCAGGTAGTCCCATCTATAGATACATATATAAACTGGGCAACCACACCCAGGTAGTCCCATCTATAGATACATATATAAGATGGGCAACCGCACCCATGTAGTCCCATCTATAGATACATATATAAACTGGGCAACCGCACCCAGGTAGTCCCCATCTATAGATACATATATAAACTGGGCAACCGCACCCAGGTAGTCCCCATCTATAGATACATATATAAACTGGGCAACCACACCCAGGTAGTCTCATCTATAGATACATATATAAACTGGGCAACCGCACCCAGGTAGTCCCCATCTATAGATACATATATAAACTGGGCAACCACACCCAGGTAGTCCCATCTATAGATACATATATAAACTGGGCAACCACACCCAGGTAGCCCCATCTATAGATACATATATAAACTGGGCAACCGCACCCAGGTAGTCCCATCTATAGATACATATATAAACTGGGCAACCACACCCAGGTAGTCCCATCTATAGATACATATATAAACTGGGCAACCACACCCAGGTAGCCCCATCTATAGATACATATATAAACTGGGCAACCACACCCAGGTAGTCTCATCTATAGATACATATATAAACTGGGCAACCGCACCCAGGTAGTCCCATCTATAGATACATATATAAACTGGGCAACCACACCCAGGTAGTCCCATCTATAGATACATATATAAACTGGGCAACCACACCCAGGTAGTCCCATCTATAGATACATATATAAACTGGGCAACCACACCCAGGTAGTCCCATCTATAGATACATATATAAACTGGGCAACCACACCCAGGTAGTCCCATCTATAGATACATATATAAACTGGGCAACCACACCCAGGTAGTCCCATCTATAGATACATATATAAACTGGGCAACCACACCCAGGTAGTCCCATCTATAGATACATATATAAACTGGGAAACCACACCCAGGTAGTTCCATCTATAGATACATATATAAACTGGGCAACCGCACCCAGGAAGTCCCATCTATAGATACATATATAAACTGGGCAACCACACCCAGGTAGTTCCATCTATAGATACATATATAAACTGGGCAACCACACCCAGGTAGTTCCATCTATAGATACATATAAAAACTGGGCAACCGCACCCAGGTAGTCCCATCTATAGATACATATATAAACTGGGCAACCGCACCCAGGTAGTCCCATCTATAGATACATATATAAACTGGGCAACCACACCCAGGTAGTCCCATCTATAGATACATATATAAGATGGGCAACCACACCCAGGTAGTCCCATCTATAGATACATATATAAACTGGGCAACCACACCCAGGTAGTTCCATCTATAGATACATATATAAACTGGGCAACCGCACCCAGGTAGTCCCATCTATAGATACATATATAAACTGGGCAACCACACCCAGGTAGTCCCATCTATAGATACATATATAAACTGGGCAACCACACCCAGGTAGTCTCATCTATAGATACATATATAAACTGGGCAACCACACCCAGGTAGCCCCATCTATAGATACATATATAAACTGGGCAACCACACCCATGTAGTCCCATCTATAGATACATATATAAACTGGGCAACCACACCCAGGTAGTCCCATCTATAGATACATATATAAACTGGGCAACCACACCCAGGTAGTCTCATCTATAGATACATATATAAACTGGGCAACCACACCCAGGTAGCCCCATCTATAGATACATATATAAACTGGGCAACCACACCCAGGTAGTTCCATCTATAGATACATATATAAACTGGGCAACCGCACCCAGGTAGTCCCATCTATAGATACATATATAAACTGGGCAACCACACCCAGGTAGTCCCATCTATAGATACATATATAAACTGGGCAACCACACCCAGGTAGTCTCATCTATAGATACATATATAAACTGGGCAACCACACCCAGGTAGTTCCATCTATAGATACATATATAAACTGGGCAACCACACCCAGGTAGTTCCATCTATAGATACATATATAAACTGGGCAACCACACCCATGTAGTCCCATCTATAGATACATATATAAACTGTGCAACCACACCCAGGTAGTCCCATCTATAGATACATATATAAGATGGGCAACCACACCCAGGTAGTCCCATCTATAGATACATATATAAACTGGGCAACCGCACCCAGGTAGTCCCATCTATAGATACATATATAAACTGGGCAACCACACCCAGGTAGTCCCATCTATAGATACATATATAAGATGGGCAACCACACCCAGGTAGTCCCATCTATAGATACATATATAAACTGGGCAACCGCACCCAGGTAGCCCCATCTATAGATACATATATAAACTGGGCAACCACACCCAGGTAGTCTCATCTATAGATACATATATAAACTGGGCAACCGCACCCAGGTAGTCCCATCTATAGATACATATATAAACTGGGCAACCACACCCAGGTAGTCCCATCTATAGATACATATATAAACTGGGCAACCGCACCCAGGTAGTCTCATCTATAGATACATATATAAACTGGGCAACCACACCCAGGTAGTCCCATCTATAGATACATATATAAGATGGGCAACCGCACCCAGGTAGTCCCATCTATAGATACATATATAAACTGGGCAACCACACCCAGGTAGTCCCATCTATAGATACATATATAAACTGGGCAACCACACCCAGGTAGTCTCATCTATAGATACATATATAAACTGGGCAACCACACCCAGGTAGTCCCATCTATAGATACATATATAAACTGGGCAACCGCACCCAGGTAGTCCCCATCTATAGATACATATATAAGATGGGCAACCACACCCAGGTAGTCTCATCTATAGATACATATATAAACTGGGCAACCACACCCAGGTAGTCCCATCTATAGATACATATATAAACTGGGCAACCACACCCAGGTAGTCCCATCTATAGATACATATATAAACTGGGCAACCACACCCAGGTAGTCCCATCTATAGATACATATATAAACTGGGCAACCACACCCAGGTAGTCTCATCTATAGATACATATATAAACTGGGCAACCACACCCAGGTAGTCCCATCTATAGATACATATATAAACTGGGCAACCACACCCAGGTAGTCCCATCTATAGATACATATATAAACTGGGCAACCACACCTAGGTAGTCCCATCTATAGATACATATATAAACTGGGCAACCGCACCCAGGTAGTCCCATCTATAGATACATATATAAACTGGGCAACCGCACCCAGGTAGTCTCATCTATAGATACATATATAAACTGGGCAACCGCACCCAGGTAGTCCCATCTATAGATACATATATAAACTGGGCAACCACACCTAGGTAGTCCCATCTATAGATACATATATAAACTGGGCAACCGCACCCAGGTAGTCCCCATCTATAGATACATATATAAACTGGGCAACCGCACCCAGGTAGTCCCCATCTATAGATACATATATAAACTGGGCAACCACACCCAGGTAGTCCCATCTATAGATACATATATAAACTGGGCAACCACACCCAGGTAGTCCCATCTATAGATACATATATAAGATGGGCAACCACACCCAGGTAGTCTCATCTATAGATACATATATAAACTGGGCAACCACACCCAGGTAGTCCCATCTATAGATACATATATAAACTGGGCAACCACACCCAGGTAGTCCCATCTATAGATACATATATAAACTGGGCAACCACACCCAGGTAGCCCCATCTATAGATACATATATAAACTGGGCAACCACACCCAGGTAGTCTCATCTATAGATACATATATAAACTGGGCAACCGCACCCAGGTAGTCCCATCTATAGATACATATATAAACTGGGCAACCACACCCAGGTAGTCCCATCTATAGATACATATATAAGATGAGCAACCACACCCATGTAGTACCATCTATAGATACATATATAAACTGGGCAACCACACCCAGGTAGTCTCATCTATAGATACATATATAAACTGGGCAACCGCACCCAGGTAGTCCCATCTATAGATACATATATAAACTGGGCAACCACACCCAGGTAGTCCCATCTATAGATACATATATAAACTGGGCAACCACACCCAGGTAGTTCCATCTATAGATACATATATAAACTGGGCAACCACACCCAGGTAGTTCCATCTATAGATACATATATAAACTGGGCAACCACACCCAGGTAGTCCCATCTATAGATACATATATAAACTGGGCAACCACACCCAGGTAGTCCCATCTATAGATCCATATATAAGATGGGCAACCGCACCCAGGTAGTCCCATCTATAGATACATATATAAACTGGGCAACCGCACCCAGGTAGTCCCATCTATAGATACATATATAAACTGGGCAACCACACCCAGGTAGTCCCGTCTATAGATACATATATAAACTGGGCAACCACACCCAGGTAGTCCCATCTATAGATACATATATAAACTGGATAGTCAAAATCCTGGGTTTTGGTCCACTTTAAAGTAGTTGATATTTCTATATGTATAGAAATGTAAATTAGCAGATTAGATAGTGTCAATTGTTTCTCCCCAATTTTCCTCTATCCTATGAATCGGCTGCTGCGAGTGAAGGGCCACAGAACAGCTGGTTTCCTGTACACTTTGGTTATGTAAGAAGAGATAGCGCCAGGTAGCGCCTCGAAGCGGCAGGCAGCGTCAGGTAAACGCCGGGCGCTGTGCGCAAAACCACATTTATGAAGGCGATTCTGGTGAGCGACTCTATCAGCGCCATGTAGCGTCACATGTATTATTACAGGCAGGTCAGTGTATAGCGCCTCTAACAGCGGCATGTAGCGTCACATGTATTATTACAGGCAGGTCAGTGTATAGCGCCTCTAACAGCGCCATGTAGCGTCACATGTATTATTACAGGCAGGTCAGTGTATAGCGCCTCTAACAGCGTCATGTAGCGTCACATGTATTATTACAGGCAGGTCAGTGTATAGCGCCTCTAACAGCGCCATGTAGCGTCACATGTATTATTACAGGTGGCTCAGTGTATAGCGCCTCTAACAGCGCCATGTAGCGTCACATGTATTATTACAGGCAGGTCAGTGTATAGCGCCTCTAACAGCGTCATGTAGCGTCACATGTATTATTACAGGTGGCTCAGTGTATAGCGCCTCTAACAGCGCCATGTAGCGTCACATGTATTATTACAGGCAGCTCAGTGTATAGCGCCTCTAACAGCGCCATGTAGTGTCTCATGTATTATTACAGGCAGGTCAGTGTATAGCACCTCTAACAGCGCCATGTAGCGTCACATGTATTATTACAGGCAGGTCAGTGTATAGCGCCTCTAACAGCGCCATGTAGCGTCACATGTATTATTACAGGCAGGTCAGTGTATAGCACCTCTAACAGCGCCATGTAGCGTCACATGTATTATTACAGGCAGGTCAGTGTATAGCACCTCTAACAGCGTCATGTAGCGTCACATGTATTATTACAGGCAGGTCAGTGTATAGCGCCTCTAACAGCGCCATGTAGCATCACATGTATTATTACAGGCAGGTCAGTGTATAGCGCCTCTAACAGCGTCATGTAGCGTCACATGTATTATTACAGGCAGGTCAGTGTATAGCGCCTCTAACAGCGCCATGTAGCGTCACATGTATTATTACAGGCAGGTCAGTGTATAGCGCCTCTAACAGCGCCATGTAGTGTCACATGTATTATTACAGGCAGGTCAGTGTATAGCGCCTCCAACAGCGCCATGTAGTGTCACATGTATTATTACAGGCAGGTCAGTGTATAGCGCCTCTAACAGCGTCATGTAGCGTCACATGTATTATTACAGGCAGGTCAGTGTATAGCACCTCTAACAGCGCCATGTAGCGTCACATGTATTATTACAGGCAGGTCAGTGTATAGCACCTCTAACAGCGCCATGTAGCGTCACATGTATTATTACAGGCGGCTCAGCGTATAGCGACTCTAAAAGCGCCATGTAGCGTCACATGTATTATTACAGACAGGTCAGTGTATAGCACCTCTAACAGCGCCATGTAGTGTCACATGTATTATTACAGGCAGGTCAGTGTATAGCACCTCTAACAGCGCCATGTAGCGTCACATGTATTATTACAGGCGGCTCAGTGTATAGCGACTCTAACAGCGCCATGTAGCGTCACATGTATTATTACAGACAGGTCAGTGTATAGCACCTCTAACAGCGCCATGTAGTGTCACATGTATTATTACAGGCAGGTCAGTGTATAGCACCTCTAACAGCGCCATGTAGCGTCACATGTATTATTACAGGCAGGTCAGTGTATAGCGCCTCTAACAGCGTCATGTAGTGTCACATGTATTATTACAGGCAGGTCAGTGTATAGCGTCTCTAACAGCGCCATGTAGCGTCACATGTATTATTACAGGCAGCTCAGTGTATAGCGCCTCTAACAGCGTCATGTAGTGTCACATGTATTATTACAGGCAGGTCAGTGTATAGCGCCTCTAACAGCGCCATGTAGCGTCACATGTATTATTACAGGCAGCTCAGTGTATAGCGCCTCTAACAGCGCCATGTAGCGTCACATGTATTATTACAGGCAGGTCAGTGTATAGCGCCTCTAACAGCGTCATGTAGCGTCACATGTATTATTACAGGCAGGTCAGTGTATAGCGCCTCTAACAGCGTCATGTAGTGTCACATGTATTATTACAGGCAGGTCAGTGTATAGCGCCTCTAACAGCGTCATGTAGTGTCACATGTATTATTACAGGCAGGTCAGTGTATAGCGCCTCTAACAGCGTCATGTAGCGTCACATGTATTATTACAGGCAGGTCAGTGTATAGCGCCTCTAACAGCGCCATGTAGCATCACATGTATTATTACAGGCAGGTCAGTGTATAGCACCTCTAACAGCGCCATGTAGCGTCACATGTATTATTACAGGCAGGTCAGTGTATAGCGCCTCTAACAGCGTCATGTAGTGTCACATGTATTATTACAGGCAGGTCAGTGTATAGCGCCTCTAACAGCGCCATGTAGCGTCACATGTATTATTACAGGCAGGTCAGTGTATAGCGCCTCTAACAGCGCCATGTAGTGTCACATGTATTATTACAGGCAGGTCAGTGTATAGCGCCTCTAACAGCGTCATGTAGTGTCACATGTATTATTACAGGCAGGTCAGTGTATAGCGCCTCTAACAGCGCCATGTAGCGTCACATGTATTATTACAGGCAGGTCAGTGTATAGCGCCTCTAACAGCGCCATGTAGTGTCACATGTATTATTACAGGCAGGTCAGTGTATAGCGCCTCTAACAGCGCCATGTAGCGTCACATGTATTATTACAGGCAGGCCAGTGTATAGCGCCTCTAACAGCGTCATGTAGTGTCACATGTATTATTACAGGCAGGTCAGTGTATAGCGCCTCTAACAGCGTCATGTAGTGTCACATGTATTATTAAAGGCAGGTCAGTGTATAGCACCTCTAACAGCGCCATGTAGTGTCACATGTATTATTACAGGCGGCTCAGTGTATAGCGCCTTTAACAGCGTCATGTAGCGTCACATGTATTATTACAGGCAGGTCAGTGTATAGCACCTCTAACAGCGTCATGTAGCGTCACATGTATTATTACAGGCAGGTCAGTGTATAGCGCCTCTAACAGCGTCATGTAGTGTCACATGTATTATTACAGGCAGGTCAGTGTATAGCGCATCTAACAGCGTCATGTAGCGTCACATGTATTATTACAGGCAGCTCAGTGTATAGCACCTCTAACAGCGCCATGTAGCGTCACATGTATTATTACAGGCAGGTCAGTGTATAGCGCCTCTAACAGCGCCATGTAGCGTCACATGTATTATTACAGGCAGGTCAGTGTATAGCGCCTCTAACAGCGTCATGTAGTGTCACATGTATTATTACAGGCAGGTCAGTGTATAGCGCCTCTAACAGCGCCATGTAGTGTCACATGTATTATTACAGGCAGCTCAGTGTATAGCGCCTCTAACAGCGCCATGTAGCGTCACATGTATTATTACAGGCAGGTCAGTGTATAGCGCCTCTAACAGCGTCATGTAGTGTCACATATATTATTACAGGCAGCTCAGTGTATAGCGCCTCTAACAGCGTCATGTAGCATCACATGTATTATTACAGGCAGGTCAGTGTATAGCGCCTCTAACAGCGCCATGTAGCGTCACATGTATTATTACAGGCAGCTCAGTGTATAGCACCTCTAACAGCGCCATGTAGCGTCACATGTATTATTACAGGCAGGTCAGTGTATAGCACCTCTAACAGCGCCATGTAGCGTCACATGTATTATTACAGGCAGGTCAGTGTATAGCGCCTCTAACAGCGCCATGTAGTGTCACATGTATTATTACAGGCAGGTCAGTGTATAGCACCTCTAACAGCGCCATGTAGCGTCACATGTATTATTACAGGCAGGTCAGTGTATAGCGCCTCTAACAGCGCCATGTAGCGTCACATGTATTATTACAGGCAGGTCAGTGTATAGCGCCTCTAACAGCGCCATGTAGTGTCACATGTATTATTACAGGCAGGTCAGTGTATAGCGCCTCTAACAGCGCCATGTAGTGTCACATGTATTATTACAGGCAGGTCAGTGTATAGCGCCTCTAACAGCGTCATGTAGCGTCACATGTATTATTACAGGCAGGTCAGTGTATAGCGCCTCTAACAGCGTCATGTAGTGTCACATGTATTATTACAGGCAGGTCAGTGTATAGCGCCTCTAACAGCGTCATGTAGTGTCACATATATTATTACAGGCAGCTCAGTGTATAGCGCCTCTAACAGCGTCATGTAGCGTCACATGTATTATTACAGGCAGGTCAGTGTATAGCGCCTCTAACAGCGTCATGTAGTGTCACATGTATTATTACAGGCAGGTCAGTGTATAGCGCCTCTAACAGCGTCATGTAGTGTCACATATATTATTACAGGCAGCTCAGTGTATAGCGCCTCTAACAGCGTCATGTAGTGTCACATATATTATTACAGGCAGGTCAGTGTATAGCACCTCTAACAGCGCCATGTAGCGTCACATGTATTATTACAGGCAGGTCAGTGTATAGCGCCTCTAACAGCGTCATGTAGTGTCACATGTATTATTACAGGCAGGTCAGTGTATAGCACCTCTAACAGCGCCATGTAGCGTCACATGTATTATTACAGGCAGGTCAGTGTATAGCGCCTCTAACAGCGTCATGTAGTGTCACATATATTATTACAGGCAGCTCAGTGTATAGCGCCTCTAACAGCGTCATGTAGTGTCACATATATTATTACAGGCAGCTCAGTGTATAGCGCCTCTAACAGCGCCATGTAGTGTCACATGTATTATTACAGGCAGGTCAGTGTATAGCACCTCTAACAGCGTCATGTAGCGTCACATGTATTATTACAGGCAGGTCAGTGTATAGCGCCTCTAACAGCGCCATGTAGCGTCACATGTATTATTACAGGCAGGTCAGTGTATAGCGCCTCTAACAGCGTCATGTAGCGTCACATGTATTATTACAGGCAGGTCAGTGTATAGCACCTCTAACAGCGTCATGTAGCGTCACATGTATTATTACAGGCAGGTCAGTGTATAGCGCCTCTAACAGCGTCATGTAGTGTCACATGTATTATTACAGGCAGGTCAGTGTATAGCGCATCTAACAGCGTCATGTAGCGTCACATGTATTATTACAGGCAGCTCAGTGTATAGCACCTCTAACAGCGCCATGTAGCGTCACATGTATTATTACAGGCAGGTCAGTGTATAGCGCCTCTAACAGCGCCATGTAGCGTCACATGTATTATTACAGGCAGGTCAGTGTATAGCGCCTCTAACAGCGTCATGTAGTGTCACATGTATTATTACAGGCAGGTCAGTGTATAGCGCCTCTAACAGCGTCATGTAGTGTCACATATATTATTACAGGCAGCTCAGTGTATAGCGCCTCTAACAGCGTCATGTAGCATCACATGTATTATTACAGGCAGGTCAGTGTATAGCGCCTCTAACAGCGCCATGTAGCGTCACATGTATTATTACAGGCAGCTCAGTGTATAGCACCTCTAACAGCGCCATGTAGCGTCACATGTATTATTACAGGCAGGTCAGTGTATAGCACCTCTAACAGCGCCATGTAGCGTCACATGTATTATTACAGGCAGGTCAGTGTATAGCGCCTCTAACAGCGCCATGTAGTGTCACATGTATTATTACAGGCAGGTCAGTGTATAGCACCTCTAACAGCGCCATGTAGCGTCACATGTATTATTACAGGCAGGTCAGTGTATAGCGCCTCTAACAGCGCCATGTAGCGTCACATGTATTATTACAGGCAGGTCAGTGTATAGCGCCTCTAACAGCGCCATGTAGTGTCACATGTATTATTACAGGCAGGTCAGTGTATAGCGCCTCTAACAGCGTCATGTAGTGTCACATGTATTATTACAGGCAGGTCAGTGTATAGCGCCTCTAACAGCGCCATGTAGCGTCACATGTATTATTACAGGCAGGTCAGTGTATAGCGCCTCTAACAGCGTCATGTAGTGTCACATGTTTTATTACAGGCAGGTCAGTGTATAGCGCCTCTAACAGCGTCATGTAGTGTCACATGTATTATTACAGGCAGGTCAGTGTATAGCGCCTCTAACAGCGTCATGTAGCGTCACATGTATTATTACAGGCAGGTCAGTGTATAGCGCCTCTAACAGCGTCATGTAGTGTCACATATATTATTACAGGCAGCTCAGTGTATAGCGCCTCTAACAGCGTCATGTAGCGTCACATGTATTATTACAGGCAGGTCAGTGTATAGCGCCTCTAACAGCGTCATGTAGTGTCACATGTATTATTACAGGCAGGTCAGTGTATAGCGCCTCTAACAGCGTCATGTAGTGTCACATATATTATTACAGGCAGGTCAGTGTATAGCACCTCTAACAGCGCCATGTAGCGTCACATGTATTATTACAGGCAGGTCAGTGTATAGCGCCTCTAACAGCGTCATGTAGTGTCACATGTATTATTACAGGCAGGTCAGTGTATAGCGCCTCTAACAGCGTCATGTAGTGTCACATATATTATTACAGGCAGCTCAGTGTATAGCGCCTCTAACAGCGTCATGTAGCGTCACATGTATTATTACAGGCAGGTCAGTGTATAGCGCCTCTAACAGCGCCATGTAGCGTCACATGTATTATTACAGGCAGGTCAGTGTATAGCGCCTCTAACAGCGCCATGTAGCGTCACATGTATTATTACAGGCAGGTCAGTGTATAGCGCCTCTAACAGCGTCATGTAGTGTCACATGTATTATTACAGGCAGGTCAGTGTATAGCGCCTCTAACAGCGCCATGTAGCGTCACATGTATTATTACAGGCAGGTCAGTGTATAGCGCCTCTAACAGCGTCATGTAGTGTCACATGTATTATTACAGGCAGGTCAGTGTATAGCGCCTCTAACAGCGCCATGTAGCGTCACATGTATTATTACAGGCAGGTCAGTGTATAGCGCCTCTAACAGCGCCATGTAGCGTCACATGTATTATTACAGGCAGGTCAGTGTATAGCGCCTCTAACAGCGTCATGTAGTGTCACATGTATTATTACAGGCAGGTCAGTGTATAGCGCATCTAACAGCGTCATGTAGCGTCACATGTATTATTACAGGCAGGTCAGTGTATAGCGCCTCTAACAGCGTCATGTAGTGTCACATGTATTATTACAGGCAGGTCAGTGTATAGCGCCTCTGACAGCGTCATGTAGTGTCACATGTATTATTACAGGCAGGTCAGTGTATAGCGCATCTAACAGCGTCATGTAGCGTCACATGTATTATTACAGGCAGGTCAGTGTATAGCACCTCTAACAGCGCCATGTAGCGTCACATGTATTATTACAGGCAGGTCAGTGTATAGCGCCTCTAACAGCGCCATGTAGCGTCACATGTATTATTACAGGCAGGTCAGTGTATAGCGCCTCTAACAGCGCCATGTAGCGTCACATGTATTATTACAGGCAGGTCAGTGTATAGCGCCTCTAACAGCGCCATGTAGCGTCACATGTATTATTACAGGCAGGTCAGTGTATAGCGCCTCTAACAGCGCCATGTAGCGTCACATGTATTATTACAGGCAGGTCAGTGTATAGCGCCTCTAACAGCGCCATGTAGCGTCACATGTATTATTACAGGCAGGTCAGTGTATAGCGCCTCTAACAGCGCCATGTAGCGTCACATGTATTATTACAGGCAGGTCAGTGTATAGCGCCTCTAACAGCGCCATGTAGCGTCACATGTATTATTACAGGCAGGTCAGTGTATAGCGCCTCTAACAGCGCCATGTAGCGTCACATGTATTATTACAGGCAGGTCAGTGTATAGCGCCTCTAACAGCGTCATGTAGTGTCACATGTATTATTACAGGCAGGTCAGTGTATAGCACCTCTAACAGCGCCATGTAGCGTCACATGTATTATTACAGGCAGGTCAGTGTATAGCGCCTCTAACAGCGTCATGTAGTGTCACATGTATTATTACAGGCAGCTCAGTGTATAGCGCCTCTAACAGCGCCATGTAGCGTCACATGTATTATTACAGGCAGGTCAGTGTATAGCACCTCTAACAGCGCCATGTAGCGTCACATGTATTATTACAGGCAGGTCAGTGTATAGCACCTCTAACAGCGCCATGTAGCGTCACATGTATTATTACAGGCAGGTCAGTGTATAGCACCTCTAACAGCGCCATGTAGTGTCACATGTATTATTACAGGCAGGTCAGTGTATAGCGCCTCTAACAGCGCCATGTAGCGTCACATGTATTATTACAGGCAGGTCAGTGTATAGCGCCTCTAACAGCGTCATGTAGCGTCACATGTATTATTACAGGCAGGTCAGTGTATAGCGCCTCTAACAACGCCATGTAGCGTCACATGTATTATTACAGGCGGCTCAGTGTATAGCGCCTCTAACAGCGTCATGTAGCGTCACATGTATTATTACAGGCAGGTCAGTGTATAGCGCCTCTAACAGCGCCATGTAGCGTCACATGTATTATTACAGGCAGGTCAGTGTATAGCACCTCTAACAGCGCCATGTAGCGTCACATGTATTATTACAGGCAGGTCAGTGTATAGCACCTCTAACAGCGCCATGTAGCGTCACATGTATTATTACAGGCAGGTCAGTGTATAGCACCTCTAACAGCGCCATGTAGCGTCACATGTATTATTACAGGCAGGTCAGTGTATAGCACCTCTAACAGCGCCATGTAGCGTCACATGTATTATTACAGGCAGGTCAGTGTATAGCGCCTCTAACAGCGTCATGTAGCGTCACATGTATTATTACAGGCAGGTCAGTGTATAGCACCTCTAACAGCGCCATGTAGCGTCACATGTATTATTACAGGCAGGTCAGTGTATAGCGCCTCTAACAGCGCCATGTAGCGTCACATGTATTATTACAGGCAGGTCAGTGTATAGCACCTCTAACAGCGCCATGTAGCGTCACATGTATTATTACAGGCAGGTCAGTGTATAGCACCTCTAACAGCGCCATGTAGCGTCACATGTATTATTACAGGCAGGTCAGTGTATAGCGCCTCTAACAGCGTCATGTAGCGTCACATGTATTATTACAGGCAGGTCAGTGTATAGCACCTCTAACAGCGCCATGTAGCGTCACATGTATTATTACAGGCAGGTCAGTGTATAGCACCTCTAACAGCGCCATGTAGCGTCACATGTATTATTACAGGCAGGTCAGTGTATAGCGCCTCTAACAGCGTCATGTAGCGTCACATGTATTATTACAGGCAGGTCAGTGTATAGCACCTCTAACAGCGCCATGTAGCGTCACATGTATTATTACAGGCAGGTCAGTGTATAGCACCTCTAACAGCGCCATGTAGCGTCACATGTATTATTACAGGCAGGTCAGTGTATAGCGCCTCTAACAGCGTCATGTAGCGTCACATGTATTATTACAGGCGGCTCAGTGTATAGCGCATCTAACAACGCCATGTAGCGTCACATGTATTATTACAGGCGGCTCAGTGTATAGCGCCTCTAACAACGCCATGTAGCGTCACATGTATTATTACAGGCAGGTCAGTGTATAGCACCTCTAACAGCGCCATGTAGCGTCACATGTATTATTACAGGCAGGTCAGTGTATAGCGCCTCTAACAGCGCCATGTAGCGTCACATGTATTATTACAGGCAGGTCAGTGTATAGCACCTCTAACAGCGCCATGTAGCGTCACATGTATTATTACAGGCAGGTCAGTGTATAGCGCCTCTAACAGCGCCATGTAGCGTCACATGTATTATTACAGGCAGGTCAGTGTATAGCGCCTCTAACAGCGCCATGTAGCGTCACATGTATTATTACAGGCAGGTCAGTGTATAGCGCCTCTAACAGCGTCATGTAGCGTCACATGTATTATTACAGGCAGGTCAGTGTATAGCACCTCTAACAGCGCCATGTAGCGTCACATGTATTATTACAGGCAGGTCAGTGTATAGCACCTCTAACAGCGCCATGTAGCGTCACATGTATTATTATAGGCAGGTCAGTGTATAGCGCCTCTAACAGCGCCATGTAGCGTCACATGTATTATTACAGGCAGGTCAGTGTATAGCGCCTCTAACAGCGTCATGTAGCGTCACATGTATTATTACAGGCAGGTCAGTGTATAGCACCTCTAACAGCGCCATGTAGCGTCACATGTATTATTACAGGCAGGTCAGTGTATAGCGCCTCTAACAGCGCCATGTAGCGTCACATGTATTATTACAGGCAGGTCAGTGTATAGCGCCTCTAACAGCGCCATGTAGCGTCACATGTATTATTACAGGCAGGTCAGTGTATAGCGCCTCTAACAGCGCCATGTAGCGTCACATGTATTATTACAGGCAGGTCAGTGTATAGCGCCTCTAACAGCGCCATGTAGCGTCACATGTATTATTACAGGCAGGTCAGTGTATAGCGCCTCTAACAGCGCCATGTAGCGTCACATGTATTATTACAGGCAGGTCAGTGTATAGCGCCTCTAACAGCGCCATGTAGCGTCACATGTATTATTACAGGCAGGTCAGTGTATAGCGCCTCTAACAGCGCCATGTAGCGTCACATGTATTATTACAGGCAGGTCAGTGTATAGCGCCTCTAACAGCGCCATGTAGCGTCACATGTATTATTACAGGCAGGTCAGTGTATAGCGCCTCTAACAGCGTCATGTAGTGTCACATGTATTATTACAGGCAGGTCAGTGTATAGCACCTCTAACAGCGCCATGTAGCGTCACATGTATTATTACAGGCAGGTCAGTGTATAGCGCCTCTAACAGCGTCATGTAGTGTCACATGTATTATTACAGGCAGGTCAGTGTATAGCACCTCTAACAGCGCCATGTAGCGTCACATGTATTATTACAGGCAGGTCAGTGTATAGCACCTCTAACAGCGCCATGTAGTGTCACATGTATTATTACAGGCAGGTCAGTGTATAGCGCCTCTAACAGCGCCATGTAGCGTCACATGTATTATTACAGGCAGGTCAGTGTATAGCGCCTCTAACAGCGTCATGTAGCGTCACATGTATTATTACAGGCAGGTCAGTGTATAGCGCCTCTAACAACGCCATGTAGCGTCACATGTATTATTACAGGCGGCTCAGTGTATAGCGCCTCTAACAGCGTCATGTAGCGTCACATGTATTATTACAGGCAGGTCAGTGTATAGCGCCTCTAACAGCGCCATGTAGCGTCACATGTATTATTACAGGCAGGTCAGTGTATAGCACCTCTAACAGCGCCATGTAGCGTCACATGTATTATTACAGGCAGGTCAGTGTATAGCACCTCTAACAGCGCCATGTAGCGTCACATGTATTATTACAGGCAGGTCAGTGTATAGCACCTCTAACAGCGCCATGTAGCGTCACATGTATTATTACAGGCAGGTCAGTGTATAGCACCTCTAACAGCGCCATGTAGCGTCACATGTATTATTACAGGCAGGTCAGTGTATAGCGCCTCTAACAGCGTCATGTAGCGTCACATGTATTATTACAGGCAGGTCAGTGTATAGCACCTCTAACAGCGCCATGTAGCGTCACATGTATTATTACAGGCAGGTCAGTGTATAGCGCCTCTAACAGCGCCATGTAGCGTCACATGTATTATTACAGGCAGGTCAGTGTATAGCACCTCTAACAGCGCCATGTAGCGTCACATGTATTATTACAGGCAGGTCAGTGTATAGCACCTCTAACAGCGCCATGTAGCGTCACATGTATTATTACAGGCAGGTCAGTGTATAGCGCCTCTAACAGCGTCATGTAGCGTCACATGTATTATTACAGGCAGGTCAGTGTATAGCACCTCTAACAGCGCCATGTAGCGTCACATGTATTATTACAGGCAGGTCAGTGTATAGCACCTCTAACAGCGCCATGTAGCGTCACATGTATTATTACAGGCAGGTCAGTGTATAGCGCCTCTAACAGCGTCATGTAGCGTCACATGTATTATTACAGGCAGGTCAGTGTATAGCACCTCTAACAGCGCCATGTAGCGTCACATGTATTATTACAGGCAGGTCAGTGTATAGCGCCTCTAACAGCGCCATGTAGCGTCACATGTATTATTACAGGCAGGTCAGTGTATAGCGCCTCTAACAGCGTCATGTAGCGTCACATGTATTATTACAGGCGGCTCAGTGTATAGCGCATCTAACAACGCCATGTAGCGTCACATGTATTATTACAGGCGGCTCAGTGTATAGCGCCTCTAACAACGCCATGTAGCGTCACATGTATTATTACAGGCAGGTCAGTGTATAGCACCTCTAACAGCGCCATGTAGCGTCACATGTATTATTACAGGCAGGTCAGTGTATAGCGCCTCTAACAGCGCCATGTAGCGTCACATGTATTATTACAGGCAGGTCAGTGTATAGCACCTCTAACAGCGCCATGTAGCGTCACATGTATTATTACAGGCAGGTCAGTGTATAGCGCCTCTAACAGCGCCATGTAGCGTCACATGTATTATTACAGGCAGGTCAGTGTATAGCGCCTCTAACAGCGCCATGTAGCGTCACATGTATTATTACAGGCAGGTCAGTGTATAGCGCCTCTAACAGCGTCATGTAGCGTCACATGTATTATTACAGGCAGGTCAGTGTATAGCACCTCTAACAGCGCCATGTAGCGTCACATGTATTATTACAGGCAGGTCAGTGTATAGCACCTCTAACAGCGCCATGTAGCGTCACATGTATTATTATAGGCAGGTCAGTGTATAGCGCCTCTAACAGCGCCATGTAGCGTCACATGTA
The DNA here is from genome assembly GCA_027917425.1 of Gastrophryne carolinensis. Classification (NCBI taxonomy): domain Eukaryota; kingdom Metazoa; phylum Chordata; class Amphibia; order Anura; family Microhylidae; genus Gastrophryne; species Gastrophryne carolinensis. The sequence goes on along the minus strand of CM051237.1, from coordinate 484,327,336 downwards.
TTATTACAGGCAGGTCAGTGTATAGCGCCTCTAACAGCGTCATGTAGCGTCACATGTATTATTACAGGCAGGTCAGTGTATAGCACCTCTAACAGCGCCATGTAGCGTCACATGTATTATTACAGGCAGGTCAGTGTATAGCGCCTCTAACAGCGTCATGTAGTGTCACATGTATTATTACAGGCAGGTCAGTGTATAGCGCCTCTAACAGCGCCATGTAGCGTCACATGTATTATTACAGGCAGGTCAGTGTATAGCGCCTCTAACAGCGCCATGTAGCGTCACATGTATTATTACAGGCAGGTCAGTGTATAGCGCCTCTAACAGCGCCATGTAGCGTCACATGTATTATTACAGGCAGCTCAGTGTACAGCACCTCTAACAGCGTCATGTAGTGTCACATGTATTATTACAGGCAGGTCAGTGTATAGCGCCTCTAACAGCGTCATGTAGCGTCACATGTATTATTACAGGCAGGTCAGTGTATAGCGCCTCTAACAGCGCCATGTAGCGTCACATGTATTATTACAGGCAGGTCAGTGTATAGCGCCTCTAACAGCGTCATGTAGCGTCACATGTATTATTACAGGCAGGTCAGTGTATAGCGCCTCTAACAGCGCCATGTAGCGTCACATGTATTATTACAGGCAGGTCAGTGTATAGCGCCTCTAACAGCGTCATGTAGCGTCACATGTATTATTACAGGCAGGTCAGTGTATAGCACCTCTAACAGCGCCATGTAGCGTCACATGTATTATTACAGGCAGGTCAGTGTATAGCGCCTCTAACAGCGTCATGTAGCGTCACATGTATTATTACAGGCAGGTCAGTGTATAGCGCCTCTAACAGCGCCATGTAGCGTCACATGTATTATTACAGGCAGCTCAGTATATAGCGCCTCTAACAGCGCCATGTAGCGTCACATGTATTATTACAGGCAGGTCAGTGTATAGCGCCTCTAACAGCGCCATGTAGCGTCACATGTATTATTACAGGCAGGTCAGTGTATAGCACCTCTAACAGCGTCATGTAGTGTCACATGTATTATTACAGGCAGGTCAGTGTATAGCGCCTCTAACAGCGCCATGTAGCGTCACATGTATTATTACAGGCAGGTCAGTGTATAGCGCCTCTAACAGCGCCATGTAGCGTCACATGTATTATTACAGGCAGGTCAGTGTATAGCGCCTCTAACAGCGCCATGTAGTGTCACATGTATTATTACAGGCAGGTCAGTGTATAGCACCTCTAACAGCGCCATGTAGCGTCACATGTATTATTACAGGCAGCTCAGTGTACAGCACCTCTAACAGCGCCATGTAGCGTCACATGTATTATTACAGGCAGCTCAGTGTACAGCACCTCTAACAGCGTCATGTAGTGTCACATGTATTATTACAGGCAGGTCAGTGTATAGCACCTCTAACAGCGTCATGTAGTGTCACATGTATTATTACAGGCAGGTCAGTGTATAGCGCCTCTAACAGCGTCATGTAGTGTCACATGTATTATTACAGGCAAGTCAGTGTATAGCGCCTCTAACAGCGCCATGTAGTGTCACATGTATTATTACAGGCAGCTCAGTGTATAGCACCTCTAACAGCGTCATGTAGTGTCACATGTATTATTACAGGCAGGTCAGTGTATAGCACCTCTAACAGCGTCATGTAGTGTATTATTACAGGCAGGTCAGTGTATAGCACCTCTAACAGCGTCATGTAGTGTCACATGTATTATTACAGGCAAGTCAGTGTATAGCGCCTCTAACAGCGCCATGTAGTGTCACATGTATTATTACAGGCAGGTCAGTGTATAGCACCTCTAACAGCGTCATGTAGTGTATTATTACAGGCAGGTCAGTGTATAGCGCCTCTAACAGCGTCATGTAGTGTCACATGTATTATTACAGGCAAGTCAGTGTATAGCGCCTCTAACAGCGCCATGTAGTGTCACATGTATTATTACAGGCAGGTCAGTGTATAGCACCTCTAACAGCGCCATGTAGCGTCACATGTATTATTACAGGCAGGTCAGTGTATAGCACCTCTAACAGCGGCATGTAGCGTCACATGTATTATTACAGGCAGGTCAGTGTATAGCGCCTCTAACAGCGTCATGTAGTGTCACATGTATTATTACAGGCAGGTCAGTGTATAGCGCCTCTAACAGCGCCATGTAGCGTCACATGTATTATTACAGGCAGGTCAGTGTATAGCGCCTCTAACAGCGCCATGTAGTGTCACATGTATTATTACAGGCAGGTCAGTGTATAGCGCCTCTAACAGCGCCATGTAGCGTCACATGTATTATTACAGGCAGGTCAGTGTATAGCACCTCTAACAGCGTCATGTAGCGTCACATGTATTATTACAGGCAGGTCAGTGTATAGCACCTCTAACAGCGCCATGTAGTGTCACATGTATTATTACAGGCAGGTCAGTGTATAGCGCCTCTAACAGCGCCATGTAGCGTCACATGTATTATTACAGGCAGCTCAGTGTATAGCACCTCTAACAGCGTCATGTAGCGTCACATGTATTATTACAGGCAGGTCAGTGTATAGCACCTCTAACAGCGTCATGTAGTGTCACATGTATTATTACAGGCAGGTCAGTGTATAGCGCCTCTAACAGCGCCATGTAGCGTCACATGTATTATTACAGGCAGCTCAGTGTATAGCACCTCTAACAGCGTCATGTAGCGTCACATGTATTATTACAGGCAGGTCAGTGTATAGCACCTCTAACAGCGTCATGTAGTGTCACATGTATTATTACAGGCAGGTCAGTGTATAGCGCCTCTAACAGCGCCATGTAGTGTCACATGTATTATTACAGGCAGGTCAGTGTATAGCGCCTCTAACAGCGCCATGTAGCGTCACATGTATTATTACAGGCAGGTCAGTGTATAGCACCTCTAACAGCGTCATGTAGCGTCACATGTATTATTACAGGCAGGTCAGTGTATAGCACCTCTAACAGCGTCATGTAGCGTCACATGTATTATTACAGGCAGGTCAGTGTATAGCACCTCTAACAGCGCCATGTAGCGTCACATGTATTATTACAGGCAGGTCAGTGTATAGCACCTCTAACAGCGTCATGTAGTGTCACATGTATTATTACAGGCAGGTCAGTGTATAGCGCCTCTAACAGCGCCATGTAGTGTCACATGTATTATTACAGGCAGGTCAGTGTATAGCGCCTCTAACAGCGCCATGTAGCGTCACATGTATTATTACAGGCAGGTCAGTGTATAGCGCCTCTAACAGCGCCATGTAGCGTCACATGTATTATTACAGGCAGGTCAGTGTATAGCGCCTCTAACAGCGCCATGTAGTGTCACATGTATTATTACAGACAGGTCAGTGTATAGCGCCTCTAACAGCGTCATGTAGCGTCACATGTATTATTACAGGCAGGTCAGTGTATAGCGCCTCTAACAGCGCCATGTAGCGTCACATGTATTATTACAGGCAGGTCAGTGTATAGCACCTCTAACAGCGCCATGTAGCGTCACATGTATTATTACAGGCAGGTCAGTGTATAGCGCCTCTAACTGCGCCATGTAGCGTCACATGTATTATTATAGGCAGGTCAGTGTATAGCACCTCTAACAGCGCCATGTAGTGTCACATGTATTATTACAGGCAGGTCAGTGTATAGCGCCTCTAACAGCGCCATGTAGCGTCACATGTATTATTACAGGCAGGTCAGTGTATAGCGCCTCTAACAGCGTCATGTAGCGTCACATGTATTATTACAGGCAGGTCAGTGTATAGCGCCTCTAACAACGCCATGTAGCGTCACATGTATTATTACAGGCGGCTCAGTGTATAGCGCCTCTAACAGCGTCATGTAGCGTCACATGTATTATTACAGGCAGGTCAGTGTATAGCGCCTCTAACAGCGTCATGTAGCGTCACATGTATTATTACAGGCAGGTCAGTGTATAGCGCCTCTAACAGCGCCATGTAGCGTCACATGTATTATTACAGGCAGGTCAGTGTATAGCGCCTCTAACAGCGTCATGTAGCGTCACATGTATTATTACAGGCAGGTCAGTGTATAGCACCTCTAACAGCGTCATGTAGCGTCACATGTATTATTACAGGCAGGTCAGTGTATAGCACCTCTAACAGCGCCATGTAGCGTCACATGTATTATTACAGGCAGGTCAGTGTATAGCGCCTCTAACAGCGCCATGTAGCGTCACATGTATTATTACAGGCAGCTCAGTGTATAGCACCTCTAACAGCGTCATGTAGCGTCACATGTATTATTACAGGCAGGTCAGTGTATAGCACCTCTAACAGCGTCATGTAGTGTCACATGTATTATTACAGGCAGGTCAGTGTATAGCGCCTCTAACAGCGTCATGTAGTGTCACATGTATTATTACAGGCAGGTCAGTGTATAGCGCCTCTAACAGCGCCATGTAGCGTCACATGTATTATTACAGGCAGCTCAGTGTATAGCACCTCTAACAGCGTCATGTAGCGTCACATGTATTATTACAGGCAGGTCAGTGTATAGCACCTCTAACAGCGCCATGTAGTGTCACATGTATTATTACAGGCAGGTCAGTGTATAGCGCCTCTAACAGCGTCATGTAGCGTCACATGTATTATTACAGGCAGGTCAGTGTATAGCGCCTCTAACAGCACCATGTAGTGTCACATGTATTATTACAGGCAGCTCAGTGTATAGCACCTCTAACAGCGCCATGTAGCGTCACATGTATTATTACAGGCAGGTCAGTGTATAGCGCCTCTAACAGCGTCATGTAGCGTCACATGTATTATTACAGGCAGGTCAGTGTATAGCGCCTCTAACAGCGTCATGTAGTGTCACATGTATTATTACAGGCAGCTCAGTGTATAGCGCCTCTAACAGCGCCATGTACCGTCACATGTATTATTACAGGCAGGTCAGTGTATAGCGCCTCTAACAGCGTCATGTAGCGTCACATGTATTATTACAGGCAGGTCAGTGTATAGCGCCTCTAACAGCGCCATGTAGCGTCACATGTATTATTACAGGCAGGTCAGTGTATAGCGCCTCTAACAGCGCCATGTAGTGTCACATGTATTATTACAGGCAGGTCAGTGTATAGCGCCTCTAACAGCGCCATGTAGCGTCACATGTATTATTACAGGCAGGTCAGTGTATAGCGCCTCTAACAGCGTCATGTAGTGTCACATGTATTATTACAGGCAGGTCAGTGTATAGCGCCTCTAACAGCGCCATGTAGCGTCACATGTATTATTACAGGCAGGTCAGTGTATAGCGCCTCTAACAGCGCCATGTAGCGTCACATGTATTATTACAGGCAGGTCAGTGTATAGCGCCTCTAACAGCGTCATGTAGTGTCACATGTATTATTACAGGCAGGTCAGTGTATAGCGCCTCTAACAGCGCCATGTAGCGTCACATGTATTATTACAGGCAGGTCAGTGTATAGCGCCTCTAACAGCGCCATGTAGCGTCACATGTATTATTACAGGCAGGTCAGTGTATAGCACCTCTAACAGCGTCATGTAGTGTCACATGTATTATTACAGGCAGGTCAGTGTATAGCGCCTCTAACAGCGCCATGTAGCGTCACATGTATTATTACAGGCAGGTCAGTGTATAGCGCCTCTAACAGCGTCATGTAGTGTCACATGTATTATTACAGGCAGGTCAGTGTATAGCGCCTCTAACAGCGCCATGTAGCGGTACATGTATTATTACAGGCGGCTCAGTGTATAGCGCCTCTAACAGCGCCATGTAGCGTCACATGTATTATTACAGGCAGGTCAGTGTATAGCGCCTCTAACAGCGTCATGTAGTGTCACATGTATTATTACAGGCAGGTCAGTGTATAGCGCCTCTAACAGCGCCATGTAGCGTCACATGTATTATTACAGGCGGCTCAGTGTATAGCGCCTCTAACAGCGTCATGTAGTGTCACATGTATTATTACAGGCAGGTCAGTGTATAGCGCCTCTAACAGCGCCATGTAGCGTCACATGTATTATTACAGGCAGGTCAGTGTATAGCGCCTCTAACAGCGTCATGTAGCGTCACATGTATTATTACAGGCAGGTCAGTGTATAGCGCCTCTAACAGCGTCATGTAGCGTCACATGTATTATTACAGGCAGGTCAGTGTATAGCACCTCTAACAGCGCCATGTAGCGTCACATGTATTATTACAGGCAGCTCAGTGTATAGCGCCTCTAACAGCGCCATGTAGCGTCACATGTATTATTACAGGCAGGTCAGTGTATAGCGCCTCTAACAGCGTCATGTAGCGTCACATGTATTATTACAGGCAGGTCAGTGTATAGCACCTCTAACAGCGTCATGTAGTGTCACATGTATTATTACAGGCAGGTCAGTGTATAGCACCTCTAACAGCGTCATGTAGCGTCACATGTATTATTACAGGCAGGTCAGTGTATAGCGCCTCTAACAGCGTCATGTAGTGTCACATGTATTATTACAGGCAGGTCAGTGTATAGCACCTCTAACAGCGCCATGTAGCGTCACATGTATTATTACAGGCAGCTCAGTGTATAGCGCCTCTAACAGCGTCATGTAGTGTCACATGTATTATTACAGGCAGGTCAGTGTATAGCACCTCTAACAGCGCCATGTAGCGTCACATGTATTATTGCAGGCAGGTCAGTGTATAGCGCCTCTAACAGCGCCATGTAGTGTCACATGTATTATTACAGGCAGGTCAGTGTATAGCACCTCTAACAGCGTCATGTAGCGTCACATGTATTATTACAGGCAGGTCAGTGTATAGCACCTCTAACAGCGCCATGTAGCGTCACATGTATTATTGCAGGCAGGTCAGTGTATAGCGCCTCTAACAGCGCCATGTAGTGTCACATGTATTATTACAGGCAGGTCAGTGTATAGCACCTCTAACAGCGTCATGTAGCGTCACATGTATTATTACAGGCAGCTCAGTGTATAGCGCCTCTAACAGCGCCATGTAGCGTCACATGTATTATTACAGGCAGGTCAGTGTATAGCGCCTCTAACAGCGCCATGTAGCGTCACATGTATTATTACAGGCAGGTCAGTGTATAGCGCCTCTAACAGCGTCATGTAGTGTCACATGTATTATTACAGGCAGGTCAGTGTATAGCGCCTCTAACAGCGTCATGTAGTGTCACATGTATTATTACAGGCAGGTCAGTGTATAGCACCTCTAACAGCGCCATGTAGCGTCACATGTATTATTACAGGCAGCTCAGTGTATAGCGCCTCTAACAGCGTCATGTAGTGTCACATGTATTATTACAGGCAGCTCAGTGTATAGCGCCTCTAACAGCGCCATGTAGCGTCACATGTATTATTACAGGCAGGTCAGTGTATAGCGCCTCTAACAGCGTCATGTAGCGTCACATGTATTATTACAGGCAGGTCAGTGTATAGCACCTCTAACAGCGTCATGTAGTGTCACATGTATTATTACAGGCAGGTCAGTGTATAGCACCTCTAACAGCGTCATGTAGTGTCACATGTATTATTACAGGCAGGTCAGTGTATAGCGCATCTAACAGCGCCATGTAGCGTCACATGTATTATTACAGGTAGGTCAGTGTATAACTCCTCTAACAGCGCCATGTAGCGTCACATGTATTATTACAGGCAGCTCAGTGTATAGCGCCTCTAACAGCGCCATGTAGCGTCACATGTATTATTACAGGCAGGTCAGTGTATAGCACCTCTAACAGCGCCATGTAGCGTCACATGTATTATTACAGGCAGGTCAGTGTATAGCACCTCTAACAGCGTCATGTAGCGTCACATGTATTATTACAGGCAGGTCAGTGTATAGCGCCTCTAACAGCGCCATGTAGTGTCACATGTATTATTACAGGCAGGTCAGTGTATAGCACCTCTAACAGCGCCATGTAGCGTCACATGTATTATTACAGGCAGGTCAGTGTATAGCGCCTCTAACAGCGTCATGTAGTGTCACATGTATTATTACAGGCAGGTCAGTGTATAGCGCCTCTAACAGCGCCATGTAGTGTCACATGTATTATTACAGGCAGGTCAGTGTATAGCACCTCTAACAGCGCCATGTAGCGTCACATGTATTATTACAGGCAGCTCAGTGTATAGCGTCTCTAACAGCGTCATGTAGTGTCACATGTATTATTACAGGCAGGTCAGTGTATAGCGTCTCTAACAGCGCCATGTAGCGTCACATGTATTATTACAGGCAGCTCAGTGTATAGCGCCTCTAACAGCGCCATGTAGCGTCACATGTATTATTACAGGCGGCTCAGTGTATAGCGCCTCTAACAGCGCCATGTAGCGTCACATGTATTATTTCAGGTAGGTCAGTGTATAGCGCCTCTAACAGCGCCATGTAGCGTCACATGTATTATTACAGGCAGGTCAGTGTATAGCGCCTCTAACAGCGCCATGTAGCGTCACATGTATTATTACAGGCAGGTCAGTGTATAGCGCCTCTAACAGCGCCATGTAGCGTCACATGTATTATTACAGGCAGGTCAGTGTATAGCGCCTCTAACAGCGCCATGTAGCGTCACATGTATTATTACAGGCAGGTCAGTGTATAGCGCCTCTAACAGCGCCATGTAGCGTCACATGTATTATTACAGGCAGGTCAGTGTATAGCGCCTCTAACAGCGCCATGTAGCGTCACATGTATTATTACAGGCAGGTCAGTGTATAGCGCCTCTAACAGCGCCATGTAGCGTCACATGTATTATTACAGGCAGGTCAGTGTATAGCGCCTCTAACAGCGCCATGTAGCGTCACATGTATTATTACAGGCAGGTCAGTGTATAGCGCCTCTAACAGCGCCATGTAGCGTCACATGTATTATTACAGGCAGGTCAGTGTATAGCGCCTCTAACAGCGCCATGTAGCGTCACATGTATTATTACAGGCAGGTCAGTGTATAGCACCTCTAACAGCGCCATGTAGTGTCACATGTATTATTACAGGCAGGTCAGTGTATAGCGCCTCTAACAGCGCCATGTAGCGTCACATGTATTATTACAGGCAGGTCAGTGTATAGCGCCTCTAACAGCGCCATGTAGCGTCACATGTATTATTACAGGCAGGTCAGTGTATAGCGCCTCTAACAGCGTCATGTAGTGTCACATGTATTATTACAGGCAGCTCAGTGTATAGCGCCTCTAACAGCGTCATGTAGCGTCACATGTATTATTACAGGCAGGTCAGTGTATAGCGCCTCTAACAGCGCCATGTAGCGTCACATGTATTATTACAGGCAGGTCAGTGTATAGCGCCTCTAACAGCGTCATGTAGCGTCACATGTATTATTACAGGCAGGTCAGTGTATAGCACCTCTAACAGCGCCATGTAGCGTCACATGTATTATTACAGGCAGGTCAGTGTATAGCGCCTCTAACAGCGTCATGTAGCGTCACATGTATTATTTCAGGTAGGTCAGTGTATAGCGCCTCTAACAGCGCCATGTAGCGTCACATGTATTATTTCAGGTAGGTCAGTGTATAGCGCCTCTAACAGCGCCATGTAGCGTCACATGTATTATTACAGGCAGGTCAGTGTATAGCGCCTCTAACAGCGCCATGTAGCGTCACATGTATTATTACAGGCAGGTCAGTGTATAGCGCCTCTAACAGCGCCATGTAGCGTCACATGTATTATTACAGGCAGGTCAGTGTATAGCGCCTCTAACAGCGCCATGTAGCGTCACATGTATTATTACAGGCAGGTCAGTGTATAGCGCCTCTAACAGCGCCATGTAGCGTCACATGTATTATTACAGGCAGGTCAGTGTATAGCGCCTCTAACAGCGCCATGTAGCGTCACATGTATTATTACAGGCAGGTCAGTGTATAGCGCCTCTAACAGCGCCATGTAGCGTCACATGTATTATTACAGGCAGGTCAGTGTATAGCGCCTCTAACAGCGCCATGTAGCGTCACATGTATTATTACAGGCAGGTCAGTGTATAGCGCCTCTAACAGCGCCATGTAGCGTCACATGTATTATTACAGGCAGGTCAGTGTATAGCACCTCTAACAGCGCCATGTAGTGTCACATGTATTATTACAGGCAGGTCAGTGTATAGCGCCTCTAACAGCGCCATGTAGCGTCACATGTATTATTTCAGGTAGGTCAGTGTATAGCGCCTCTAACAGCGCCATGTAGCGTCACATGTATTATTACAGGCAGGTCAGTGTATAGCACCTCTAACAGCGCCATGTAGCGTCACATGTATTATTACAGGCAGGTCAGTGTATAGCGCCTCTAACAGCGTCATGTAGTGTCACATGTATTATTACAGGCAGCTCAGTGTATAGCGCCTCTAACAGCGTCATGTAGCGTCACATGTATTATTACAGGCAGGTCAGTGTATAGCGCCTCTAACAGCGCCATGTAGCGTCACATGTATTATTACAGGCAGGTCAGTGTATAGCGCCTCTAACAGCGTCATGTAGCGTCACATGTATTATTACAGGCAGGTCAGTGTATAGCACCTCTAACAGCGCCATGTAGCGTCACATGTATTATTACAGGCAGGTCAGTGTATAGCGCCTCTAACAGCGTCATGTAGCGTCACATGTATTATTACAGGCAGGTCAGTGTATAGCACCTCTAACAGCGCCATGTAGCGTCACATGTATTATTACAGGCAGGTCAGTGTATAGCGCCTCTAACAGCGTCATGTAGCGTCACATGTATTATTACAGGCAGGTCAGTGTATAGCGCCTCTAACAACGCCATGTAGCGTCACATGTATTATTACAGGCGGCTCAGTGTATAGCGCCTCTAACAGCGTCATGTAGCGTCACATGTATTATTACAGGCAGGTCAGTGTATAGCGCCTCTAACAGCGTCATGTAGCGTCACATGTATTATTACAGGCAGGTCAGTGTATAGCACCTCTAACAGCGCCATGTAGCGTCACATGTATTATTACAGGCAGGTCAGTGTATAGCACCTCTAACAGCGCCATATAGCGTCACATGTATTATTACAGGCAGGTCAGTGTATAGCACCTCTAACAGCGCCATGTAGCGTCACATGTATTATTACAGGCAGGTCAGTGTATAGCACCTCTAACAGCGCCATGTAGCGTCACATGTATTATTACAGGCAGGTCAGTGTATAGCGCCTCTAACAGCGTCATGTAGCGTCACATGTATTATTACAGGCAGGTCAGTGTATAGCACCTCTAACAGCGCCATGTAGCGTCACATGTATTATTACAGGCAGGTCAGTGTATAGCGCCTCTAACAGCGCCATGTAGCGTCACATGTATTATTACAGGCAGGTCAGTGTATAGCACCTCTAACAGCGCCATGTAGCGTCACATGTATTATTACAGGCAGGTCAGTGTATAGCACCTCTAACAGCGCCATGTAGCGTCACATGTATTATTACAGGCAGGTCAGTGTATAGCGCCTCTAACAGCGTCATGTAGCGTCACATGTATTATTACAGGCAGGTCAGTGTATAGCACCTCTAACAGCGCCATGTAGCGTCACATGTATTATTACAGGCAGGTCAGTGTATAGCACCTCTAACAGCGCCATGTAGCGTCACATGTATTATTACAGGCAGGTCAGTGTATAGCGCCTCTAACAACGTCATGTAGCGTCACATGTATTATTACAGGCAGGTCAGTGTATAGCACCTCTAACAGCGCCATGTAGCGTCACATGTATTATTACAGGCAGGTCAGTGTATAGCACCTCTAACAGCGCCATGTAGCGTCACATGTATTATTACAGGCAGGTCAGTGTATAGCGCCTCTAACAGCGTCATGTAGCGTCACATGTATTATTACAGGCGGCTCAGTGTATAGCGCATCTAACAACGCCATGTAGCGTCACATGTATTATTACAGGCGGCTCAGTGTATAGCGCCTCTAACAACGCCATGTAGCGTCACATGTATTATTACAGGCAGGTCAGTGTATAGCACCTCTAACAGCGCCATGTAGCGTCACATGTATTATTACAGGCAGGTCAGTGTATAGCGCCTCTAACAGCGCCATGTAGCGTCACATGTATTATTACAGGCAGGTCAGTGTATAGCACCTCTAACAGCGCCATGTAGCGTCACATGTATTATTACAGGCAGGTCAGTGTATAGCACCTCTAACAGCGCCATGTAGCGTCACATGTATTATTACAGGCAGGTCAGTGTATAGCACCTCTAACAGCGCCATGTAGCGTCACATGTATTATTACAGGCAGGTCAGTGTATAGCGCCTCTAACAGCGTCATGTAGTGTCACATGTATTATTACAGGCAGGTCAGTGTATAGCGCCTCTAACAGCGCCATGTAGCGTCACATGTATTATTACAGGCAGGTCAGTGTATAGCGCCTCTAACAGCGCCATGTAGCGTCACATGTATTATTACAGGCAGGTCAGTGTATAGCACCTCTAACAGCGTCATGTAGCGTCACATGTATTATTACAGGCAGCTCAGTGTACAGCACCTCTAACAGCGCCATGTAGCGTCACATGTATTATTACAGGCAGGTCAGTGTATAGCGCCTCTAACAGCGCCATGTAGCGTCACATGTATTATTACAGGCAGGTCAGTGTATAGCGCCTCTAACAGCGTCATGTAGTGTCACATGTATTATTACAGGCAGGTCAGTGTATAGCGCCTCTAACAGCGCCATGTAGCGTCACATGTATTATTACAGGCAGGTCAGTGTATAGCGCCTCTAACAGCGCCATGTAGCGTCACATGTATTATTACAGGCAGGTCAGTGTATAGCGCCTCTAACAGCGTCATGTAGCGTCACATGTATTATTACAGGCAGGTCAGTGTATAGCGCCTCTAACAGCGCCATGTAGCGTCACATGTATTATTACAGGCAGGTCAGTGTATAGCGCCTCTAACAGCGTCATGTAGCGTCACATGTATTATTACAGGCAGGTCAGTGTATAGCGCCTCTAACAGCGCCATGTAGCGTCACATGTATTATTACAGGCAGGTCAGTGTATAGCGCCTCTAACAGCGTCATGTAGCGTCACATGTATTATTACAGGCAGGTCAGTGTATAGCACCTCTAACAGCGCCATGTAGCGTCACATGTATTATTACAGGCAGGTCAGTGTATAGCGCCTCTAACAGCGTCATGTAGCGTCACATGTATTATTACAGGCAGGTCAGTGTATAGCGCCTCTAACAGCGCCATGTAGCGTCACATGTATTATTACAGGCAGCTCAGTATATAGCGCCTCTAACAGCGCCATGTAGCGTCACATGTATTATTACAGGCAGGTCAGTGTATAGCGCCTCTAACAGCGCCATGTAGCGTCACATGTATTATTACAGGCAGGTCAGTGTATAGCACCTCTAACAGCGTCATGTAGCGTCACATGTATTATTACAGGCAGGTCAGTGTATAGCGCCTCTAACAGCGCCATGTAGTGTCACATGTATTATTACAGGCAGGTCAGTGTATAGCGCGTCTAACAGCGCCATGTAGTGTCACATGTATTATTACAGGCAGGTCAGTGTATAGCGCGTCTAACAGCGTCATGTAGCGTCACATGTATTATTACAGGCAGGTCAGTGTATAGCGTCTCTAACAGCGCCATGTAGTGTCACATGTATTATTACAGGCAGGTCAGTGTATAGCGCCTCTAACAGCGCCATGTAGTGTCACATGTATTATTACAGGCAGGTCAGTGTATAGCGTCTCTAACAGCGCCATGTAGTGTCACATGTATTATTACAGGCAGGTCAGTGTATAGCGTCTCTAACAGCGTCATGTAGTGTCACATGTATTATTACAGGCAGGTCAGTGTATAGCGTCTCTAACAGCGCCATGTAGCGTCACATGTATTATTACAGGCAGGTCAGTGTATAGCGCGTCTAACAGCGCCATGTAGTGTCACATGTATTATTACAGGCAGGTCAGTGTATAGCGCGTCTAACAGCGCCATGTAGTGTCACATGTATTATTACAGGCAGGTCAGTGTATAGCGTCTCTAACAGCGCCATGTAGCGTCACATGTATTATTACAGGCAGGTCAGTGTATAGCGCCTCTAACAGCGCCATGTAGCGTCACATGTATTATTACAGGCAGGTCAGTGTATAGCGCCTCTAACAGCGCCATGTAGCGTCACATGTATTATTACAGGCAGGTCAGTGTATAGCGCCTCTAACAGCGTCATGTAGTGTCACATGTATTATTACAGGCAGGTCAGTGTATAGCACCTCTAACAGCGCCATGTAGTGTCACATGTATTATTACAGGCAGGTCAGTGTATAGCGCGTCTAACAGCGCCATGTAGTGTCACATGTATTATTACAGGCAGGTCAGTGTATAGCGCGTCTAACAGCGTCATGTAGCGTCACATGTATTATTACAGGCAGGTCAGTGTATAGCGTCTCTAACAGCGCCATGTAGTGTCACATGTATTATTACAGGCAGGTCAGTGTATAGCGCCTCTAACAGCGCCATGTAGTGTCACATGTATTATTACAGGCAGGTCAGTGTATAGCGTCTCTAACAGCGCCATGTAGTGTCACATGTATTATTACAGGCAGGTCAGTGTATAGCGTCTCTAACAGCGTCATGTAGTGTCACATGTATTATTACAGGCAGGTCAGTGTATAGCGTCTCTAACAGCGCCATGTAGCGTCACATGTATTATTACAGGCAGGTCAGTGTATAGCGCCTCTAACAGCGCCATGTAGTGTCACATGTATTATTACAGGCAGGTCAGTGTATAGCGCCTCTAACAGCGTCATGTAGCGTCACATGTATTATTACAGGCAGGTCAGTGTATAGCGTCTCTAACAGCGCCATGTAGCGTCACATGTATTATTACAGGCAGGTCAGTGTATAGCGCCTCTAACAGCGCCATGTAGTGTCACATGTATTATTACAGGCAGGTCAGTGTATAGCGCCTCTAACAGCGCCATGTAGTGTCACATGTATTATTACAGGCAGGTCAGTGTATAGCGTCTCTAACAGCGCCATGTAGCGTCACATGTATTATTACAGGCAGGTCAGTGTATAGCGTCTCTAACAGCGCCATGTAGTGTCACATGTATTATTACAGGCAGGTCAGTGTATAGCGTCTCTAACAGCGCCATGTAGCGTCACATGTATTATTACAGGCAGGTCAGTGTATAGCGCCTCTAACAGCGCCATGTAGTGTCACATGTATTATTACAGGCAGGTCAGTGTATAGCGCCTCTAACAGCGCCATGTAGCGTCACATGTATTATTACAGGCAGGTCAGTGTATAGCGCCTCTAACAGCGCCATGTAGTGTCACATGTATTATTACAGGCAGGTCAGTGTATAGCGCATCTAACAGCGTCATGTAGCGTCACATGTATTATTACAGGCGGCTCAGTGTATAGCGCCTCTAACAGCGTCATGTAGTGTCACATGTATTATTACAGGCAGGTCAGTGTATAGCGCCTCTAACAGCGCCATGTAGTGTCACATGTATTATTACAGGCAGGTCAGTGTATAGCACCTCTAACAGCGCCATGTAGCGTCACATGTATTATTACAGGCAGGTCAGTGTATAGCACCTCTAACAGCGTCATGTAGTGTCACATGTATTTTTACAGGCAGGTCAGTGTATAGCGCCTCTAACAGCGCCATGTAGCGTCACATGTATTATTACAGGCAGGTCAGTGTATAGCGCCTCTAACAGCGCCATGTAGCGTCACATGTATTATTACAGGCAGGTCAGTGTATAGCACCTCTAACAGCGCCATGTAGCGTCACATGTATTATTACAGGCAGGTCAGTGTATAGCACCTCTAACAGCGCCATGTAGTGTCACATGTATTATTACAGGCAGGTCAGTGTATAGCGCCTCTAACAGCGCCATGTAGCGTCACATGTATTATTACAGGCAGGTCAGTGTATAGCGCCTCTAACAGCGTCATGTAGCGTCACATGTATTATTACAGGCAGGTCAGTGTATAGCGCCTCTAACAACGCCATGTAGCGTCACATGTATTATTACAGGCGGCTCAGTGTATAGCGCCTCTAACAGCGTCATGTAGCGTCACATGTATTATTACAGGCAGGTCAGTGTATAGCGCCTCTAACAGCGTCATGTAGCGTCACATGTATTATTACAGGCAGCTCAGTGTATAGCGCCTCTAACAGCGCCATGTAGCGTCACATGTATTATTACAGGCAGGTCAGTGTATAGCGCCTCTAACAGCGTCATGTAGCGTCACATGTATTATTACAGGCAGGTCAGTGTATAGCGCCTCTAACAGCGCCATGTAGCGTCACATGTATTATTACAGGCAGGTCAGTGTATAGCGCCTCTAACAGCGCCATGTAGCATCACATGTATTATTACAGGCAGGTCAGTGTATAGCACCTCTAACAGCGCCATGTAGCGTCACATGTATTATTACAGGCAGGTCAGTGTATAGCGCCTCTAACAGCGTCATGTAGCGTCACATGTATTATTACAGGCAGGTCAGTGTATAGCACCTCTAACAGCGCCATGTAGCGTCACATGTATTATTACAGGCAGGTCAGTGTATAGCACCTCTAACAGCGTCATGTAGCGTCACATGTATTATTACAGGCAGGTCAGTGTATAGCGCCTCTAACAGCGTCATGTAGCGTCACATGTATTATTACAGGCAGGTCAGTGTATAGCACCTCTAACAGCGCCATGTAGCGTCACATGTATTATTACAGGCAGGTCAGTGTATAGCACCTCTAACAGCGCCATGTAGCGTCACATGTATTATTACAGGCAGGTCAGTGTATAGCGCCTCTAACAGCGTCATGTAGCGTCACATGTATTATTACAGGCAGGTCAGTGTATAGCACCTCTAACAGCGCCATGTAGCGTCACATGTATTATTACAGGCAGGTCAGTGTATAGCACCTCTAACAGCGCCATGTAGCGTCACATGTATTATTACAGGCAGGTCAGTGTATAGCGCCTCTAACAGCGTCATGTAGCGTCACATGTATTATTACAGGCAGGTCAGTGTATAGCGCCTCTAACAGCGTCATGTAGCGTCACATGTATTATTACAGGCAGGTCAGTGTATAGCACCTCTAACAGCGTCATGTAGCGTCACATGTATTATTACAGGCAGGTCAGTGTATAGCACCTCTAACAGCGCCATGTAGCGTCACATGTATTATTACAGGCAGGTCAGTGTATAGCGCCTCTAACAGCGCCATGTAGCATCACATGTATTATTACAGGCAGGTCAGTGTATAGCGCCTCTAACAGCGCCATGTAGCGTCACATGTATTATTACAGGCAGGTCAGTGTATAGCGCCTCTAACAGCGCCATGTAGCATCACATGTATTATTACAGGCAGGTCAGTGTATAGCACCTCTAACAGCGCCATGTAGCGTCACATGTATTATTACAGGCAGGTCAGTGTATAGCGCCTCTAACAGCGTCATGTAGCGTCACATGTATTATTACAGGCAGGTCAGTGTATAGCACCTCTAACAGCGCCATGTAGCGTCACATGTATTATTACAGGCAGGTCAGTGTATAGCACCTCTAACAGCGTCATGTAGCGTCACATGTATTATTACAGGCAGGTCAGTGTATAGCGCCTCTAACAGCGTCATGTAGCGTCACATGTATTATTACAGGCAGGTCAGTGTATAGCACCTCTAACAGCGCCATGTAGCGTCACATGTATTATTACAGGCAGGTCAGTGTATAGCACCTCTAACAGCGCCATGTAGCGTCACATGTATTATTACAGGCAGGTCAGTGTATAGCGCCTCTAACAGCGTCATGTAGCGTCACATGTATTATTACAGGCAGGTCAGTGTATAGCACCTCTAACAGCGCCATGTAGCGTCACATGTATTATTACAGGCAGGTCAGTGTATAGCACCTCTAACAGCGCCATGTAGCGTCACATGTATTATTACAGGCAGGTCAGTGTATAGCACCTCTAACAGCGCCATGTAGCGTCACATGTATTATTACAGGCAGGTCAGTGTATAGCGCCTCTAACAGCGTCATGTAGCGTCACATGTATTATTACAGGCAGGTCAGTGTATAGCACCTCTAACAGCGCCATGTAGCGTCACATGTATTATTACAGGCAGGTCAGTGTATAGCACCTCTAACAGCGCCATGTAGCGTCACATGTATTATTACAGGCAGGTCAGTGTATAGCACCTCTAACAGCGTCATGTAGCGTCACATGTATTATTACAGGCAGGTCAGTGTATAGCGCCTCTAACAGCGCCATGTAGCGTCACATGTATTATTACAAGAAGCTCAGTGTATAGCACCTCTAACAGCGTCATGTAGCGTCACATGTATTATTACAGGCAGGTCAGTGTATAGCGCCTCTAACAGCGCCATGTAGCGTCACATGTATTATTACAGGCAGGTCAGTGTATAGCACCTCTAACAGCGCCATGTAGCGTCACATGTATTATTACAAGAAGCTCAGTGTATAGCACCTCTAACAGCGTCATGTAGCGTCACATGTATTATTACAGGCAGGTCAGTGTATAGCACCTCTAACAGCGCCATGTAGCGTCACATGTATTATTACAAGAAGCTCAGTGTATAGCACCTCTAACAGCGTCATGTAGCGTCACATGTATTATTACAGGCAGGTCAGTGTATAGCGCCTCTAACAGCGCCATGTAGCGTCACATGTATTATTACAAGAAGCTCAGTGTATAGCACCTCTAACAGCGTCATGTAGCGTCACATGTATTATTACAGGCAGGTCAGTGTATAGCGCGTCTAACAGCGGCATGTAGCGTCACATGTATTATTACAGGCAGGTCAGTGTATAGCGCCTCTAACAGCGCCATGTAGCGTCACATGTATTATTACAGGCAGGTCAGTGTATAGCGCCTCTAACAGCGCCATGTAGCGTCACATGTATTATTACAGGCAGGTCAGTGTATAGCGCCTCTAACAGCGTCATGTAGCGTCACATGTATTATTACAGGCAGGTCAGTGTATAGCGCCTCTAACAGCGCCATGTAGCGTCACATGTATTATTACAGGTGGCTCAGTGTATAGCGCCTCTAACAGCGCCATGTAGCGTCACATGTATTATTACAGGCAGGTCAGTGTATAGCGCCTCTAACAGCGTCATGTAGCGTCACATGTATTATTACAGGTGGCTCAGTGTATAGCGCCTCTAACAGCGCCATGTAGCGTCACATGTATTATTACAGGCAGGTCAGTGTATAGCGCCTCTAACAGCGCCATGTAGTGTCTCATGTATTATTACAGGCAGGTCAGTGTATAGCACCTCTAACAGCGCCATGTAGCGTCACATGTATTATTACAGGCAGGTCAGTGTATAGCGCCTCTAACAGCGCCATGTAGCGTCACATGTATTATTACAGGCAGGTCAGTGTATAGCACCTCTAACAGCGCCATGTAGCGTCACATGTATTATTACAGGCAGGTCAGTGTATAGCACCTCTAACAGCGCCATGTAGCGTCACATGTATTATTACAGGCAGGTCAGTGTATAGCGCCTCTAACAGCGTCATGTAGCGTCACATGTATTATTACAGGCAGGTCAGTGTATAGCGCCTCTAACAGCGCCATGTAGCATCACATGTATTATTACAGGCAGGTCAGTGTATAGCGCCTCTAACAGCGTCATGTAGCGTCACATGTATTATTACAGACAGGTCAGTGTATAGCGCCTCTAACAGCGCCATGTAGCGTCACATGTATTATTACAGGCAGGTCAGTGTATAGCGCCTCTAACAGCGCCATGTAGCGTCACATGTATTATTACAGGCAGGTCAGTGTATAGCGCCTCTAACAGCGTCATGTAGCGTCACATGTATTATTACAGGCAGGTCAGTGTATAGCACCTCTAACAGCGCCATGTAGCGTCACATGTATTATTACAGGCGGCTCAGCGTATAGCGACTCTAACAGCGCCATGTAGCGTCACATGTATTATTACAGACAGGTCAGTGTATAGCACCTCTAACAGCGCCATGTAGTGTCACATGTATTATTACAGGCAGGTCAGTGTATAGCACCTCTAACAGCGCCATGTAGCGTCACATGTATTATTACAGACAGATCACTGTATAGCACCTCTAACAGCGCCATGTAGTGTCACATGTATTATTACAGGCAGGTCAGTGTATAGCACCTCTAACAGCGCCATGTAGCGTCACATGTATTATTACAGGCAGGTCAGTGTATAGCACCTCTAACAGCGCCATGTAGCGTCACATGTATTATTACAGGCAGGTCAGTGTATAGCGCCTCTAACAGCGTCATGTAGTGTCACATGTATTATTACAGGCAGGTCAGTGTATAGCGTCTCTAACAGCGCCATGTAGCGTCACATGTATTATTACAGGCAGCTCAGTGTACAGCGCCTCTAACAGCGCCATGTAGCGTCACATGTATTATTACAGGCAGGTCAGTGTATAGCACCTCTAACAGCGCCATGTAGCGTCACATGTATTATTACAGGCAGGTCAGTGTATAGCGCCTCTAACAGCGCCATGTAGCGTCACATGTATTATTACAGGCAGGTCAGTGTATAGCGCCTCTAACAGCGCCATGTAGCATCACATGTATTATTACAGGCAGGTCAGTGTATAGCACCTCTAACAGCGCCATGTAGCGTCACATGTATTATTACAGGCAGGTCAGTGTATAGCACCTCTAACAGCGTCATGTAGCATCACATGTATTATTACAGGCAGGTCAGTGTATAGCGCCTCTAACAGCGCCATGTAGCGTCACATGTATTATTACAGGCAGGTCAGTGTATAGCGCCTCTAACAGCGTCATGTAGCGTCACATGTATTATTACAGGCAGGTCAGTGTATAGCACCTCTAACAGCGTCATGTAGCATCACATGTATTATTACAGGCAGGTCAGTGTATAGCGCCTCTAACAGCGCCATGTAGCGTCACATGTATTATTACAGGCAGGTCAGTGTATAGCACCTCTAACAGCGTCATGTAGCATCACATGTATTATTACAGGCAGGTCAGTGTATAGCGCCTCTAACAGCGCCATGTAGCGTCACATGTATTATTACAGGCAGGTCAGTGTATAGCGCCTCTAACAGCGCCATGTAGCGTCACATGTATTATTACAGGCAGGTCAGTGTATAGCGCCTCTAACAGCGTCATGTAGCGTCACATGTATTATTACAGGCAGGTCAGTGTATAGCGCCTCTAACAGCGCCATGTAGCGTCACATGTATTATTACAGGCAGGTCAGTGTATAGCGCCTCTAACAGCGCCATGTAGCATCACATGTATTATTACAGGCAGGTCAGTGTATAGCACCTCTAACAGCGCCATGTAGCGTCACATGTATTATTACAGGCAGGTCAGTGTATAGCGCCTCTAACAGCGTCATGTAGCGTCACATGTATTATTACAGGCAGGTCAGTGTATAGCACCTCTAACAGCGCCATGTAGCGTCACATGTATTATTACAGGCAGGTCAGTGTATAGCACCTCTAACAGCGTCATGTAGCGTCACATGTATTATTACAGGCAGGTCAGTGTATAGCGCCTCTAACAGCGTCATGTAGCGTCACATGTATTATTACAGGCAGGTCAGTGTATAGCACCTCTAACAGCGCCATGTAGCGTCACATGTATTATTACAGGCAGGTCAGTGTATAGCACCTCTAACAGCGCCATGTAGCGTCACATGTATTATTACAGGCAGGTCAGTGTATAGCGCCTCTAACAGCGTCATGTAGCGTCACATGTATTATTACAGGCAGGTCAGTGTATAGCACCTCTAACAGCGCCATGTAGCGTCACATGTATTATTACAGGCAGGTCAGTGTATAGCACCTCTAACAGCGCCATGTAGCGTCACATGTATTATTACAGGCAGGTCAGTGTATAGCGCCTCTAACAGCGTCATGTAGCGTCACATGTATTATTACAGGCAGGTCAGTGTATAGCGCCTCTAACAGCGTCATGTAGCGTCACATGTATTATTACAGGCAGGTCAGTGTATAGCACCTCTAACAGCGTCATGTAGCGTCACATGTATTATTACAGGCAGGTCAGTGTATAGCACCTCTAACAGCGCCATGTAGCGTCACATGTATTATTACAGGCAGGTCAGTGTATAGCGCCTCTAACAGCGCCATGTAGCATCACATGTATTATTACAGGCAGGTCAGTGTATAGCGCCTCTAACAGCGCCATGTAGCGTCACATGTATTATTACAGGCAGGTCAGTGTATAGCGCCTCTAACAGCGCCATGTAGCATCACATGTATTATTACAGGCAGGTCAGTGTATAGCACCTCTAACAGCGCCATGTAGCGTCACATGTATTATTACAGGCAGGTCAGTGTATAGCGCCTCTAACAGCGTCATGTAGCGTCACATGTATTATTACAGGCAGGTCAGTGTATAGCGCCTCTAACAGCGTCATGTAGCGTCACATGTATTATTACAGGCAGGTCAGTGTATAGCACCTCTAACAGCGCCATGTAGCGTCACATGTATTATTACAGGCAGGTCAGTGTATAGCACCTCTAACAGCGCCATGTAGCGTCACATGTATTATTACAGGCAGGTCAGTGTATAGCGCCTCTAACAGCGTCATGTAGCGTCACATGTATTATTACAGGCAGGTCAGTGTATAGCACCTCTAACAGCGCCATGTAGCGTCACATGTATTATTACAGGCAGGTCAGTGTATAGCACCTCTAACAGCGCCATGTAGCGTCACATGTATTATTACAGGCAGGTCAGTGTATAGCACCTCTAACAGCGCCATGTAGCGTCACATGTATTATTACAGGCAGGTCAGTGTATAGCGCCTCTAACAGCGTCATGTAGCGTCACATGTATTATTACAGGCAGGTCAGTGTATAGCACCTCTAACAGCGCCATGTAGCGTCACATGTATTATTACAGGCAGGTCAGTGTATAGCACCTCTAACAGCGCCATGTAGCGTCACATGTATTATTACAGGCAGGTCAGTGTATAGCACCTCTAACAGCGTCATGTAGCGTCACATGTATTATTACAGGCAGGTCAGTGTATAGCGCCTCTAACAGCGCCATGTAGCGTCACATGTATTATTACAAGAAGCTCAGTGTATAGCACCTCTAACAGCGTCATGTAGCGTCACATGTATTATTACAGGCAGGTCAGTGTATAGCGCCTCTAACAGCGCCATGTAGCGTCACATGTATTATTACAGGCAGGTCAGTGTATAGCACCTCTAACAGCGCCATGTAGCGTCACATGTATTATTACAAGAAGCTCAGTGTATAGCACCTCTAACAGCGTCATGTAGCGTCACATGTATTATTACAGGCAGGTCAGTGTATAGCACCTCTAACAGCGCCATGTAGCGTCACATGTATTATTACAAGAAGCTCAGTGTATAGCACCTCTAACAGCGTCATGTAGCGTCACATGTATTATTACAGGCAGGTCAGTGTATAGCGCCTCTAACAGCGCCATGTAGCGTCACATGTATTATTACAAGAAGCTCAGTGTATAGCACCTCTAACAGCGTCATGTAGCGTCACATGTATTATTACAGGCAGGTCAGTGTATAGCGCCTCTAACAGCGGCATGTAGCGTCACATGTATTATTACAGGCAGGTCAGTGTATAGCGCCTCTAACAGCGCCATGTAGCGTCACATGTATTATTACAGGCAGGTCAGTGTATAGCGCCTCTAACAGCGCCATGTAGCGTCACATGTATTATTACAGGCAGGTCAGTGTATAGCGCCTCTAACAGCGCCATGTAGCGTCACATGTATTATTACAGGCAGGTCAGTGTATAGCGCCTCTAACAGCGTCATGTAGCGTCACATGTATTATTACAGGCAGGTCAGTGTATAGCGCCTCTAACAGCGCCATGTAGCATCACATGTATTATTACAGGCAGGTCAGTGTATAGCGCCTCTAACAGCGTCATGTAGCGTCACATGTATTATTACAGACAGGTCAGTGTATAGCGCCTCTAACAGCGCCATGTAGCGTCACATGTATTATTACAGGCAGGTCAGTGTATAGCGCCTCTAACAGCGTCATGTAGCGTCACATGTATTATTACAGGCAGGTCAGTGTATAGCACCTCTAACAGCGCCATGTAGCGTCACATGTATTATTACAGGCAGGTCAGTGTATAGCACCTCTAACAGCGTCATGTAGCGTCACATGTATTATTACAGGCAGGTCAGTGTATAGCACCTCTAACAGCGCCATGTAGCGTCACATGTATTATTACAGGCAGCTCAGTGTATAGCGCCTCTAACAGCGCCATGTAGTGTCACATGTATTATTACAGGCAGGTCAGTGTATAGCACCTCTAACAGCGTCATGTAGCGTCACATGTATTATTACAGGCAGGTCAGTGTATAGCGCCTCTAACAGCGCCATGTAGCGTCACATGTATTATTACAGGCAGGTCAGTGTATAGCGCCTCTAACAGCGTCATGTAGCGTCACATGTATTATTACAGGCAGGTCAGTGTATAGCACCTCTAACAGCGCCATGTAGCGTCACATGTATTATTACAGGCGGCTCAGCGTATAGCGACTCTAACAGCGCCATGTAGCGTCACATGTATTATTACAGACAGGTCAGTGTATAGCACCTCTAACAGCGCCATGTAGTGTCACATGTATTATTACAGGCAGGTCAGTGTATAGCACCTCTAACAGCGCCATGTAGCGTCACATGTATTATTACAGACAGATCACTGTATAGCACCTCTAACAGCGCCATGTAGTGTCACATGTATTATTACAGGCAGGTCAGTGTATAGCACCTCTAACAGCGCCATGTAGCGTCACATGTATTATTACAGGCAGGTCAGTGTATAGCACCTCTAACAGCGCCATGTAGCGTCACATGTATTATTACAGGCAGGTCAGTGTATAGCGCCTCTAACAGCGTCATGTAGTGTCACATGTATTATTACAGGCAGGTCAGTGTATAGCGTCTCTAACAGCGCCATGTAGCGTCACATGTATTATTACAGGCAGCTCAGTGTACAGCGCCTCTAACAGCGCCATGTAGCGTCACATGTATTATTACAGGCAGGTCAGTGTATAGCACCTCTAACAGCGCCATGTAGCGTCACATGTATTATTACAGGCAGGTCAGTGTATAGCGCCTCTAACAGCGCCATGTAGCGTCACATGTATTATTACAGGCAGGTCAGTGTATAGCGCCTCTAACAGCGCCATGTAGCATCACATGTATTATTACAGGCAGGTCAGTGTATAGCACCTCTAACAGCGCCATGTAGCGTCACATGTATTATTACAGGCAGGTCAGTGTATAGCACCTCTAACAGCGTCATGTAGCATCACATGTATTATTACAGGCAGGTCAGTGTATAGCGCCTCTAACAGCGCCATGTAGCGTCACATGTATTATTACAGGCAGGTCAGTGTATAGCGCCTCTAACAGCGTCATGTAGCGTCACATGTATTATTACAGGCAGGTCAGTGTATAGCGCCTCTAACAGCGTCATGTAGCGTCACATGTATTATTACAGGCAGGTCAGTGTATAGCGCCTCTAACAGCGTCATGTAGCGTTACATGTATTATTACAGGCAGGTCAGTGTATAGCACCTCTAACAGCGTCATGTAGCGTCACATGTATTATTACAGGCAGGTCAGTGTATAGCGCCTCTAACAGCGTCATGTAGCATCACATGTATTATTACAGGCAGGTCAGTGTATAGCGCCTCTAACAGCGCCATGTAGCGTCACATGTATTATTACAGGCAGGTCAGTGTATAGCACCTCTAACAGCGTCATGTAGCATCACATGTATTATTACAGGCAGGTCAGTGTATAGCGCCTCTAACAGCGCCATGTAGCGTCACATGTATTATTACAGGCAGGTCAGTGTATAGCACCTCTAACAGCGCCATGTAGCGTCACATGTATTATTACAGGCAGGTCAGTGTATAGCGCCTCTAACAGCGCCATGTAGTGTCACATGTATTATTACAGGCAGGTCAGTGTATAGCGCCTCTAACAGCGCCATGTAGCGTCACATGTATTATTACAGGCAGGTCAGTGTATAGCGCCTCTAACAGCGTCATGTAGTGTCACATGTATTATTACAGGTAGGTCAGTGTATAGCACCTCTAACAGCGCCATGTAGCGTCACATGTATTATTACAGGCAGGTCAGTGTATAGCGCCTCTAACAGCGTCATGTAGTGTCACATGTATTATTACAGGCAGCTCAGTGTATAGCGTCTCTAACAGCGCCATGTAGTGTCACATGTATTATTACAGGCAGGTCAGTGTATAGCGTCTCTAACAGCGTCATGTAGTGTCACATGTATTATTACAGGCAGGTCAGTGTATAGCGTCTCTAACAGCGCCATGTAGCGTCACATGTATTATTACAGGCAGCTCAGTGTATAGCGCCTCTAACAGCGCCATGTAGCGTCACATGTATTATTACAGGCGGCTCAGTGTATAGCGCCTCTAACAGCGCCATGTAGCGTCACATGTATTATTTCAGGTAGGTCAGTGTATAGCGCCTCTAACAGCGCCATGTAGCGTCACATGTATTATTACAGGCAGGTCAGTGTATAGCGCCTCTAACAGCGCCATGTAGCGTCACATGTATTATTACAGGCAGGTCAGTGTATAGCGCCTCTAACAGCGCCATGTAGCGTCACATGTATTATTACAGGCAGGTCAGTGTATAGCGCCTCTAACAGCGTCATGTAGTGTCACATGTATTATTACAGGCAGCTCAGTGTATAGCGCCTCTAACAGCGTCATGTAGCGTCACATGTATTATTACAGGCAGGTCAGTGTATAGCGCCTCTAACAGCGCCATGTAGCGTCACATGTATTATTACAGGCAGGTCAGTGTATAGCGCCTCTAACAGCGTCATGTAGCGTCACATGTATTATTACAGGCAGGTCAGTGTATAGCACCTCTAACAGCGCCATGTAGCGTCACATGTATTATTACAGGCAGGTCAGTGTATAGCACCTCTAACAGCGCCATGTAGCGTCACATGTATTATTACAGGCAGGTCAGTGTATAGCGCCTCTAACAGCGCCATGTAGCGTCACATGTATTATTACAGGCAGGTCAGTGTATAGCGCCTCTAACAGCGCCATGTAGCGTCACATGTATTATTACAGGCAGGTCAGTGTATAGCGCCTCTAACAGCGTCATGTAGCGTCACATGTATTATTACAGGCAGGTCAGTGTATAGCGCCTCTAACAACGCCATGTAGCGTCACATGTATTATTACAGGCGGCTCAGTGTATAGCGCCTCTAACAGCGTCATGTAGCGTCACATGTATTATTACAGGCAGGTCAGTGTATAGCGCCTCTAACAGCGTCATGTAGCGTCACATGTATTATTACAGGCAGGTCAGTGTATAGCGCCTCTAACAGCGCCATGTAGCGTCACATGTATTATTACAGGCAGGTCAGTGTATAGCGCCTCTAACAGCGCCATGTAGCGTCACATGTATTATTACAGGCAGGTCAGTGTATAGCGCCTCTAACAGCGTCATGTAGTGTCACATGTATTATTACAGGCAGCTCAGTGTATAGCGTCTCTAACAGCGCCATGTAGCGTCACATGTATTATTACAGGCAGGTCAGTGTATAGCACCTCTAACAGCGTCATGTAGTGTCACATGTATTATTACAGGCAGGTCAGTGTATAGCGTCTCTAACAGCGCCATGTAGCGTCACATGTATTATTACAGGCAGCTCAGTGTATAGCGCCTCTAACAGCGCCATGTAGCGTCACATGTATTATTACAGGCGGCTCAGTGTATAGCGCCTCTAACAGCGCCATGTAGCGTCACATGTATTATTTCAGGTAGGTCAGTGTATAGCGCCTCTAACAGCGCCATGTAGCGTCACATGTATTATTACAGGCAGGTCAGTGTATAGCGCCTCTAACAGCGCCATGTAGCGTCACATGTATTATTACAGGCAGGTCAGTGTATAGCGCCTCTAACAGCGCCATGTAGTGTCACATGTATTATTACAGGCAGGTCAGTGTATAGCACCTCTAACAGCGTCATGTAGTGTCACATGTATTATTACAGGCAGCTCAGTGTATAGCGCCTCTAACAGCGCCATGTAGCGTCACATGTATTATTACAGGCAGGTCAGTGTATAGCGCCTCTAACAGCGTCATGTAGCGTCACATGTATTATTACAGGCAGGTCAGTGTATAGCACCTCTAACAGCGCCATGTAGCGTCACATGTATTATTACAGGCAGGTCAGTGTATAGCACCTCTAACAGCGCCATGTAGCGTCACATGTATTATTACAGGCAGGTCAGTGTATAGCGCCTCTAACAGCGCCATGTAGCGTCACATGTATTATTACAGGCAGGTCAGTGTATAGCGCCTCTAACAGCGCCATGTAGCGTCACATGTATTATTACAGGCAGGTCAGTGTATAGCGCCTCTAACAGCGTCATGTAGCGTCACATGTATTATTACAGGCAGGTCAGTGTATAGCGCCTCTAACAACGCCATGTAGCGTCACATGTATTATTACAGGCGGCTCAGTGTATAGCGCCTCTAACAGCGTCATGTAGCGTCACATGTATTATTACAGGCAGGTCAGTGTATAGCGCCTCTAACAGCGTCATGTAGCGTCACATGTATTATTACAGGCAGGTCAGTGTATAGCACCTCTAACAGCGCCATGTAGCGTCACATGTATTATTACAGGCAGGTCAGTGTATAGCACCTCTAACAGCGCCATGTAGCGTCACATGTATTATTACAGGCAGGTCAGTGTATAGCACCTCTAACAGCGTCATGTAGCGTCACATGTATTATTACAGGCAGGTCAGTGTATAGCACCTCTAACAGCGCCATGTAGCGTCACATGTATTATTACAGGCAGGTCAGTGTATAGCGCCTCTAACAGCGTCATGTAGCGTCACATGTATTATTACAGGCAGGTCAGTGTATAGCACCTCTAACAGCGCCATGTAGCGTCACATGTATTATTACAGGCAGGTCAGTGTATAGCGCCTCTAACAGCGCCATGTAGCGTCACATGTATTATTACAGGCAGGTCAGTGTATAGCACCTCTAACAGCGCCATGTAGCGTCACATGTATTATTACAGGCAGGTCAGTGTATAGCACCTCTAACAGCGCCATGTAGCGTCACATGTATTATTACAGGCAGGTCAGTGTATAGCGCCTCTAACAGCGTCATGTAGCGTCACATGTATTATTACAGGCAGGTCAGTGTATAGCACCTCTAACAGCGCCATGTAGCGTCACATGTATTATTACAGGCAGGTCAGTGTATAGCACCTCTAACAGCGCCATGTAGCGTCACATGTATTATTACAGGCAGGTCAGTGTATAGCGCCTCTAACAGCGTCATGTAGCGTCACATGTATTATTACAGGCAGGTCAGTGTATAGCACCTCTAACAGCGCCATGTAGCGTCACATGTATTATTACAGGCAGGTCAGTGTATAGCACCTCTAACAGCGCCATGTAGCGTCACATGTATTATTACAGGCAGGTCAGTGTATAGCGCCTCTAACAGCGTTATGTAGCGTCACATGTATTATTACAGGCGGCTCAGTGTATAGCGCATCTAACAACGCCATGTAGCGTCACATGTATTATTACAGGCGGCTCAGTGTATAGCGCCTCTAACAACGCCATGTAGCGTCACATGTATTATTACAGGCAGGTCAGTGTATAGCACCTCTAACAGCGCCATGTAGCGTCACATGTATTATTACAGGCAGGTCAGTGTATAGCGCCTCTAACAGCGCCATGTAGCGTCACATGTATTATTACAGGCAGGTCAGTGTATAGCACCTCTAACAGCGCCATGTAGCGTCACATGTATTATTACAGGCAGGTCAGTGTATAGCGCCTCTAACAGCGCCATGTAGCGTCACATGTATTATTACAGGCAGGTCAGTGTATAGCGCCTCTAACAGCGCCATGTAGCGTCACATGTATTATTACAGGCAGGTCAGTGTATAGCGCCTCTAACAGCGTCATGTAGCGTCACATGTATTATTACAGGCAGGTCAGTGTATAGCACCTCTAACAGCGCCATGTAGCGTCACATGTATTATTACAGGCAGGTCAGTGTATAGCACCTCTAACAGCGCCATGTAGCGTCACATGTATTATTATAGGCAGGTCAGTGTATAGCGCCTCTAACAGCGCCATGTAGCGTCACATGTATTATTACAGGCAGGTCAGTGTATAGCGCCTCTAACAGCGTCATGTAGTGTCACATGTATTATTACAGGCAGGTCAGTGTATAGCGCCTCTAACAGCGCCATGTAGCGTCACATGTATTATTACAGGCAGGTCAGTGTATAGCGCCTCTAACAGCGCCATGTAGCGTCACATGTATTATTACAGGCAGGTCAGTGTATAGCGCCTCTAACAGCGCCATGTAGCGTCACATGTATTATTACAGGCAGCTCAGTGTACAGCACCTCTAACAGCGTCATGTAGCGTCACATGTATTATTACAGGCAGCTCAGTGTATAGCGCCTCTAACAGCGTCATGTAGCGTCACATGTATTATTACAGGCAGGTCAGTGTATAGCGCCTCTAACAGCGCCATGTAGCATCACATGTATTATTACAGGCAGGTCAGTGTATAGCGCCTCTAACAGCGTCATGTAGCGTCACATGTATTATTAGAGGCAGGTCAGTGTATAGCGCCTCTAACAGCGTCATGTAGCGTCACATGTATTATTACAGGCAGGTCAGTGTATAGCGCCTCTAACAGCGCCATGTAGCGTCACATGTATTATTACAGGCAGCTCAGTATATAGCGCCTCTAACAGCGCCATGTAGCGTCACATGTATTATTACAGGCAGGTCAGTGTATAGCGCCTCTAACAGCGCCATGTAGCGTCACATGTATTATTACAGGCAGGTCAGTGTATAGCACCTCTAACAGCGTCATGTAGTGTCACATGTATTATTACAGGCAGGTCAGTGTATAGCGCCTCTAACAGCGCCATGTAGCGTCACATGTATTATTACAGGCAGGTCAGTGTATAGCGCCTCTAACAGCGCCATGTAGCGTCACATGTATTATTACAGGCAGGTCAGTGTATAGCGCCTCTAACAGCGCCATGTAGCGTCACATGTATTATTACAGGCGGCTCAGTGTATAGCGCCTCTAACAGCGCCATGTAGCGTCACATGTATTATTACAGGCAGGTCAGTGTATAGCGCCTCTAACAGCGCCATGTAGTGTCACATGTATTATTACAGGCAGGTCAGTGTATAGCGCCTCTAACAGCGCCATGTAGCGTCACATGTATTATTACAGGCAGGTCAGTGTATAGCACCTCTAACAGCGCCATGTAGCATCACATGTATTATTACAGGCAGGTCAGTGTATAGCACCTCTAACAGCGCCATGTAGCGTCACATTTATTATTACAGGCAGGTCAGTGTATAGCGCCTCTAACAGCGCCATGTAGCGTCACATGTATTATTACAGGCAGGTCAGTGTATAGCACCTCTAACAGCGTCATGTAGTGTCACATGTATTTTTACAGGCAGGTCAGTGTATAGCGCCTCTAACAGCGCCATGTAGCGTCACATGTATTATTACAGGCAGGTCAGTGTATAGCGCCTCTAACAGCGCCATGTAGCGTCACATGTATTATTACAGGCAGGTCAGTGTATAGCACCTCTAACAGCGTCATGTAGCGTCACATGTATTATTACAGGCAGGTCAGTGTATAGCACCTCTAACAGCGCCATGTAGCGTCACATGTATTATTACAGGCAGGTCAGTGTATAGCACCTCTAACAGCGTCATGTAGTGTCACATGTATTATTACAGGCAGGTCAGTGTATAGCGCCTCTAACAGCGCCATGTAGTGTCACATGTATTTTTACAGGCAGGTCAGTGTATAGCGCCTCTAACAGCGTCATGTAGTGTCACATGTATTATTACAGGCAGGTCAGTGTATAGCGCCTCTAACAGCGCCATGTAGCGTCACATGTATTATTACAGGCAGGTCAGTGTATAGCACCTCTAACAGCGTCATGTAGCGTCACATGTATTATTACAGGCAGGTCAGTGTATAGCACCTCTAACAGCGTCATGTAGTGTCACATGTATTATTACAGGCAGGTCAGTGTATAGCGCCTCTAACAGCGCCATGTAGCGTCACATGTATTATTACAGGCAGGTCAGTGTATAGCACCTCTAACAGCGTCATGTAGTGTCACATGTATTATTACAGGCAGGTCAGTGTATAGCACCTCTAACAGCGCCATGTAGTGTCACATGTATTTTTACAGGCAGGTCAGTGTATAGCGCCTCTAACAGCGCCATGTAGTGTCACATGTATTATTACAGGCAGGTCAGTGTATAGCACCTCTAACAGCGCCATGTAGTGTCACATGTATTTTTACAGGCAGGTCAGTGTATAGCGCCTCTAACAGCGTCATGTAGCGTCACATGTATTATTACAGGCAGGTCAGTGTATAGCACCTCTAACAGCGTCATGTAGCGTCACATGTATTATTACAGGCAGGTCAGTGTATAGCGCCTCTAACAGCGCCATGTAGCGTCACATGTATTATTACAGGCAGGTCAGTGTATAGCACCTCTAACAGCGCCATGTAGCGTCACATGTATTATTACAAGAAGCTCAGTGTATAGCACCTCTAACAGCGTCATGTAGCGTCACATGTATTATTACAGGCAGGTCAGTGTATAGCGCCTCTAACAGCGCCATGTAGCGTCACATGTATTATTACAGGCAGGTCAGTGTATAGCACCTCTAACAGCGCCATGTAGCGTCACATGTATTATTACAGGCAGGTCAGTGTATAGCACCTCTAACAGCGCCATGTAGCGTCACATGTATTATTACAGGCAGGTCAGTGTATAGCGCCTCTAACAGCGTCATGTAGCGTCACATGTATTATTACAGGCAGGTCAGTGTATAGCACCTCTAACAGCGCCATGTAGCGTCACATGTATTATTACAGGCAGGTCAGTGTATAGCACCTCTAACAGCGCCATGTAGCGTCACATGTATTATTACAGGCAGGTCAGTGTATAGCGCCTCTAACAGCGTCATGTAGCGTCACATGTATTATTACAGGCAGGTCAGTGTATAGCACCTCTAACAGCGCCATGTAGCGTCACATGTATTATTACAGGCAGGTCAGTGTATAGCACCTCTAACAGCGCCATGTAGCGTCACATGTATTATTACAGGCAGGTCAGTGTATAGCGCCTCTAACAGCGTCATGTAGCGTCACATGTATTATTACAGGCGGCTCAGTGTATAGCGCATCTAACAACGCCATGTAGCGTCACATGTATTATTACAGGCGGCTCAGTGTATAGCGCCTCTAACAACGCCATGTAGCGTCACATGTATTATTACAGGCAGGTCAGTGTATAGCACCTCTAACAGCGCCATGTAGCGTCACATGTATTATTACAGGCAGGTCAGTGTATAGCGCCTCTAACAGCGCCATGTAGCGTCACATGTATTATTACAGGCAGGTCAGTGTATAGCACCTCTAACAGCGCCATGTAGCGTCACATGTATTATTACAGGCAGGTCAGTGTATAGCGCCTCTAACAGCGCCATGTAGCGTCACATGTATTATTACAGGCAGGTCAGTGTATAGCGCCTCTAACAGCGCCATGTAGCGTCACATGTATTATTACAGGCAGGTCAGTGTATAGCACCTCTAACAGCGCCATGTAGTGTCACATGTATTATTACAGGCAGGTCAGTGTATAGCGCCTCTAACAGCGCCATGTAGTGTCACATGTATTATTACAGGCAGGTCAGTGTATAGCGCCTCTAACAGCGTCATGTAGTGTCACATGTATTATTACAGGCAGGTCAGTGTATAGCGCCTCTAACAGCGCCATGTAGCGTCACATGTATTATTACAGGCAGCTCAGTGTATAGCGCCTCTAACAGCGTCATGTAGTGTCACATGTATTATTACAGGCAGCTCAGTGTATAGCGCCTCTAACAGCGCCATGTAGCGTCACATGTATTATTACAGGCAGGTCAGTGTATAGCGCCTCTAACAGCGTCATGTAGCGTCACATGTATTATTACAGGCAGCTCAGTGTATAGCGCCTCTAACAGCGCCATGTAGCGTCACATGTATTATTACAGGCAGGTCAGTGTATAGCGCCTCTAACAGCGTCATGTAGCGTCACATGTATTATTACAGGCAGGTCAGTGTATAGCGCCTCTAACAGCGCCATGTAGTGTCACATGTATTATTACAGGCAGGTCAGTGTATAGCGCCTCTAACAGCGCCATGTAGCGTCACATGTATTATTACAGGCAGGTCAGTGTATAGCGCCTCTAACAGCGCCATGTAGCGTCACATGTATTATTACAGGCAGGTCAGTGTATAGCGCCTCTAACAGCGCCATGTAGCGTCACATGTATTATTACAGGCAGGTCAGTGTATAGCGCCTCTAACAGCGCCATGTAGTGTCTCATGTATTATTACAGGCAGGTCAGTGTATAGCGCCTCTAACAGCGTCATGTAGCGTCACATGTATTATTACAGGCAGGTCAGTGTATAGCGCCTCTAACAGCGTCATGTAGTGTCACATGTATTATTACAGGCAGGTCCGTGTATAGCGCCTCTAACAGCGTCATGTAGCGTCACATGTATTATTACAGGCAGGTCAGTGTATAGCGCCTCTAACAGCGTCATGTAGTGTCACATGTATTATTACAGGCAGGTCAGTGTATAGCGCCTCTAACAGCGCCATGTAGCGTCACATGTATTATTACAGGCAGGTCAGTGTATAGCGCCTCTAACAGCGTCATGTAGTGTCACATGTATTATTACAGGCAGGTCAGTGTATAGCGCCTCTAACAGCGTCATGTAGCGTCACATGTATTATTACAGGCAGGTCAGTGTATAGCGCCTCTAACAGCGTCATGTAGTGTCACATATATTATTACAGGCAGGTCAGTGTATAGCGCCTCTAACAGCGTCATGTAGTGTCACATGTATTATTACAGGCAGGTCAGTGTATAGCACCTCTAACAGCGCCATGTAGCGTCACATGTATTATTACAGGCAGGTCAGTGTATAGCGCCTCTAACAGCGTCATGTAGCGTCACATGTATTATTACAGGCAGGTCAGTGTATAGCGCCTCTAACAGCGCCATGTAGCGTCACATGTATTATTACAGGCAGATCAGTGTATAGCGCCTCTAACAGCGTCATGTAGCGTCACATGTATTATTACAGGCAGGTCAGTGTATAGCGCCTCTAACAGCGCCATGTAGTGTCACATGTATTATTACAGGCAGATCAGTGTATAGCGCCTCTAACAGCGTCATGTAGCGTCACATGTATTATTACAGGCGGCTCAGTGTATAGCGCCTCTAACAGCGTCATGTAGCGTCACATGTATTATTACAGGCAGGTCAGTGTATAGCGCCTCTAACAGCGCCATGTAGTGTCACATGTATTATTACAGGCAGGTCAGTGTATAGCGCCTCTAACAGCGTCATGTAGCGTCACATGTATTATTACAGGCAGGTCAGTGTATAGCGCCTCTAACAGCGTCATGTAGCGTCACATGTATTATTACAGGCAGATCAGTGTATAGCGCCTCTAACAGCGTCATGTAGTGTCACATGTATTATTACAGGCAGCTCAGTGTATAGCGCCTCTAACAGCGCCATGTAGCGTCACATGTATTATTACAGGCAGGTCAGTGTATAGCGCCTCTAACAGCGTCATGTAGTGTCACATGTATTATTACAGGCAGGTCAGTGTATAGCACCTCTAACAGCGCCATGTAGCGTCACATGTATTATTACAGGCAGGTCAGTGTATAGCACCTCTAACAGCGCCATGTAGCGCCACATGTATTATTACAGGCAGGTCAGTGTATAGCACCTCTAACAGCGTCATGTAGTGTCACATGTATTATTACAGGCAGGTCAGTGTATAGCACCTCTAACAGCGCCATGTAGCGTCACATGTATTATTACAGGCAGGTCAGTGTATAGCGCCTCTAACAGCGTCATGTAGTGTCACATGTATTATTACAGGCAGGTCAGTGTATAGCGCCTCTAACAGCGTCATGTAGTGTCACATGTATTATTACAGGCAGGTCAGTGTATAGCACCTCTAACAGCGCCATGTAGCGTCACATGTATTATTACAGGCAGCTCAGTGTATAGCACCTCTAACAGCGCCATGTAGCGTCACATGTATTATTACAGGCAGCTCAGTGTATAGCGCCTCTAACAGCGTCATGTAGTGTCACATGTATTATTACAGGCAGGTCAGTGTATAGCACCTCTAACAGCGCCATGTAGCGTCACATGTATTATTACAGGCAGGTCAGTGTATAGCGCCTCTAACAGCGTCATGTAGCGTCACATGTATTATTACAGGCAGGTCAGTGTATAGCACCTCTAACAGCGCCATGTAGCGTCACATGTATTATTACAGGCAGGTCAGTGTATAGCACCTCTAACAGCGCCATGTAGCGTCACATGTATTATTACAGGCAGGTCAGTGTATAGCGCCTCTAACAGCGCCATGTAGCGTCACATGTATTATTACAGGCAGGTCAGTGTATAGCGCCTCTAACAGCGTCATGTAGTGTCACATGTATTATTACAGGCAGGTCAGTGTATAGCACCTCTAACAGCGCCATGTAGCGTCACATGTATTATTACAGGCAGGTCAGTGTATAGCACCTCTAACAGCGCCATGTAGCGTCACATGTATTATTACAGGCAGGTCAGTGTATAGCGCCTCTAACAGCGCCATGTAGCGTCACATGTATTATTACAGGCAGGTCAGTGTATAGCGCCTCTAACAGCGTCATGTAGTGTCACATGTATTATTACAGGCAGGTCAGTGTATAGCACCTCTAACAGCGCCATGTAGCGTCACATGTATTATTACAGGCAGCTCAGTGTATAGCACCTCTAACAGCGCCATGTAGCGTCACATGTATTATTACAGGCAGCTCAGTGTATAGCGCCTCTAACAGCGTCATGTAGCGTCACATGTATTATTACAGGCAGGTCAGTGTATAGCGCCTCTAACAGCGCCATGTAGCGTCACATGTATTATTACAGGCAGCTCAGTGTATAGCGCCTCTAACAGCGTCATGTAGTGTCACATGTATTATTACAGGCAGGTCAGTGTATAGCGCCTCTAACAGCGTCATGTAGCGTCACATGTATTATTACAGGCAGGTCAGTGTATAGCGCCTCTAACAGCGCCATGTAGTGTCACATGTATTATTACAGGCAGGTCAGTGTATAGCGCCTCTAACAGCGTCATGTAGCGTCACATGTATTATTACAGGCAGCTCAGTGTATAGCACCTCTAACAGCGCCATGTAGCGTCACATGTATTATTACAGGCAGGTCAGTGTATAGCGCCTCTAACAGCGTCATGTAGCGTCACATGTATTATTACAGGCAGGTCAGTGTATAGCACCTCTAACAGCGCCATGTAGCGTCACATGTATTATTACAGGCAGGTCAGTGTATAGCGCCTCTAACAGCGCCATGTAGCGTCACATGTATTATTACAGGCAGGTCAGTGTATAGCGCCTCTAACAGCGTCATGTAGCGTCACATGTATTATTACAGGCAGGTCAGTGTATAGCACCTCTAACAGCGCCATGTAGCGTCACATGTATTATTACAGGCAGGTCAGTGTATAGCACCTCTAACAGCGCCATGTAGCGTCACATGTATTATTACAGGCAGGTCAGTGTATAGCGCCTCTAACAGCGCCATGTAGCGTCACATGTATTATTACAGGCAGGTCAGTGTATAGCGCCTCTAACAGCGCCATGTAGTGTCACATGTATTATTACAGGCAGGTCAGTGTATAGCGCCTCTAACAGCGTCATGTAGCGTCACATGTATTATTACAGGCGGCTCAGTGTATAGCACCTCTAACAGCGCCATGTAGCGTCACATGTATTATTACAGGCAGGTCAGTGTATAGCGCCTCTAACAGCGTCATGTAGCGTCACATGTATTATTACAGGCGGCTCAGTGTATAGCACCTCTAACAGCGCCATGTAGCGTCACATGTATTATTACAGGCAGGTCAGTGTATAGCGCCTCTAACAGCGCCATGTAGTGTCACATGTATTATTACAGGCAGGTCAGTGTATAACGCTTCTAACAGCGTCATGTAGCGTCACATGTATTATTACAGGCAGCTCAGTGTATAGCGCCTCTAACAGCGCCATGTAGTGTCACATGTATTATTACAGGCAGCTCAGTGTATAGCACCTCTAACAGCGCCATGTAGCGTCACATGTATTATTACAGGCAGGTCAGTGTATAGCGCCTCTAACAGCGTCATGTAGTGTCACATGTATTATTACAGGCAGCTCAGTGTATAGCACCTCTAACAGCGCCATGTAGCGTCACATGTATTATTACAGGCAGGTCAGTGTATAGCGCCTCTAACAGCGTCATGTAGTGTCACATGTATTATTACAGGCAGGTCAGTGTATAGCACCTCTAACAGCGCCATGTAGCGTCACATGTATTATTACAGGCAGGTCAGTGTATAGCACCTCTAACAGCGCCATGTAGCGTCACATGTATTATTACAGGCAGGTCAGTGTATAGCGCCTCTAACAGCGTCATGTAGCGTCACATGTATTATTACAGGCAGGTCAGTGTATAGCGCCTCTAACAGCACCATGTAGCGTCACATGTATTATTACAGGCAGGTCAGTGTATAGCGCCTCTAACAGCGTCATGTAGTGTCACATGTATTATTACAGGCAGCTCAGTGTATAGCACCTCTAACAGCGCCATGTAGCGTCACATGTATTATTACAGGCAGGTCAGTGTATAGCACCTCTAACAGCGTCATGTAGTGTCACATGTATTATTACAGGCCGGTCAGTGTATAGCGCCTCTAACAGCGTCATGTAGCGTCACATGTATTATTACAGGCAGCTCAGTGTATAGCGCCGGAGCTCTAGGAGCTCTAGTTTCCAAAGCCTGGTATTACCTGTCGCTACCTGTCGCTCTCCCATACATTTCAATGGACGTTCCTTTTCTTCTGTTTAAACAGGGTTTTTTTATTTTATTTTTTTCTCTCTCTAATCATTGTGTGACCTCTCCTGGCCTAGAAAGAGTCATTTTTAAATCCTGATGTGGATCGCCGAGTGCAGGACGCACTGAGCTGGTGCTACCTCTCGCTCCCTGCAGCACTGTACTGGTGTTAGAGCACCCAACACACATCACATTCATCAATGCCGGCCAGGTTACTACGGCAACTGAGACACTACGTTCCCGCGCCCGATACCCGCTTACAGCGTCTACTAGCGGTCGCTCTATACTGCGCTATACAGACGCTCATCTGCCGATTCCTGGCGCTAGTAATGAATCAGCTTTCCGGTGTCGATAGAGTCGGCCTCCTGCAAGCCGGCGTCCGCAGTAGTAACAGCGGGACAGCCACGCTCCCTCCTAACCACGCGAAGCCCATAAACCATAGCAGTCTCCGCTCTGCCCCCCCCCTCTGCCTAATTATCAGGGCGGCTAATCATCATAAAAATGATGAAACGCGTCAGACTTCCTGATCCAGAAATACAATGGACGACGCGTATGGAAGCGGCGAGATTTATTTCATCGATTGTTTCCTCTTCCCCCTGGTTTTCAGCGCCGAGAATTAGCGGGAGGAGGCGACAGAGGAAAATCGATGGGTCTCCTTCATGTGGCGCTCCCCCGCTGTGCAATCTGCCCATAACCGCTGCCACCGGAGTGTGCGCGCGCAGGGGGGGTATTCTGATTCCAGAGCATCTGTCTTTATAACTCTCTACTGGTCTCATCCGTTGTGTATGATGAAGACCCAGAACTAGCATTTGGGGTGCAGGTTGGGTGGTGGTGCAGAGGATTCAGG
The DNA here is from genome assembly GCA_027917425.1 of Gastrophryne carolinensis. Classification (NCBI taxonomy): domain Eukaryota; kingdom Metazoa; phylum Chordata; class Amphibia; order Anura; family Microhylidae; genus Gastrophryne; species Gastrophryne carolinensis. Next base: position 484,287,415 of record CM051237.1, on the reverse strand, counting down.
CTGCAGGTTGGGTGGTGGTGCAGAGGATTCAGGCTGCAGGTTGGGTGGTGGTGCAGAGGATTCAGGCTGCAGGTTGGGTGGTGGTGCAGAGGATTCAGGCTGCAGGTTGGGTGGCGGTGCAGAGGATTCAGGCTGCAGGTTGGGTTGTGGTGCAGAGGATTCAGGCTGCAGGTTGGGTGGCGGTGCAGAGGATTCAGGCTGCAGGTTGGGTGGTGGTGCAGAGGATTCAGGCTGCAGGTTGGGTGGTGGGGCAGAGGATTCAGGCTGCAGGTTGGGTGGTGGTGCAGAGGATTCAGGCTGCAGGTTGGGTGGTGGTGCAGAGGATTCAGGCTGCAGGTTGGGTGGTGGTGCAGAGGATTCAGGCTGCAGGTTGGGTGGCGGTGCAGAGGATTCAGGCTGCAGGTTGGGTGGTGGTGCAGAGGATTCAGGCTGCAGGTTGGGTTTGGGTAGAGATGCTTCAGGCTGCCGGTTGGGTGGTGGTGCAGAGGATTCAGGCTGCAGGTTGGGTGGTGCAGAGGATTCAGGCTGCAGGTTGGGTGGTGGTGCAGAGGATTCGCAGGGAAATGCAGGTTGAGTGGTGGTGCAGAGGATTCAGGCTGCAGGTTGGGTTTGGGTAGAGATGCTTCAGGCTGCAGGTTGGGTGGTGGTGCAGAGGATTCAGGCTGCAGGTTGGGTGGTGGTGCAGAGAATTCAGGCTGCAGGTTGGGTGGTGGTGCAGAGGATTCAGGCTGCAGGTTGGGTTTGGGTAGAGATGCTTCAGGCTGCAGGTTGGGTAGTGGTACAGAGGATTCAGGCTGCAGGTTGCGTAGTGGTGCAGAGGATTCAGGCTGCAGGTTGGATTTGGGTAGAGATGCTTCAGACTGCAGGTTGGGTGGTGGTGCAGAGTATTCAGGCTGCAGGTTGGGTGGTGGTGCAGAGGATTCAGGCTGCAGGTTGGGTTGTGGTGCAGAGGATTCAGGCTACAGGTTGGGTGGTGGTGCAGAAGATTCAGGCTGCAGGTTGGGTTTGGGTAGAGATGCTTCAGGCTGCAGGTTGGGTGGTGGTGCAGAGGATTCAGGCTGCAGGTTGAGTGGTGGTGCAGAGGATTCAGGCTGCAGGTTGGGTTTGGGTAGAGATGCTTCAGGCTGCAGGTTGGGTGGTGGTGCAGAGGATTCAGGCTGCAGGTTGGGTGGTGGTGCAGATAATTCAGGCTGCAGGTTGGGTGGTGGTGCAGAGGATTCAGGCTGCAGGTTGGGTGGTGGTGCAGAGGATTCAGGCTGCATGTTGGGTTTGGGTAAAGATGCTTCAGGCTGCAGGTTGGGTGGTGCTACAGAGGATTCAGGCTGCAGGTTTGGTGGTGGTGCAGAGGATTCAGGCTGCAGGTTGGGTTTGGGTAGAGATGCTTCAGGCTGCAGGTTGGGTGGTGCTACAGAGGATTCAGGCTGCAGGTTTGGTGGTGGTGCAGAGGATTCAGGCTGCAGGTTGGGTTTGGGTAGAGATGCTTCGGGCTGCAGGTTGGGTGGTGGTGCAGAGGATTCAGGCTGCAGGTTGGGTGGTGGTGCAGAGGATTCAGGCTGCAGGTTGGGTTTGGGTAGAGATGCTTCGGGCTGCAGGTTGGGTGGTGGTGCAGAGGATTCAGGCTGCAGGTTGGGTTGTGGTGCAGAGGATTTAGGCTGCAGGTTGGGTGGTGGTGCAGAGGATTCAGGCTGCATGTTGGGTTTGGGTAAAGATGCTTCAGGCTGCAGGTTGGGTGGTGCTACAGAGGATTCAGGCTGCAGGTTTGGTGGTGGTGCAGAGGATTCAGGCTGCAGGTTGGGTTTGGGTAGAGATGCTTCAGGCTGCAGGTTGGGTGGTGCTACAGAGGATTCAGGCTGCAGGTTTGGTGGTGGTGCAGAGGATTCAGGCTGCAGGTTGGGTTTGGGTAGAGATGCTTCAGGCTGCAGGTTGGGTAGTGGTACAGAGGATTCAGGCTGCAGGTTGGGTTTGGGTAGAGATGCTTCAGACTGCAGGTTGGGTGGTGGTGCAGAGTATTCAGGCTGCAGGTTGGGTGGTGGTGCAGAGGATTCAGGCTGCAGGTTGGGTTGTGGTGCAGAGGATTCAGGCTGCAGGTTGGGTGGTGGTGCAGAAGATTCAGGCTGCAGGTTGGGTTTGGGTAGAGATGCTTCAGGCTGCAGGTTGGGTAGTGGTACAGAGGATTCAGGCTGCAGGTTGCGTAGTGGTGCAGAGGATTCAGGCTGCAGGTTGGGTTTGGGTAGAGATGCTTCAGGCTGCAGGTTGGGTGGTGGTGCAGAGGATTCAGGCTGCAGGTTGGGTGGTGGTGCAGAGGATTCAGGCTGCAGGTTGGGTTTGGGTAGAGATGCTTCCGGCTGCAGGTTGGGTGGTGGTGCAGAGGATTCAGGCTGCAGGTTGGGTTTGGGTAGAGATGCTTCAGGCTGCAGGTTGGGTGGTGGTGCAGAGGATTCAGGCTGCAGGTTTGGTTGTGGTGCAGAGGATTCAGGCTGCAGGTTGGGTGGTGGAGGCGTCAGGGGGTCATCTCTTGTGTATGATGAAGACCCAGAACTAGCATTTAGGCTGCAGGTGAGGTGGTGGTACAGAGGATTCAGGCTGCAGGTTGGGTTGTGGTGCAGAGGATTCAGGCTGCAGGTTGGGTTGTGGTGCAGAGGATTCAGGCTGCAGGTTGGGTGGTGGTGCAGAGGATTCAGGCTGCAGGTTGGGTGGTGGTACAGAGGATTCAGGCTGCCGCTGGCAGCTCAATGCAGGGAACCAGCCGGGCGACTACACTACCCCCCACCCAGAATGGCAAAGCAGCACCCGCACAAGGGGGGCACAAGGGAATCTCTCTGACTTTACAGGAAGTAGGCGGAGCCAGACAACCACCAATCAGTTACTTGGCTGAACTATTATTTTATACTGTATCTGGGACCACACTGAACCCAGCCCTGAATATACAGGATGTAGGTGTTGCATTAAAGCTATTCCAACTCCCTCACTCAACAGCTACTTAACTTGTCAGTCTCATTGCAGTTCTGAAACTTGGCTCTTGCCATCGGCTGCCATCTTGTCAGACTCACAATAAACTAATTCAAGTTTCCCATGTGCCACTGAATCACGCGGGTGGTGAGGTTTCACATCAATGCGCTTAGTCCTTGCACTGATCTCACTGCTGTTAAATACTTCCTTGGTTGTCCTCATAGATAACGGTTCGGTGGTTTACCAACATCTTCCATATATTGTTTCAACCAAATTACTGGGCAAATTGCATGAGCAGCAGACAGCTATTCTGCTGGACCAAGAAACTGAAGCTTCTCCTGAGGAACCACTTGGTGATTTGCGATCAGTTGAGTCTCCGTCCCAGTCTGCATCTACAAAACCTCTGAGAGTCAAATATCTTGATGCAGATATCTTAAGATTTATCCTTTGATTGTCTTTAACACATTTGTAGCAGTCTCTTAATTGCATTCTAGTCTCTTTGGCGTGCCTTGCTTACAAAGAATTCCCAATGAGGCTGTGAAATCTTGGAGAGAAGTAGTTCCCCCACTGCTTATCGGCAACTCTCATTGTTGGGTAGCAGATCTTCTTCTCCTTCTAACTTCATGTAGGATGGATCTGTTGGTGTTGACGCGCCTCTGGCTTCTAACTCATAAGATTTTAGATTTTTTTTTAGATTCCCATCTTCCTCTCTCTGGATTTGGATTCCCAAATAATATGTCACATTTTCAACGTCTTTAGTTTCAAAGTGCTGGATGAGAACTTCACCTGATTTAACAATTTCTCTTCCTTCTTGGTGGGCGATGATTATATCATCTACGTATAGAAGAACATAAGTCCATTTCTCAGCTATGCATCTTGTGTATAAACATGGATCAACTTGAGATCTTTGAAATCCTTCATCAATCAAGACTTTGGATTAGGATTAGGAATACACCCCTGAGTGAATGTCTGTGTACCTTCTCTTTCAGTAGCATCTTGACTTTAAATTTCCATGACTGGTAGTAACGGTTAGTCAGGCATGGTGCCTTGAATTTGATATGATTGTTGTTAGTAGGCATCTTCTCTGTTTCCCACAGTTCTCTGATTCACAGTTGCTCTGGGAAAATCCTCCTTTGGGCTATTCCAGCTCTGGGCCCATAACCTGTTGGCAACGAATTGTACATGACACTCCTCCAGCGTGCAGGAACACCGACTGTTTATTCGGCAACAATCAGGAACATAAACATGAGCATGATACATCAGCAACACATCTCGGGTAATGGCGCAAAAGCAAAATAGACCCTTTCTATTAGCAGGTTAAACACACTATGCATACAGTCACATGGTCTTCATCGGACTTCCTAGTTTTCTTATAAACTCTATCAATAGCATAACAAGCATACAGTCATATATAGGATATAGTTGTTGCATTAAAGAGGAACATCGGACCTAAAATAAAAAGGTACTGATTCTCCCCCCCCCAATCGGACCCTACTTACCTTTTCGAAGTTGCTGCTGCCTGCTGTGATGACAATCCGGCTGCTTTGCGGCCTGACCCTCACCCAGCCGCCCGCTTAGCCTTATCCTTAACTGACAAGCAGGGCCTTAACCAAGCTCGTCCATGTCCCACGGCGATTTTGCAGCTCAGCAAAGGATTTCAGGTGGCTCCACTGCTTCCCACTCATGGACACTGAAATCCGGGGCCATGCGCAATGCCTGATGGGATATAAGATGGCGCTGCCCGTTGGAAGGTCGCCTGGAAACCGATGGACAAAGAAGATTCCCCTGGTGAGGTGAGTAAATAATGCCCAAAGATAAAACCGGAGGGGGGGGGGGCAGGAGGTTGGTGGGGTTTATGGGAGGTTTAAGCCCCCCGATGTTCCTCTAATGCTATTTTGAGAAGCTTCAGCACATTGATTCAGAATAATATTGTTAAAATATAACTTTTACTAATAAACCTCACACAGAGGCCGACCATTCCCCTCATCCCTTATGCAGGCAACGCGTTTCGGGGGTTCACCCCTTTTGCTTTAAGTATGGCTATCCAACTACAGAGGTGCGCCTTATGCACGTATTGTATATTGAACTATAAGCTGCTAAATAGTTCTGACCAGTATTGTGAAATCTCTAGGCCAAAAAGAATTCCTTATATGCTTAGAGAATAAACTGAATCTGTATGTGTGCCAATATCCCCAATAACCGGGACTCTCTTCCAAGCACTAGACCAATGGTGAAGAGTCGGCCATTCAGCCTCCGAGCCCTGGGCATAGCAGCTCTTATGCTTGGTGCACACGGCTTGTATCCTGAGATCGGGCGCTACAAGCAAAATACCTAATTGGCTACCAAATTGTTTCTGGTTGAGTGTTTAGCCCATAAGCCAAGTACAATACTACCCACTACATACCTTCCAACTTTTCAGGATGGGAAAGAAGGACAATTGTTTAAGTAGGCCACGCCCCCTCATTGAGGGATGGATGAAGCCACGCCCCCTCATTGAGGGATGGATGAAGCCACACCCTCTAATTGAGGAATGGGTGATGCCACACCCCCTCATTGAGGGATGGAGGAAGCCACGCCCCCTCATTGAGGGATGGATAGGAGATACATTGTAACAGTTACAACAATAGAAACACTTTGAATAGGCAAATTAATCATTTATTGCTGCAGATCTGCATGTTACACCTTAAAGAGGGACAATATGTAAATGAAGCCACATCCCTCATTGAGGGATGGATGAAGCCACACCCTCTCATTGAGGGATGGATGAAGCCACACCCCCTTATTGAGGAATGGATGATGCCACACCCCCTCATTGAGGGATGGATGAAGCCACACCCCCTTATTGAGGAATGGATGATGCCACACCCCCTCATTGAGGGATGGATGAAGCCACGCCCCCTCATTGATTTATGGATAAGAGATACATTGTAACAGTTACAACAATAGAAACACTTTGAATAGGCAAATTAATCATTTATTGCTGCAGATCTGCATGTTACACCTTAAAGAGGGACAATATGTAAATGAAGCCACACTCTCTCATTGAGGGATGGATAAAGCCACACCCCCTCATTGAGGGATGGATGAAGCCACACCCCCTAATTGAGGGATGAATAGGATGTAACAGTTACAACAATAGAAACACTTTGAATAGGCAAATGAATCATTTATTGCTGCAGATTTGCATGTTACACCTTAAAGAGGGACAAATGGGATCAACGAGGAACAGGGGGACATGGACTCAAAAGAGGGACAGTGGCTCCAAATCAGAGACACGCGAGAGCTATGCCATTATAGTCACGAGCTGCCGCCAGACCCCGGGGTCCCTTGTTAATATGGCGGAAGGAAATAAAAGTGCTGCGTTTCGTCTTTTTTTTCTCGCCATTGTGTTATTAATAATGAAAGCGAAACGACTTTAGTCAGCGGGAAAGTCAATTAAAATGAATAATTACCAAATTTAAATATTCATTTCATCAGAAGTGTTAGAAAGATTCTGCTACAGACACATAAATTATTACTCCCATTTTTCTTGCTGAGCAAATGTATCTGCTGCCGGCCACATGCGCCTCCGCACCCCCCACGCTCCCTGCGCCCCCCCGCACTCCCCCGTGCTCCCCCGCGCCCCCCGCGCTCCCTGCGCCCCCCCGCGCTCCCTGTGTCCCGCCGCGCTCCCCTGCGCTCCCTGCGCCCCCCCCGCACCCCCCGCGCTCCCCGTGCCCCCCCGCGCTCCCCGCGTCCCCCCCGCGTCCCCCCCGCGCTCCCCCGTGCTCCCCCGTGCCCCCCGCGCTCCTCCCGTTCTCCCCCGCGCTCCCCTGCGCCCCCCGAGCTCCCAGCCTATCCCGAAACCCAGAAATGTGATGAGCACAGAGAATGGAGCTGCCCCTCCATTATGCTGCTAATTATAGACGACCTTCCTTTCAGGGCCGGGATTTTCTTTTGCTTTTGGGGCCCAATAATGATCCGTGGCCCCCTGGGTAACTTGTGCCGCCATTTTTACCTGTGTGTCATTGGGACCGCGTCGGCCTTCGGGGACCTGACTCCCTGTGGTGGGGAAATGATCCAGCTTACAGAATAACAATGTAATATCCATTAGGATGACTGACTAGCAGGGCCGTATTCGTAAATGGGCCTCCATAGGCCTGTGTCCAGCTGCAGGGGGCCAGTGCTGCATATTTTCCTTTAGTTTAGACATGTCATCAGGGCTGGATTATGAGGGGGGCGCAAGGGGCACGTGTCCCGGGGCCTCCATCACTTACCCTACAGAGGGGGCCTCCACCAACGTTTGGTCCAGGAGGCTTTTCAGTCTTTGGTCTGACGGGCCATTGGTGACAGTGTGGGCGTCTGGGCAGCCAAAGCCACCGCAGGGCAGTATGGAGAGTCTAGGGCAGCAAAGCCGCCGCCAGCAACGCTACAGTGATGGGTGCAGAGCTGTCACTGCACATAAGCCACCAAGCCCAGCCGCTGGCAGCTCAATGCAGGGAACCAGCCGGGCGACTACACTACCCCCCACCCAGAATGGCAAAGCAGCAGCACCCGCACAAGGGGGGCACAAGGGACCCGATCTGACATTCCAGTAAGTGAGCGGGTGCCAGACAACCACCAATCAGTGACTTGGCTGGACTATTATTTTATACTGTATCTGGGGTCCCCACCACACTTCATCCGGCACTGGGGTCCCACCACACTTCATCCGGCACTGGGGCCCCACCACACTTCATCCGGCACTGGGGTCCCACCACACTTCATCCGGCACTGGGGCCCCACCACACTTCATCCGGCACTGGGGCCCCACCACACTTCATCCGGCACTGGGGTCCCACCACACTTCATCCGGCACTGGGGTCCCACCACACTTCATCCGGCACTGGGGCCCCACCACACTTCATCCGGCACTGGGGCCCCACCACACTTCATCCGGCACTGGGGTCCCACCACACTTCATCAGGCACTGGGGTCCCACCACACTTCATCCGGCCCTGGGGCCCCATCTCCCTTTATCCGGCACTGGGGTCCCACCACCATTCATCCGGCCCTGGGGCCCCACCACACTTCATCCGGCCCTGGGGCCCCACCACACTTCATCCGGCACTGGGGTCCCACCACACTTCATCCGGCCCTGGGGCCCCATCTCCCTTTATCCGGCACTGGGGTCCCACCACCATTCATCCGGCCCTGGGGCCCCACCACACTTCATCCGGCCCTGGGGCCCCACCACACTTCATCCGGCACTGGGGTCCCACCACACTTCATCCGGCCCTGGGGCCCCATCTCCCTTTATCCGGCACTGGGGTCCCACCACCATTCATCCGGCCCTGGGGCCCCACCACACTTCATCCGGCCCTGGGGCCCCACCACACTTCATCCGGCACTGGGGTCCCACCACACTTCATCCGGCACTGGGGTCCCCACCACACTTCATCCGGCACTGGGGTCCCCACCACACTTCATCCGGCACTGGGGCCCCACCACACTTCATCCGGCACTGGGGTCCCCACCACACTTCATCCGGCCCTGGGGTCCCACCACACTTCATCCGGCACTGGGGTCCCCACCACACTTCATCCGGCACTGGGGTCCCCACCACACTTCATCCGGCACTGGGGCCCCACCACACTTCATCCGGCACTGGGGTCCCACCACACTTCATCCGGCCCTGGGGCCCCATCTCCCTTTATCCGGCACTGGGGTCCCACCACACTTCATCCGGCCCTGGGGCCCCACCACACTTCATCCGGCCCTGGGGCCCCACCACACTTCATCCGGCACTGGGGTCCCCACCACACTTCATCCGCCACTGGGGTCCCACCACACTTCATCCGGCCCTGGGGTCCCACCACACTTCATCCGCCACTGGGGTCCCACCACACTTCATCCGGCCCTGGGGTCCCACCACACTTCATCCGGCCCTGGGGTCCCACCACACTTCATCCGCCACTGGGGTCCCACCACACTTCATCCGGCCTTGGGCCCCACCACACTTTATCCGGCACTGGGGTCCCACCACACTTCATCCGCCACTGGGGTCCCACCACACTTCATCCGGCCCTGGGGTCCCACCACACTTCATCCGGCCCTGGGGTCCCACCACACTTCATCCGGCCCTGGGGTCCCACCACACTTCATCCGGCACTGGGGTCCCACCACACTTCATCCGGCACTGGGGCCCCACCACACTTCATCCGGCTCTGGGGTCCCACCACACTTCATCCGGCCCTGGGGTCCCACCACACTTCATCCGGCACTGGGGCCCCACCACACTTCATCCGGCTCTGGGGTCCCACCACACTTCATCCGGCCCTGGGGTCCCACCACACTTCATCCGGCTCTGGGGCCCCACCACACTTCATCCGGCTCTGGGGCCCCACCACACTTCATCCGGCTCTGGGGTCCCACCACACTTCATCCGGCCCTGGGGTCCCACCACACTTCATCCGGCACTGGGGTCCCACCACACTTCATGCGGCACTGAGGCCCCACCACACTTCATCCGGCAATGGGGTCCCACCACACTTCATCCGGCCCTGGGGTCCCACCACACTTCATCCGGCCCTGGGGTCCCACCACACTTCATCCGGCCCTGGGGTCCCACCACACTTCATCCGGCCTTGGGCCCCACCACACTTTATCCGGCACTGGGGTCCCACCACACTTCATCCGGCACTGGGGTCCCACCACACTTCATCCGGCACTGGGGTCCCACCACACTTCATCCGGCACTGGGATCCCAGCACACTTCATCAGGCACTGGGATCCCACCCCACTTCATCCGGCACTGAGGTCCCACCACACTTCATCCGGCACTGGGGTCCCACCACACTTCATCCGGCACTGAGGTCCCACCACACTTCATCCGGCACTGGGGCCCCACCACACTTCATCCGGCACTGAGGTCCCACCACACTTCATCCGGCACTGGGGTCCCACCACACTTCATCCGCCACTGGGGTCCCACCACACTTCATCCGGCCCTGGGGTCCCACCACACTTCATCCGGCCCTGGGGTCCCACCACACTTCATCCGGCCCTGGGGTCCCACCACACTTCATCCGGCACTGGGGTCCCACCACACTTCATCCGGCACTGGGGCCCCACCACACTTCATCCGGCTCTGGGGTCCCACCACACTTCATCCGGCCCTGGGGTCCCACCACACTTCATCCGGCACTGGGGCCCCACCACACTTCATCCGGCTCTGGGGTCCCACCACACTTCATCCGGCCCTGGGGTCCCACCACACTTCATCCGGCTCTGGGGCCCCACCACACTTCATCCGGCTCTGGGGCCCCACCACACTTCATCCGGCTCTGGGGTCCCACCACACTTCATCCGGCCCTGGGGTCCCACCACACTTCATCCGGCACTGGGGTCCCACCACACTTCATGCGGCACTGAGGCCCCACCACACTTCATCCGGCAATGGGGTCCCACCACACTTCATCCGGCCCTGGGGTCCCACCACACTTCATCCGGCCCTGGGGTCCCACCACACTTCATCCGGCACTGGGGTCCCACCACACTTCATCCGGCACTGGGGCCCCACCACACTTCATCCGGCACTGGGGCCCCACCACACTTCATCCGGCTCTGGGGTCCCACCACACTTCATCCGGCCCTGGGGTCCCACCACACTTCATCCGGCACTGGGGTCCCACCACACTTCATCCGGCACTGGGGTCCCACCACACTTCATCCGCCACTGGGGTCCCACCACACTTCATCCGGCACTGGGGTCCCACCACACTTCATCCGGCACTGGGATCCCAGCACACTTCATCAGGCACTGGGATCCCACCCCACTTCATCCGGCACTGAGGTCCCACCACACTTCATCCGGCACTGGGGTCCCACCCCACTTCATCCGGCACTGAGGTCCCACCACACTTCATCCGGCACTGGGGTCCCACCACACTTCATCCGGCACTGGGGTCCCACCACACTTCATCCGGCACTGGGGTCCCACCACACTTCATCCGGCACTGGGGTCCCACCACACTTCATCCGGCCCTGGGGTCCCACCACACTTCATCCGGCACTGGGATCCCAGCACACTTCATCAGGCACTGGGATCCCACCCCACTTCATCCGGCACTGAGGTCCCACCACACTTCATGCGGCTCTGGGGTCCCACCACACTTCATGCGGCACTGAGGTCCCACCACACTTCATCCGGCACTGGACAGAGGTGAGGTCAGTAGAGGGGAATTAAGGTGGGTGGGAAGTAGTGGGCAGAGGGAAGGCAAGGAGACGAGAATTGAGCCGAGGTGAGATCTGCAAACTTCTTCCCTCTGGCCATAGAGAGGTGCCAGGGATTCTGCAATGGTCCCACCATGAACTACGGGATTGCCAGGGGATGAGCAGAGGTGAGATAGTTAGAGAAGTCATGGATAGAGGTGGGGTGGGAAGAGGTGAGTAGAGGTAGAATTAACACAGGTAAGTAGGTTAAAGTGGACCAACACCCAGGATTTTCAATATCCTGGGTTTTGGTCCACTTCTAACATGTACAACATGGATGAACAACCGAGGCCCGCGCTGCCCCTACTGGTGGCCACCAGGAGTTAGCGAGCAGAGCGAGAGCTTGCAGTGCAAGCGGCTGACCACTAGAGAGCAGTGTGTCTCTCGCTTCCGAAGCAGAAAGTGGGTCACCGATAAACTTCTCTGTAGAGGTGGGTGACACACATGTGCTGCTGGTGTCTGGAGATGACCAAGTAGCCTCATCTCAGCTCACCTTTGCCCACCTCCTAAAGTGGACCAACACCCATGGCTGATCTATAAGATTCCCGGGTCGATTAGCTCCCTCCCCGCGGGGCATCCGTAATCAGGATGCCCCGCTGTGTGAAACCCCCCAGGACGCCCCAAAAAACCTCACCCCGCTCCTACGCGAGCGCTTGTCCAATCAGAGCGCTCAGAGCCGCTGTGGTATGGATGGACAAGCGACGGACAACTGTTCCTGCTAACAGGAAGCGTGTGCGCCGGCCATTCACAAACGGCGCCCTGCTAGAGGGAAGCGCGAGAGGCATCCGGGGCCCGCACATGCGCCGTTGGAACGGGGAGAAGGTAAGCTTTGTGGGCGTCCTGGGGGGTTTCACACAGCGGGGCATCCCGATTTCGGATGCCCTGTGGGGAGGGATCTGATCAGCCAGGGAATCTTCTAGATCAGCCGTGGGTGTTGGTCCACTTTAAGAGGTGGGCAAAGCTGAGCTGAGATGAGGCTACTTGGGCATCTCCAGACACCAGCAGCACATGTGTGTCACCCACCTCTACAGAGAAGCTTATCCGTGACCCACTTTCTGCTTCGGAAAGGAGAGACACACTGCTCTCTAGTGGTCAGCCGCCTGCACTGCAAGCTCTCGCTCTGCTCGCTAACTCCATAGCGGTGCTGGTGGCCACCAGTGGGGGCAGCGCAGGCCTCATCCATGTTGTACACCATGGGGCAGAAAGCTCTTGGGAATCAGGATATGCCAAACTGAGGAGGCCCCGGGTTTCATTGTTATATCTTCTTTCTTGCCATACTTTTGTGTTGTCTAAAATCCTGTTTCAGCTGTTTGCAGATGAATCATACAGGGGCTGATTGTTGTTACCCATGAGATCTATGAAAGTGTCATTAAAGCGGACCTTCAGCATCATTTAATGTCCAAACCCCTCAAAAACTATTCCCTAGGATCTAAAATTAATATATTTTAAGGGGGGGGGGGGACATACAAGATAGGCTCTTATTCAGGGTGAGGGTCAGGATTAATGTGGGCAATCTGTATGTACAGGGTGTGGGAAACATATAAGATAGGCTCTTATTCAGGGTGAGGGTCAGGATTAATGTGGGCAATCTGTATGTACAAGGGGGGAAACATGCAAGATAGGCTCTTATTCAGGGTGAAGGTCCGGATTAATGTGGGCAATCTGTATGTACAGGGGGGGGGAAACATGTAAGATAGGCTCTTATTCAGGGTGAGGGTCCGGATTAATGTGGACAATCTGTATGTATGGGGGGGAAAACATACAAGATAGGCTCTTATTCAGGGTGAAGTTCCAGATTAATGTGGGCAATCTGTATGTACAGGGTGTGGGAAACATATAAGATAGGCTCTTATTCAGGGGGAAGGTCCGGATTAATGTGAGCAATCTGTATATACAGGGTGTGGGAAACATATAAGATAGGCTCTTATTCAGGGTGAGGGTCCGGATTAATGTGAACAATCTGTATGTACAGGGTGTGGGAAACATATAAGATAGGCTCTTATTCAGGGTGAAGGTCCGGATTAATGTGAGCAATCTGTGTGTACAGGGTGTGGGAAACATATAAGATAGGCTCTTATTCAGGGTGAGGGTCCGGATTAATGTGGGCAATCTGTATGTACAGGGCGGAAACATACAAGATAGGCTCTTATTCAGGGTTTAATTATAGTCCAGGATTGACACAAGCAACCAGTGAAAAAAGGAAGTAAACCTTTTCCCGTACACGACACCATCCAATAAGTATGAGATATGAAACAGTGAGTTTTAACTGAACAGCGCTGTATGAAGTTCAAGCTGCAATCGCAGATCGCCGCCCCCCCCCCCCCACTGACGCGACCTTGTGCAGCACGAAAAAACTTTCCTCCGGCCGCGAGGGAATTCCAACATCCAGATGGAAAGTCATTATAAAGTTAATAAGGATTTTGCCATTCCGTCCACTGCTCCCCCAACACAGTGAGTAATTGTTCCATGACAATAATCCTTCCCTATAATGGAGAAGGGGGTCGGCTTGGTGCTCAGTGCGGATTTATCTCCCTTCTCCTCCCCCATCAGACTTCCGGACAGAATTATTAGTGAATTCCTGCATAAGATATCGCGTCTCTCTCCCAAATAAGAGGGATTCTGATTATAGCGAGAAAACGGCGATCCCCGGAGAGGAGCGCGAACAACAGGCTGAAATGGATGGACTCAAGTCTTTATTCAGCCGCACAGACTATGTTACCATGTTATTATGGGGACAGCGCCATGTAGCGTCACATGTATTATTACAGGCAGCTCAGTGTATAGCGCCTCTAACAGCGCCATGTAGCGTCACATGTATTATTACAGGCAGGTCAGTGTATAGCGCCTCTAACAGCGTCATGTAGTGTCACATGTATTATTACAGGCAGGTCAGTGTATAGCGCTAGCGTCACATGTATTATTACAGGCAGCTCAGTGTATAGCACCTCTAACAGCGCCATGTAGCGTCACATGTATTATTACAGGCAGGTCAGTGTATAGCGCCTCTAACAGCGTCATGTAGCGTCACATGTATTATTACAGGCAGGTCAGTGTATAGCGCCTCTAACAGCGCCATGTAGTGTCACATGTATTATTACAGGCAGGTCAGTGTATAGCGCCTCTAACAGCGCCATGTAGCGTCACATGTATTATTACAGGCAGGTCAGTGTATAGCGCCTCTAACAGCGCCATGTAGTGTCACATGTATTATTACAGGCAGGTCAGTGTATAGCGCCTCTAACAGCGCCATGTAGTGTCACATGTATTATTACAGGCAGGTCAGTGTATAGCGCCTCTAACAGCGCCATGTAGCGTCACATGTATTATTACAGGCAGGTCAGTGTATAGCACCTCTAACAGCGTCATGTAGCATCACATGTATTATTACAGGCAGGTCAGTGTATAGCGCCTCTAACAGCGTCATGTAGTGTCACATGTATTATTACAGGCAGGTCAGTGTATAGCACCTCTAACAGCGCCATGTAGTGTCACATGTATTATTACAGGCAGGTCAGTGTATAGCACCTCTAACAGCGTCATGTAGTGTCACATGTATTATTACAGGCAGCTCAGTGTATAGCGCCTCTAACAGCGTCATGTAGTGTCACATGTATTATTACAGGCAGGTCAGTGTATAGCGCCTCTAACAGCGTCATGTAGTGTCACATGTATTATTACAGGCAGCTCAGTGTATAGCGCCTCTAACAGCGTCATGTAGTGTCACATGTATTATTACAGGCAGGTCAGTGTATAGCACCTCTAACAGCGCCATGTAGCGTCACATGTATTATTACAGGCAGGTCAGTGTATAGCACCTCTAACAGCGCCATGGAGCGTCACATGTATTATTACAGGCAGGTCAGTGTATAGCGCATCTAACAGCGTCATGTAGTGTCACATGTATTATTACAGGCAGGTCAGTGTATAGCGCCTCTAACAGCGCCATGTAGCGTCACATGTATTATTACAGGCGGCTCAGCGTATAGCGCCTCTAACAGCGCCATGTAGCGTCACATGTATTATTACAGGCGGCTCAGCGTATAGCGCCTCTAACAGCGCCATGTAGCGTCACATGTATTATTACAGGCGGCTCAGTGTATAGCGCCGGCGCTCTAGGCTCAGCAGCGCCATGTAGTACCTGTCGCTCAGTGTCGCTCTCCCATACGTTTCAATGGCCGTTTATTAGTTGTGTATAAACAGCGTGTTTGGCATTTTTTTTTTTTTTGCTCCAATCATTGTGTGACGTCTCCCGGCTGCAAACAAACACTTTTAGAAACTTTTTTTGATTTTTTTATATTTTTATGCAGAATTGTCATTACAGGTCTGGCACTAAAGTATTAATGTCACAGTGTTATAACAATGTCATTCCATGTGTTTTCGCTTTGTTACTGGTGGATATGTGTTCAAAAACAGACTTTAATCACACAGCGTCTGGCGCTCTATGCTACATCGCCCAGCTTTAAAACACCAACGCTGTGTGTGTGTAGTCTTTTGATAAGTATGGTGTGGAGCGCCGAGTGTCGGACGCACTGAGCTGGCGCTACCTCTCGTTCACTGCAGCGTTATACTGTTGTTAGAGCGCCCAACACACATCACATTCATCGATGCCGGCCAGGTTACTACAGCGACTGAGGCGCTATGTTACAGCGCCCGATACCCGCTTACAGCGTCTACTAGCGGTTGCTCTAAGCGCCGCTATACAGACGCTCATCTGCCGATACCTGGCGCTAGTAATGAATCAGCCTCTATGTTAACTGTGTTAAGGAAGAAGGATGTTCCAGATTGTAGTCAACCAATCAGTGTCTGCTAAAGTGTTGAAATAATCCACATTTCACAATGTATTACAGTGTAAGGTGAGTCAGGCAACAAAGAAACACGTGGAATTCATATCAATTGATGGGCACACCAGCCGGTACAATAAGAATAGAAAAGTGATTTTATTGGTTACATCATGAATTAAAAACCACAAAAACACACAAGACTACTTAAAAAATCAATGGCCTCCTGAATATATAACAATCTATCTACAACATTATCCAGCAATACTTCATATACATGCTAACTGCAACAATTGATACAACAGTAATCTATATACATACGGGGAGGCCGATTCATTAATAGCGCCAGGTAGCGACAGATGAGCGCCAGTAGCGTTATTTTCAGAGCGCCCGCTAGTAGTCGCTGTGCTTGGCCGTTGTTCGGCTGTTGACAGCGACTCAGTCGGTGTGCGGTAATGTTGAATACGGGGTTAGGAGTCGCTGTTTGACAGGTTCCGCGCTGTATGGGAGCGCATGATAGCGAACGCCCATAGCGAACGGCTCCCAGCATATTCATTAACAAATCACGCTCAAAAAATTCTCGCGCTGTGAAATGCTTGTTTAAACCCCAGAGCGCTGGCGGCGATGGGTTAAAAGTAGTTTTTTAACCCCCAAACAACCATATTTTTGGAAAAAAAACAAAACATGTTTTTACAAACATTTTGTAATATGAATACATTAATATCAGACCTGTAATATCAATTCTGCACAAATTATTATTTTTTTTCTTTTACCTTAAAAAAAATATCTAACATGGCAGAAGTGGTCACAGAATTTTTGCCATTTAAAAAAAAAAAAAAAAAAAAAAAAAAAACATTAATAGCAATTAATTATGAATATTTAAAGATTGCTCCATTGGAATGCATTGGAGAGCGCCAGGTAGCGAGAGGTCATACCTGTCGCTGTTCAAGGTCGCTCGCTGGCGCTGTGGGGTGAGGCTGGAATAATGATGAATGATTCGCTATCTGGCGCTCTGTCAGTCGCTAAGCAGGATCGGCTTGATAAATGTGTGATTGCGGAGGGGAGCCGGCGTTCTCGTGGCGGTGAGCGTCATTACCGTTCGCTCACCATTCGCTACCTGGCGCTATCCCTTGTTAAATAAGGGCCTATATATAACAATTGAAAATAAAACCAGGTACGGGCGGTACAATATGAAAACAATATATATACACTGTGCAAATGAAGCCAAAATAAATAAATCCACTTCTACCAAAAATGCCCCAATGTAGAGCCTATGATATGATATAGCAACAAATGTAATATGTATAATTATTTAATGAATGCTGTGTGTGCCAAATACCAAATCCCACAATGCCTGTGGTCAAAGTGTACTATATGACCCTAAAATAAAGTGGCAAGTGCTGAGGTGAAAAAAAGAAAAAAAATATTTTTATGCAAGATGCTACTCAAACTATAAAACACTATAAAAAGCCACCCGGGTACATAATCAAGGTTTACAAGATGCAGTGTAACCACATGTGAACAAACAACAGCAAGTGACACAAGGATAAATACCGCCCAGTACGTGGAGAGATGAAGTCAGGAGACCCGGCTGCTACCCCGCGCGCTCCGCCGTGCACCCACGGCTTCTCATTGGGGAGTAAGGTAAGTAAGTAAGTAAGGTAAGTCAGGAACGCTGTTCTGTTCATAACCCCACCTGCTGCATTCTTCCCTGCCGTCGGGACCGTGGAATTTTGTCTGTTTGCTTGGACTAAATTACTTTTTTTTTTAATTGTTTTTATTGAGTTTACAATATGAATACAAATACAGTGCACATAAAGTAGCTTTGGTACAACCTTGTTGGTAAACAACAAAAGAAAGAGAAAAAGCTTGACGCCAGGAGGAAACAGTGTATTTTCTCCTTTATTTCCATGAGCTGGACCAGCGTCAGTCATCATAATTTACCTGCGTTATTGCTGTGTGCATCATCATTTGTCCTGATGAATATGATCCAATCAAGGCGAGGGCCGCAGCGTCCCAGCATCACCCATATCAGAGAGATCCACTGGGTGACCGCCTTCAATTGCTACCACTGGGTGACCTGTAGTGTATCAATAAGGCTTTCCCACGTTTTAAGGAAATTGGGGGTCTTTTTTTAAATGATTACTTTTAATGGTCATCACTGGGGCATCCCAATTTTGAATCCCCTTTGCTTGGTAGGCTTGAAGCCAGGCAAGCTCACCCTTTCGCTTTCCCACAGTGGATGGAGATCAGAAGGGATGTGAAGGGTTAATTCACTTTCACTCTCTTTCTTTGACATCATTTCAGCCATTTTGCTGCTTTAATACATTTAGACTTAGAGTTTTACCATAAGCTTTGTGGTTTATGTGTGAGGCTTGGTACAGCTGGAGTATTCCAAACACCCAAGGTTAAGATAAGTAACTCCCTAACTCCCTAATGTCAACTGCGAGTGTAAGAGGGTTCCAGAGGAATAAAATGTTTATGATCTCAATTATTAATGAATTATTATTAAATCACTAATATTATTGATGTATATAGGTAACTTATAAGAATGTGGAAGCTGGGGATGTTTATTTGCTGTTTATTATGATTCTGATCCGGAGCTGGCTGATTCAGAGGAAATAATGCACATATAATATAACATAAGGTTTATTTTGGTGAATTGCATCTATATTCGTTATATAGAATGAGTCTGTATATATATATATATATATATATGTGTGTGTATATATATATATATATATATATATATATATATACAGACTCAAGTGATGTTATGTCTGGGTTTTCCTTCCAGGAATTACTTGATATATGGACTATTTAACTGAAACCATATGTTTTGTGTCTAGGCTAAGGACTTATGACTGCTTCTTTGTAACATGAAGGGGCAGTTGGGGGGAGGAAAAAAAGGTTCGACCAGAGGGATAACATTTAAGGAGAAAAAGACGGGCTTGCTTCTCTCTGCTTTTTCTCTGCTTGCTCACAGCCGACATGAGGCTGCCAGGCAGTTCAGCCAATCCCGGCAGGGTTTGGGTGGAAGATCAGGTGCTATTTGAATTAGCTTGAGAAAGATTTTTGTATGGACATATCCTAGACATTGCAACTTTACATCATATTAATATATATATTTTTTTTTCATAATGTAACCGGCTTTATTTTAATGAAATCCACTTATCGAATTTTGGTTTCGGACAATACTTGTTCCTTGAATCACCATACTTGACATTATAGTTGGATTATATATATTTGGATGGCCCAATACTCCTTGTTAAAAGTTAAAAACAAGAAAACGAACTTATTACAGCGAGATAAAATGATTCTGTGTTGTGTGAAAATTATGTTTCTCACGAAGGGAGGGGCAAGTTAAAGTTCTCATTGGTCTCTAAAAGATACATCGTTCCTTTAATAAAGACACATGCGCTGAATTGTCCCGCTGTGCATGTCTCTCTTAAATTTAAATACAATAAATGGTGGGAGAAAGAACACCCTACAACGTTATGCTATTAAAGTCATAATTTAATGCCAATAGGTGAGCATATACAACCAAAAAGTGATAATATTTACAGTGCATCAATATAGGTTCTATAAGGTAAATAGCTGGGCTTCAGGCATTGAAATATGTAACATATCAATGGGGACTTACATAATAACAGAGGTACAAACAGTTATACTGAAAACAAGCACAATGCTTGATGAAGGAAGTATAGATAACGGTACTATCTCGTTTGATATGAGGTATAATAGCATAACAGAACAAATGGCAGATTACAAAGATAAGCTTACAGGAATAGGCTACCTCGACGTTTCGGTCCCTCCGGACCTTTCTCAAGAGGCTGCGGGATAGTACCGTTATCTATACTTCCTTCATCAAGCATTGTGCTTGTTTTCAGTATAACTGTTTGTACCTCTGTTATTATGTAAGTCCCCATTGATATGTTACATATTTCAATGCCTGAAGCCCAGCTATTTACCTTATAGAACCTATATTGATGCACTGTAAATATTATCACTTTTTGGTTGTATATGCTCACCTATTGGCATTAAATTATGACTTTAATAGCATAACGTTGTATGGTGTTCTTTCTCCCACCATTTATTGTATGTACAATTGTATGGTACTAATGTAGGCGGGAGTACCAGGGATTAGTGAACCCAATCTTGCTTTTTTAATTTGTCTTGCTACTACGTTCTATCTTCTTACAGAGTGCTACAACCTATCCCTAATCACGTCTCTTAAATTTAAACACATGATTCTCCAACCGGTTGTTAAAGGGTGAATAATACAGAGGTTGAGTCAGAGAGGCCAGACGAGACTTATGGGAGGGGATCCGAGCTACCCCCCAACAGGATGCACAAGCATCTTGCTACGTGTATTTTGTCTGGATCCCAAGCTTTTCAGCAGACCTCCAGCTGGTGGGCATCCCAATTAATGATGCCCAGGAGGAGTGTAGGAGATGATTAAGCTGAAAGTACTGCTTTGCTGGTGTCCTGCCAGTGACATTTTATCTCACCACCATGCAGGTGTTTTTTCTACTTGAATTAAAGTATTAAGGCCCTTATTTATGAAGGGATAGCGACAGGTAGCGACTGATGAGCGGCCGGTAATGACGGGCACCGCCACGAGAACGCCGGCTCCCCACCACAATAACACATTTATCAAGCCGATCCTGCTTGGCGACTGAGATAGCGCCATATAGCGACTCATTCATCATTATTCCAGCCTCAGCCCACAGCGCCAGCGTCCGACCTTGAACAGCGACAGGTATGACCTCTCGCTACCTGGCGCTCTCCAATGCATTTCAATGGAACAATCTTTAAATATTCATAATTAATTGTTATTTATGTTTTTTTTTTTTTTTTTTTCAATGTGAAATATTCTGTGACCCCTTCTGCCATTTTAGATAATTTTTTTAAGGGAAAAAAAAAATAAAAATAAAAATTGTACAGAATTGATATTACAGGTCTGATATTAATGTATTCATATTACTAAATTATTTAAAATATTTTTTTCTTTTTGGTTTCCAAAAATATGGTGGTTTGGGGGTTAAAAAACTACTTTTAACACATCGCCGCCAGCGCTCTGGGGTTTAAACATGCATTTCACAGCGCGAGAATTTTTTTAGCGTGATTTTTTGATGAATATGGTGGAAGCCGGTCGCTCTGACCAGTCGCTATTATGCGCTCCCATACATTGTCAAATAGCGACTCCTCACCCAATATTCAACATTACCGCACACCAAGTCGCTATCAACTACCGGACAACGGCCAAGCACAGCGACTACTAGCGGGCGCCCTGAAAATACTGCTACAGTCGCTCAATTGTTGCTACATGTCGCTATTAATAAATCAGCCTCCCTGTGCACACCATATTAAGCTTTTTTTAAAAAATTATTTGATTTAATTTTTCTTTTTTATGCAGTTAAGGCTCATATTCTCTCATATAAGCAGGAATTAGATATGGTAATACATCACCAAAAAATATATATACATTTGTAAACTGGCTACAAAAGTGCATCCAAGTAAAAAGGATTCCAGCTGTTTCTTTTAGTTATAAGCTAACGCTGTGGTTTGAATTGAGAAAAAGAAAAAAAAAATAAACAGCTGCTCTATAAGAGACATATGTAGCAAAAATATCATTAGCAACAAATAATATGTGTGGGCTCCTCCTTTTCCTCCTTTTACTAACATTTCCGGTAATACATTGCCTTTGTACTTTGCTTATATGTTATTGACGGTATTTGTACACAGGGCTCTGAGTCCATCTTGTACAAACGCACAATTTGTATAGATGCGTCTATAGCGATGCCATGAATATCTGAAATGAGTTACTGGAATCATGATGCATCTGAAAAAATGAAGCTTGATATGTTTTATGTCACAATACTCTGTTTATTGTAGCCTGTATGCTCTGGAAACTGATTTTGTCTGACAACAGCGCGACTTTGTATCTACACGGAGAGGCTGATTCATCACTAACGCCAGGTAGCGACAGAGGAGCGTCTGTAGCGGCATTTTCAGAGCGCCTGCTAGTAGTCGCTGTGCTCGGCCGTGGGTCGCTAGTTTATAGCGACGGGCAGGCTGATTCATCACTAACGCCAGGTAGCGACAGATGAGCGTCTGTAGCGGCATTTTCAGAGCGCCCGCTAGTAGTCGCAGTGCTCGGCCGTGGGTCGCTACTTTATAGCGACTCAGTCGCTGTGCAGTAATGTTGAATACATTGTGAGGAGTCGCTATTTGACCAGTACAGCGCTGTATGGGAGCGCATGTTAGCGACTGCTCATAGCGACCGACTCACAACATATTCAGCAAAAAAACAGCCTCACAAATCTCTGGCGCTGAAAAATGCTTCTCTGAAGCCCAGAGCGCAGGAGGCTGTGTGATTAAAGTCTGTTTTTCAGCATCTATCCACCAGTAACAAAGCGAAAACATATGGAATTACATTGTAACAACATTGTAACATGACACTTTAATGGCAGAGCTGTGATGTCATTTCTGCAGAAATATATAAAACATGAAAAAATTATGAAAAAAAACTGCTTATTCAATGTCAGGAGAGGTCACAGAATTATTTGAGATTTAAAAAAAAAATAAAAAAAAACCCTGTTAAAAGAGAAGAAAAGGTTCATCCATTGAAATGTATGGGAGAGCGACAGGTAGCGAGAGGTCATACCTGGCGCTGTGCAAGGCTGAACGCCGGCGCTGTTCGCTGAGGCTGTGAAAATGATGAATCAGACGCTACATGGCGCTATCCCAGTCGCTAAACAGATTCTGCTTGATAAATGTGGAATTGCTGCCGTGTCCGGTGTTCACCTGTCGCTACCTGTCGCTACCTCTTATTAACCAGCCGCTACCTGGCGCTATCCCTTCTTAAATAAGGGCCTCACAGTCTCTGAATGTTAAATGGCTACATCTGTGGTGACACATTTTGCTACATATGTCTCTTATAGAGCAGCTGTTTTTTTTCTTTTTCTCCATTTAAACCACAGCGTTAGCTTATAACTAAAGAAACAGTTGGAATCCTTTTACTTGGATGCACTTTTGTAGCCAGTTTGCGAATGTATATATATATATATTTTTGATAATGTATTACCATATCTAATTCCTGCTTATATGAGAGAATATAAGTCTTAACTGCATAAAAAAGAAAAATTAAATCAAATATTAAATAAATATATTTAAAAAAGCTTAAAGTGGACCAACACCCAGGGGGCAGGGGGGATCTATAAGATTCCCGGGCCGATCAGATCCCTCCCCGCGGGGCATCCGAAATCGTGATGTGCCGCGGGGTAAAACCCCCCAGGAAGACCACAATCCTACCATTTCCACGTTCCAGCGGCGCATGCGCGTCCGCCGCCTCCAGTGCGTCCCTCTAGCAGGGCGCGCTCCCGCGCCGGCCGTTTGTGAATGTCCGGCGCGGGTGCGCTCCCTGTAAGAGTGACGCGCGGGATGCGGCAGCGGGCGCGCTCGCTTGTCTGGCGCTGCCTATCGCTTGTCCACCGGCGGGGATTGGATGCAGCGGTCACGTGGGAGCGGGGTGAGGTGAGTTTTCGGGGCTTTCTGGGGGGTTTCACACACCCGATCGGGGTGTCCCACCGAAGTGGACCAAAACCCAGGATAGTCAAAATCCTGGGTGTTGGTTCACTTTAATATGGTGTGCGCTTGATACTTTAATTCATGTGTCTATATTGAGATAAGACACAGCACCCAATATATAAATCAGCATTTAGACTTGCAATGAAGATGAGAGTGTGCCGCTAACTACTTACCAGAGGTGTTTTCTCTGCTGCCATGCAGATAGGAGCTGACTTCCTATAGGGAGAATATGGAGAATTGCTGGTGGGCTGTGTGTAGCCTCCATCATGCAGCCCCTATTTCCTCTCTGCTTCTCACGGCCCCACAAACCCGTTCCCCTATACCTCACCCTATTGTAATAATACTGCTCAGCTCATGTTCTGCACCTGCGATGCCACAGAGATTTCAAAGTAGATCTGTCAATACAGACAATACAATTCTATGCAACAGCTTCTGCTCCTCACTGAATGTGATTTGTGACTTTTGCTGGATTCGCTGCAGTTTAAAGTTAGGCCACTAGATGTCGCTGTTCCCAATGCTTAAAGTGGACCAACACCCAAGCGGATCGGCTCGGGAATCTATAAGATTCCTGGGCCGATCCGATCCCTCCCCGCGGGGCATCCAAAATCGGGATGCCCCGCTGTGTGAAACCCCCCAGAAATCTTACCTGGATCCCGATCCAACAGTGCATGCGCCGTAGGAGCGGGGTGAGCTGAGATTTATTGGGCTTTCTGGGGGGTTTCACGCAGTGGGGCCGATCGGGGTGCCTCGCAGAAGTGGACCAAGACCCAGGATAGTGAAAATCCTGGCTGTTGGTCCACTTTAAACTTGACCTAAACCCAAGATTTTGGCTATCCTGAGTTTTGGTTCTTTCCCCCGGGGCACCCCGATCAGGGATGCCCCACTGTGTGAAACCTCCCAGATCGCCGAAGCCAAGTCGCCCTTTCCAGGTCCTACGGCGCATGCGCGGGCGCTCCTCCAATCAGCGCGCTCAGAGCCGCTAAAGTCAGTTTGTCTAAGCCAGCGGCGTCCGCCTCCCTCCTCCCTCATCTCTCCTTTCATGCAGATTGTTTCCTAGCTCAAAATAAACAATTAGAGTAGAGTAGAGTGGTGTTAGCACCCTAAAAGGGGAACTCCGTCGCCAGAGCTTCAAACTTTGGCCCAGGCACATTGACACAATGATAAAATCAAAGCCACCAAAAAAAGCAAAATGTTTGTTATAGTTTGATGGAGTTTCCTGCTGATTGATCGCCGTGTGTGTCCAGCGCCGCGCACACCGACATCACCGCGCACACCGACATCACCGGCATCCGACATCATTTCCTGTGCTAGAAGTTTCATTTCAGCATTTAATTGGGCTTCATTACCTGGCAATTATATGCGTAATGATATGCGTAATGATATGCGCAATGATATGCGTAATAATATGCGTAATGATATGCGTAATGATATGCGGATGCCTGGGTAAGCTTCAGCGCCCTAATGGGACATCCTCCATTGATCACTCTCAGTGCCGCTTCCCTACACACTCCCCCTGTGTTATATTACACTCACTGACCACTAGAGGGAGCGCGCTCCTACATCACACTAAGCAGAAGGAGCTCATGATGGCAGTGCTCCCTCTAGTGGTCGGTGGTCAGTGTTGTGATGGAGGGTGTAATACACACACTGACCACTAGAGGGAGCGCGCTCCTACATCACACTAAGCAGAAGGAGCTCATGATGGCAGTGTGCTTCCTCTAGTGGTCAGTGTGCAGTGTGATGGAGGGTGTAATACACACACTGACCACTAGAGGGAGCGCGCTCCTACATCACACTAAGCAGAAGGAGCTCATGATGGCAGTGCTCCCTCTAGTGGTCAGTGTGCAGTGTGATGGAGGGTGTAATACACACACTGACCACTAGAGGGAGCGCGCTCCTACATCACACTAAGCAGAAGGAGCTCATGATGGCAGTGCTCCCTCTAGTGGTCGGTGGTCAGTGTTGTGATGGAGGGTGTAATACACACACTGACCACTAGAGGGAGCGTGCATCTCCTTCTGCTTAGTGTGATGTAGGAGTGCGCTCCCTCTAGTGGTCAGTGTGTGTATTACACCCTCCATCACACTGCACACTGACCACTAGAGGGAGCACACTGCCATCATGAGCTCCTTCTGCTTAGTGTGATGTAGGAGCGCGCTCCCTCTAGTGGTCAGTGTGTGTATTACACCCTCCATCACACTGCACACTGACCACTAGAGGGAGCACTGCCATCATGAGCTCCTTCTGATTAGTGTGATGTAGGAGCGCGCTCCCTCTAGTGGTCAGTGTGTGTATTACACCCTCCATCACACTGCACACTGACCACTAGAGGGAGCACTGCCATCATGAGCTCCATCTGCTTAGTGTGATGTAGGAGCGCGCTCCCTCTAGTGGTCAGTGTGTGTATTACACCCTCCATCACACTGACCACCGACCACTAGAGGGAGCACTGCCATCATGAGCCCCTTCTGCTTAGTGTAATGTAGGAGCGCGCTCTCTCTAGTGGTCAGTGTGTGTATTACACCCTCCATCACACTGCACACTGACCACTAGAGGGAGCACTGCCATCATGAGCTCCATCTGCTTAGTGTGATGTAGGAGCGCGCTCCCTCTAGTGGTCAGTGTGTGTATTACACCCTCCATCACACTGACCACCGACCACTAGAGGGAGCACACTGCCATCATGAGCTCCTTCTGCTTAGTGTAATGTAGGAGCGCGCTCTCTCTAGTGGTCAGTGTGTGTATTAC
This sequence comes from Gastrophryne carolinensis, assembly GCA_027917425.1. NCBI lineage: Eukaryota > Metazoa > Chordata > Amphibia > Anura > Microhylidae > Gastrophryne > Gastrophryne carolinensis. Next base: position 484,261,115 of record CM051237.1, on the reverse strand, counting down.
ACCCGACGTCATGCTGCACACTGCACACTGCCCACTAGAGGGTGCTCATGCCAATGAGGGAGCGCAGTTGGCATTTGGCACCTACTTGTTGCCAGGGGCTGAGCTCTAAAAAATTGAATATTAGAAAGAAAACAGGATAATAACCTACACAGCGCGGCACATGACTCGGCGCATGATGTCCCCACTGGGGGGCGCCATTGCTGTGACACAAGTACAGCACCTTTCCTGTGCTCCCGATGTCGGGGGTCAGTGAAATGTTAATGCGGCAGAGAGCGCGGGGCGGCCAATGACAGGCGGCAGCAGATAAGCGCGGCGGGGCAGCCAGCGTGAAATGAAGCGCCGCCGCGCTCCCGGCAGATATTTATTTTCTATGGCAAATTAGCATCGCAAATGTAATTAAAAACAACTCCAGCGCTTTCCTTTTCTTCCCCCCGCGCTTGGCCCGTTGCGCCCGCCGCCGCCGCCCAGCCCGCACGTGCCTCCCCAGACTCCCGGCGGCTCCGGTAATTACACGGCAATGAGGCGCGGAAACGCAGATCGGCTCCCGAGTCCCCGATAATTACAGCGCCAACGTTTTTTTTTTGTCTTAATATCCGCATTAGGGAACTTTGTAAAGTGACCCCACGCTGCCGCAACCACCGCAACCGCCGCAACCGCCGCGCTCTCCCCCGCAGAAGCAGATGGCGCTCGACGGATCCCATGTCCGGGAGGAACGTTTACCGGCGACAGCTAGGCTCAGTCTTGTGCACATGACCCATCAGCCTTTTAATCCTGGAGTCTGCAGGGCCTCTTGTCGAGTTCTTCCTGGGTAAGTGCTGTATAAACAACTTGAGGTTCATCCTGTGTCCTTGGTGCTGTTTGGTCCAGTTTTAGTTTCTGTACTTTCTTAGTTAGTAGCAGGGTCAGACTGGAGCACCCCGGGCCCACCCAGGGAAATGATCCTTGGGGCCCACCCTTCAGGCAAAACACGGGAAGTGTGTGGTGAGTTGGCATCGGAGTAGTGTGTGGTTTAGGATGACTGTTATATATATATATATCTTTAGTTACAATTGTTTCTGTTTGAGCTGTAATATATTTTTGATTGTTACACTGTGATAAGCACATTTATAATTGTATATTATGCCATAGATTGATACACCACAACTATTATTGTTGACCAGTAGGGATCTTTTTTAAAGTGGACCAAAACTCACAGAGATCAGGCCAGAAATCTATAAGATTTCCGAGCCGATCGATTCCCTCCCCCCCTCGGCATCCAAAATCGGGACGCCTCGCTGTGTGATACCCCTCAGGTCGCCCATACACTTACCTTGCTTCCTGGTCCAACGTAGCATGCGCGAGCCGTGGCCAAATCCCCGCTATCTCTTTATCAAGGTACGTGTCAGGCATTTGTGAATGGCTGGCCTGGGCACACTCCCTGTTAGAGGGAAGCGGAGAATGCGGCCGTGAGCGATCGGATCAGCTGGCTTTAGACTCTGGCTTAGACGGCGTGATGTCAGCGGCTCCGAGTGTGCTGATTGGACAAGCGGTCGCACATGTGCCGTAGGAAGAAGTGAGTTTTTTCGGGTGATCTGGGGGGTTTCACACAGCGGGGCATCCCTGATCGGGGGTAAAGGACCAAAAGCCCAGGATAGACCAAATTCTGCATTTTGGTCTACTTTAAGCTTCTTCTTAGAGGGCAGCAGGGATGTAGACGAAGGCTGATATGAAGGTGTGGGAGTGGATTTGCGCTTAGACCAAGGGGCAGGCGCACTGATTGGACAAGAGGCCGCACATGCGCCGTAGGACCAGGGATAGGTGAGATTGTTCGGGTGACCTGGGGGCCTCACACAGCGGGGCATCCCCGATCGGGGGGTGTCCCAGGGGCAATGACCAAAACCCAGGATGTCCTCAACTTTGGCGTGACATCAGAGAAGAAGAGGAAGGGCATGCGCGGCGCCGGCGGAGAAAGCTGCACGCACTGCGGGTGGTGATGTAGCACCATCGTCTCAGAGGGACGGAGGCGGCATGGCTAGGTAAGTATGTCAGCAGACAGCAGGTACATACCACACAAGTGGTGGAGGCAGCGTGTACTGGCCCCCCTTGTTCCACGGGCCCCCAGCGGCAAGTTCCTGCGCTGTCCCTGACCACCGGTGCCAGAAGCCTCCGGAAGAGCTCAAGTGGAGCTGCACAATAAACTGGAGCCTCCAGAAGCCGCCTGAGATTTCCTTAAAGTGGACCCAAACCCATGATTTGGACTATCCTGGTTTTGGTCCTTTCCCCCGATCGGGGACACCCCATTGTGTGAAGCCCCTCAGGTCACCGATGCCAACTCACCTCTTCCCGGTCCTACAGCGCATGCGCGGCCGCTCGTCCAATCAGCGCGCTCGGATCCAGTAATGTCATGTCGTCTAAGGCCAGTGGCTCCAAGCACGCTGGCGGCCGCATCCCCCGGTTCCCTATAACAGGGAGCTTGCCCACGCCGGCCATTCACAGCGGCACACACCCTGCTAGAGGGATAGCGGGGATGCAGCCATGGCTCACGCATGCGTCGTTGGACCGGAAAAGGGGGAAGGGGATTGAGCGACCTGGGGGGGTATCACACAGTGGGGCATCCCGATTTTGGATGCCCCAGGGGGAGGGAATCGATCAGCCGGGGAATCTTATCGATCCCCCAGTCCTACACCGCTTGCGCTGCCGCTCGTCCAATCAGCGCGCTCGAAGCGGCTGACGTCGCGTCGTCTAAGGCCAGCGCACACTAGTGGCCGCATCCCCCGCTTCCCTCTAACAGGGAGTGTGCCCACAAAGGGGGGAATCAAATCTTATAGATTCCCGGGCCGATCAGTGTGAGTTTTGGTCCACTTTAAAGAGGAACATCGGGGGAGGTTAAATTACGGGGGGGGGGGGGGGGGGTACAGTTCGGTGAGGTTTGGGGCAGAATTTAACCTTTCACAATTCGGGAGTGTTCACTTACCTCGCCGGGGGATCCATCTTCTGTGTCTCTCGGATTCCGGGCGACCTCCTGATGGGCGGCGCCATCTTGCATCCCATCAGGCACTGCACGCGGCCCCGATCTTGCCCCTGCTCAGTGCCCATCAATGGCATGCAATGTAGCCCCCCGAAATCCTGCGAGACTTCGCTGAGTGGCGCGGGACTTTGAAGAGCACAGCTAGAGCCGCACTTGTCAGTTAGCGGCGGCTAAGCGGGCGCCAGGGTCAGGATCGGGCCCTGAAGCAGCCGGATGTCGCAGCAGCAGCAGGTAAGTAGGGGTCTATGGGGGGGATATGCACAGCCTAATGACAAAAAGAGAGGGGTGCAGGCCTCAGGGGTACAATGAGGAGATGAGTGATGCCTAGAAGGGTTTCTAGAGATCCCCCAACATACACCTCATATAAAATAATAACAGAAGGTCATCTGGGTGAGTATAAGAGGGGAGAGGGAGTACATAGCAGCACATACCCTGGCGAAGTGGCGCCCGGGCCACGCAATGCGTTGGTAGCTGCTGCAGGGGGGGACCCAAGATTCTTATATTGGTGATGTATATGTTACTTTATTACCTATGCTGGGTGAGTATAAGAGGGGCGAGGGAGTACGTAGCAGCACATACCCTGGTGAAGTGGCACCCGGGCCACGCAACGCGTTGGTAGCTGCTGCAGGGGGGGGACCCAAGATTCTTATATTGGTGATGTATATGTTACTTTATTACCTATGTTGGGTGAGTATAAGAGGGGCGAGGGAGTACATAGCAGCACATACCCTGGTGAAGTGGCGCCTGGGCCATGCAATGCATCGGTAGCTGCTGCAGGGGGGACCCAAGCTTCCTATATTGGTGATGTATATGTTACTTTATTACCTATGCTGGGTGAGTATAAGAGGGGCGAGGGAGTACATAGCAGCACATACCCTGGTGAAGTGGCGCCTGGGCCACGCAATGCGTCGGTAGCTGCTGCAGGGGGGTCCGAAGCTTCCTATATTGGTGATGTATATGTTACTTTATTACCTATGCTGGGTGAGTATAAGAGGGGCGAGGGAGTACATAGCAGCACATACCCTGGTGAAGTGGCGCCTGGGCCACGCAATGCGTTGGTAGCTGCTGCAGGGGGGTCCGAAGCTTCCTATATTGGTGATGTATATGTTACTTTATTACCTATGCTGGGTGAGTATAAAAGGGGCGAGGGAGTACATAGCAGCACATACCCTGGTGAAGTGGCGCCCGGGCCGCGCAACACGTTGGAAGCTGCTGCAGTGGGGACCCAAGCTTCCTATATTGGTGATGTATATGTTACTTTATTACCTATGCTGGGTGAGTATAAGAGGGGCGAGGGAGTACATAGCAGCACTTACCCTGATGAAGTGGCGCCCGGGCCACGCAATGCGTCGGTAGCTGCTGCAGGGGGGTCCGAAGCTTCCTATATTGGTGATGTATATGTTACTTTATTACCTATGCTGGGTGAGTATAAGAGGGGCGAGGGAGTACATAGCAGCACATACCCTGGTGAAGTGGCGCCTGGGCCACGCAATGCGTCGGTAGCTGCTGCAGGGGGGTCCGAAGCTTCCTATATTGGTGATGTATATGTTACTTTATTACCTATGCTGGGTGAGTATAAAAGGGGCGAGGGAGTACATAGCAGCACATACCCTGGTGAAGTGGCGCCCGGGCCGCGCAACGCGTTGGAAGCTGCTGCAGTGGGGACCCAAGCTTCCTATATTGGTGATGTATATGTTACTTTATTACCTATGCTGGGTGAGTATAAGAGGGGCGAGGGAGTACATAGCAGCACATACCCTGGCGAAGTGGCACCCAGGTCACGCAATGCGTCAGTACCTGCTGCAGGGGGGACCCAAGCTTCCTATATTGGTGATGTATATGTTACTTTATTACCTATGCTGGGTGAGTATAAGAGGGGCAAGGGAGTACATAGCAGCACATACCCTGACAAAGTGGCGCCCGGCTTCGCAACGCGTGGGTACCTGCTGCAGGGGGGACCCAAGCTTCCTATATTGGTGATGTATACGTTACTTTATTACCTATGCTGGGTGAGTATAAGAGGGGCGTGGGAGTACATAGCAGCACATACCCTGGCAAAGTGGCGCCCGGGCCACGCAACGCGTTGGAAGCTGCTGCAGTGGGGACCCAAGCTTCCTATATTAGTGATGTATATGTTACTTTATTACCTATGCTGGGTGAGTATAAGAGGGGCGAGGGAGTACATAGCAGCACATACCCTGGCGAAGTGGCACCCAGGTCACGCAATGCGTCAGTACCTGCTGCAGGGGGGACCCAAGCTTCCTATATTGGTGATGTATATGTTACTTTATTACCTATGCTGGGTGAGTATAAGAGGGGCGAGGGAGTTCATAGCAGCACATACCCTGGCGAAGTGGCGCCCGGGCCACGCAACGCGTCGGTACCTGCTGCAGGGGGGACCCAATCTTCCTGTACTGGTGATGTATATGTTAATTTATTAACTATGCTGGGTGAGTATAAGAGGGACGAGGGAGTACATAGCAGCACATACCCTGCTGAAGTGGCGCCTGGGCCACGCAACGCGTCAGTAGCTGCTGCAGGGGGGATCCAAGCTTCCTATATTAGTGATGTATATGTTACTTTATTACCTATGCTGGGTGAGTATAAGAGGGGCGAGGGAGCACATAGCAGCACATACCCTGGCAAAGTGGCGCCCGGCTACGCAACGCGTCGGTAGCTGCTGCAGGGGGGACCCAAGATTCCTATATTGGTGATGTATATGTTACTTTATTACCTATGCTGGGTGAGTATAAGAGGGGCGAGGGAGTACGTAGCAGCACATACCCTGGCGAAGTGGCGCCCGGGCCACGCAACGCGTTGGTAGCTGCTTTTTATGATTAGGGATGAGTGAATCGCTTCTAACGAACATGAATTCGCTCCGAATTTCAGGGAAAATTCGATTCAGCACGAACCCGAATTTTTAGTGGTTCGTGCTGACCGAATTTTCCCTGAAATTAAAAAAAAAAAATGCCGGCATAGTGGGAGCGGGGAGACCGGCTGCGCTGTCAGCTGTCTTCAGAGGACGCGTCATCAGAGGAAGCCGGCGGCTGACAGCGCAGCCGGCCTCCCCGCTCCCACCAGAGATGAGAGATTCGCTAAAGTTCGATTCGGTTTTGAGAAGTTCGCTCATCTCTATTTATGATGTCTATCATTCATTGATAATTATTTCAATAGATTTCTATTGAAAAGATTGTATCGAAGTTACAGATCAGACAACATTCTCCAACACGGAGAAGCTTATCACAATAGTCTGTATATAAAATAAAGTTTCATCCGATATACAAAGCCGTTGCGTTACAAGACCGCGTTCCTAGCCCGGGAAGTCCCACGCCGAAAACCGAAGTCGATCCAAGCAACCAATTCTCTACACATTAGGATCCTAAACATTATTATTATTATTGTTTATTTATATAGCGCCATCATCTTCCGTAGCGCTTTACATTATAGAATAAGCCCTTACCCATTGAAGCAGGAAGGGGTTTATACCATGAAATAAGGGAAGGGGGGGAGGGCAAATGGATTGGAAAGAGAGAAAAGGAGAAGAAAAAAACGTAGACATATGGGTTGATTCAAAGAAACATGTAACAGCTTGGATTTGGCTCACGATCATCCTATTTTTCACGTCCGCTCGTGCGTTCGTATGAACTTGCGAGTGATTCAATAAGCAAATACGTTTCTATCCTAAAAGATACGTCCGTTCGTATGATATCTCCCGAACTTGCCTCAGTCAGTTGACAATCGTAAAAATCACGTTCATGTGCTCACCTGTTGCGGCGGCAGCCTGTTTTTTCGGCTGCTTCCATCGTCCAGCTCTTCCAATTACTTGCGTTTGCCTCTGGTTTTCATTGGTTTTTGGCCTCTTAGATTCGTGCGTTCTTATGTATATAAGATCTTGCGCATGCGCACCCTCAACCAGAAACTTACCTAAACCCCTTAGCGCTTGCATCCAACTTCATTTCTCGCTCCCTCAAACTTACCTAAACCCCTTAGCGGCTGCATCCAACTTCATTTCTCGCTCCCTCAAACTTACCTAAACCCTTTAGCGCTTGCATCCAACTTCATTTCTCGCTCCCTCAAACTTACCTAAACCCCTTAGCGCCTGCATCCAACTTCATTTCTCGCTCCCTCAAACTTACCTAAACCCTTTAGCGCTTGCATCCAACTTCATTTCTCGCTCCCTCAAACTTACCTAAACCCCTTAGCGCTTGCATCCAACTTCATTTCTCGCTCCCTCAAACTTACCTAAACCCTTTAGCGCTTGCATCCAACTTCATTTCTCGCTCCCTCAAACTTACCTAAACCCCTTAGCGCTTGCATCCAACTTCATTTCTCGCTCCCTCAAACTTACCTAAACCCCTTAGCGGCTGCATCCAACTTCATTTCTCGCTCCCTCAAACTTACCTAAACCCTTTAGCGCTTGCATCCAACTTCATTTCTCGCTCCCTCAAACTTACCTAAACCCCTTAGCGCTTGCATCCAACTTCATTTCTCGCTCCCTCAAACTTACCTAAACCCCTTAGCGCCTGCATCCAACTTCATTTCTCGCTCCCTCAAACTTACCTAAACCCTTTAGCGCTTGCATCCAACTTCATTTCTCGCTCCCTCAAACTTACCTAAACCCCTTAGCGCTTGCATCCAACTTCATTTCTCGCTCCCTCAAACTTACCTAAACCCTTTAGCGCTTGCATCCAACTTCATTTCTCGCTCCCTCAAACTTACCTAAACCCCTTAGCGCTTGCATCCAACTTCATTTCTCGCTCCCTCAAACTTACCTAAACCCCTTAGCGGCTGCATCCAACTTCATTTCTCGCTCCCTCAAACTTACCTAAACCCTTTAGCGCTTGCATCCAACTTCATTTCTCGCTCCCTCAAACTTACCTAAACCCCTTAGCGCTTGCATCCAACTTCATTTCTCGCTCCCTCAAACTTACCTAAACCCTTTAGCGCTTGCATCCAACTTCATTTCTCGCTCCCTCAAACTTACCTAAACCCCTTAGCGCTTGCATCCAACTTCATTTCTCGCTCCCTCAAACTTACCTAAACCCCTTAGCGGCTGCATCCAACTTCATTTCTCGCTCCCTCAAACTTACCTAAACCCTTTAGCGCTTGCATCCAACTTCATTTCTCGCTCCCTCAAACTTACCTAAACCCCTTAGCGCTTGCATCCAACTTCATTTCTCGCTCCCTCAAACTTACCTAAACCCCTTAGCGCCTGCATCCAACTTCATTTCTCGCTCCCTCAAACTTACCTAAACCCTTTAGCGCTTGCATCCAACTTCATTTCTCGCTCCCTCAAACTTACCTAAACCCCTTAGCGCTTGCATCCAACTTCATTTCTCGCTCCCTCAAACTTACCTAAACCCTTTAGCGCTTGCATCCAACTTCATTTCTCGCTCCCTCAAACTTACCTAAACCCCTTAGCGCTTGCATCCAACTTCATTTCTCGCTCCCTCAAACTTACCTAAACCCCTTAGCGGCTGCATCCAACTTCATTTCTCGCTCCCTCAAACTTACCTAAACCCTTTAGCGCTTGCATCCAACTTCATTTCTCGCTCCCTCAAACTTACCTAAACCCCTTAGCGCTTGCATCCAACTTCATTTCTCGCTCCCTCAAACTTACCTAAACCCCTTAGCGCCTGCATCCAACTTCATTTCTCGCTCCCTCAAACTTACCTAAACCCTTTAGCGCTTGCATCCAACTTCATTTCTCGCTCCCTCAAACTTACCTAAACCCCTTAGCGCCTGCATCCAACTTCATTTCTCGCTCCCTCAAACTTACCTAAACCCCTTAGCGGCTGCAGCCAACTTCATTTCTCGGTCCCTCAAACTTACCTAAACCCCTTAGCGCTTGCATCCAACTTCATTTCTCGGTCCCTCAAACTTACCTAAACCCCTTAGCGGCTGCATCCAACTTCATTTCTCGGTCCCTCAAACTTACCTAAACCCCTTAGCGGCTGCATCCAACTTCATTTCTCGGTCCCTCAAACTTACCTAAACCCCTTAGCGCCTGCATCCAACTTCATTTCTCGCTCCCTCAAACTTACCTAAACCCCTTAGCGCCTGCATCCAACTTCATTTCTCGCTCCCTCAAACTTACCTAAACCCTTTAGCGCTTGCATCCAACTTCATTTCTCGCTCCCTCAAACTTACCTAAACCCCTTAGCGCCTGCATCCAACTTCATTTCTCGGTCCATAAAACGTAAGAAAATCACATAATTTACATATGTCTATATGTTTCTAAGTGTGTTGTTTCTGGTTTGTGTAATTTTTTGGGTGTGTGCATATTAGAAAAGACACATTTAGGAAGGCTTCAAATATAATTTATTTAAAATTTTTTCTTTCTTTGGTTTGGAATAAAATTCCAAATTTTTTTTTATAGTTTTTTTTTGTTTTTTAAAACCGTTTTTTTTTTTTGGCCTCGGGAAAACATATATAATTTTTTTATTTGTTTTTAACAGTAAAACTTTTTTTTTTTTTTTTGTGGGTTTTTTTGGTTTAAAAAATATATATATTATTTTTTGTTAAAACAATTAAAAACTTTCTAAAATTTTAACAACTTTAAAAAAACGTGAAACAAAGGAGCCAGGACCAAGGGCACTATTCATCATCCTCTTCTTCATCTGTTGGCCCCAACGTCGCCTGTATGGCCAGCAGCTCGGCCACCAACTCCTTCATTCGTTTTTTTTTTCCCGCCAAGGTTTTGGGGATCATCCCTGTAACCAATAGAGAAAGAAACATAAATAGGAGTCCCAGACCGGTTTGTATGCTGGAAATAGATTTAGGGTTAATCAAATACATGTAAATGCATGACATATGTCCTTCTTCAAAGGGATACAGTTAATGCATTTCCCACAGGTAAGTGTTTAAACTCCTTAAACCGGACCTTCAACATTATTTAATGAAAAACAAAAACTATTCACAAATGATTCTGCCCCACCTCAAAGTTAGTTAGGCTTTTTTGGGGATTACAGCGCCGCCATCTGGACTCTGAAGCATAACACTTAATGAGGAGTGGAGAGTTGGATAAAGTACAGGGGAGTAGGTTACAGTGGTGCGTTGGGAATCCAGAGCATAGCTGGGTTGAGGGAAAGGTCATCACTCACACAATGCATGGCAGCACCTTCCTTTTTTCAATCTGTATCCCATGCTGCCTGTAAATATTGTGCATTCCATATTCCCCAATATTGGTTTTGTTCTGTCTAATAACATGCATTAGATGGGTGAAGGGTGTTTTTACATGTTTCTAATCTGTAGGTACAGTGTGATGGCTAAGTCTTTGGTTCTTAATACTAGTTTGGGTCCTCTTTAAGCTAACGAAGTGCCCACATGAAAGTGTGAACTACACTTTGGCTACGCCTTTAGTTATGTGTGTGTTATTAGCTAAGCAAACATTAATATGAATAATGGCATGGAGACTTACGGAGTTGGTGGCCGACAGATGGCTGGTTGGGGCCAACAGGCTGCCCTTGGTCCTGGCTCGGCTGTGAAGAAGTCCCTGGAGAAACATGTGACATTTGGTTAGTATTTGTAGATAGTCACTATCCCCAACATATCTGGCTCCCAGTCTGGCTGACATCACTCACCTTCGCCAGGATCTCCTTCCAGCATCTCTGCTGCCTCCTCCTCCACTATCTCACCCGCTCCTGAAGCTTCTACAAATACATAATAAAGGATAACTTAGTTTTTGGCCTGCCATGTATATCTTTGTGCCTATACATGAAGAGTGACATACCAGAGCCTTCCCCATGCGTGGCCAGGTATGACTCCACGCCCACGCGCCTTGGCCCCTCCTCTGTGGTAAGGTCCAGGGGCTGGTCTGAGGAGGCCACAGAGGAGGGGTAGGTCCGTCGCCCGGGAGATCCACCACCTTCACTCACAGATGCAGAGTCATGCAGCACTGGTCGGCCTGTACGTCTCCGGGTGCGGCGAATTCTGAAATCCATTTCCAACACTACCAAAGAAAAGTCATTATAAATAAAGGCATAACTTAGACATTTGGAACATATACCATGCAATTGCTTAGTACTTACTTGGGAAATGGATCCCAAAAAACCTCCGCACCCGGGGCATGTGCAGACGCTTCAGGTCCGACCAATGCTGCATTATCTGGGTGTGAGTGAAGGTGGTGCTGGTCACACGGTGTATCTCCGCGATGATCTCCCGGGCGATGTCCCTTTTCTCGCACACATTGGGCGCGAAGTCATACCGGCGCTGAAGCATGATCTGAAAAACATAATGGACACAGAGCTTTTACTTTTACACACAGACCCATATGTGTTGCATCACAAGTTGAGTATTTAATGTCATTAACACACACATTTCGAATGGCCGCCATTTTTGGGGAGTGCCTTAAAGAGGACGTTGACTGTGATTGACAGTCTGGTCTTATGTTATATGTATCACACACCATGTACATACAGATAATAGCCAACATCAACAATCAGGCCACCTGCATCTATGGCATGTTAGGATGTTTTAAAGATCCAAGATGTAGCCTAATGCTTAGGCTTTTGGCCCACGTGTGTGGCTTCCCGTTGTGTTTTTATGGCTTAGGAAAACAGTGTTCCGCAAACATCCGCATCAAGGTCCGAGACAGGCCAGGTTTGACAGCTCGCCCCGCTACTCCACAGGTTAATTAACTGTTGCTAAGCCGGAGCAATTGGCCGAATTAGGACATCAGCATAGACAGGTGAAAACGTGGCCAGGCTCGGCCCTTGAGGATGAAGTGTGAGGAGCCAGTGATTAAACATTAAGAGACCCCAAACTAGTTCCCAACGCATCATTTACATTTAGGCCATCATTGACTATTCTATTAAAATGCACAGGCAGCCACTTACCAGCATGAGGATCTCTTCCTGTTGACGGGTGAAGATAGTGGGCGCCATCTTTAGTCTTCTTCCAGGCAGCAGATAAGTGAAACCCCAGCGGTTTCCTGGTTCCGCACGAACGTACGTCCGTACGAGCGCGTAGTCGTGCGCATAGGCGTCAGACGCTGGGCGCATGATTTAAAGGTCCCTGCACCCAAAGCTCATTCTCTTTGAGCTTTTGGACAAAATGGCACCAAAAAAGGCAGCAGCTAAACGCGGCCAGCAAAGCCAGACCTCTGAGGGCCCAACAACCAGGTCCCAGCAACGACCGAAGAAGCTAAGGTCCCAGAAGGCCCAGAAGGCAAGTACCACCTCGGCCCCACCAAGGGACACTGGACCCTCCCTTTCCCAAAAAAGGGCCCCAAAGGCACGTGCCCCTGCGGCCAAAAAACAGGCCACAGCAGCCACCACCACCTCTGCCCCCAGAAGAGGCCGCCCAAGGGAGCCCACACCACCCATGCTTTCAAGCCGGGCACTTAGCCAACCCAGGCCCCACAGCAGTGCCCGAAGCACATCCAGCCCGCACAGAAGGGCCCGAAGCCCCTCCAGCCCGCACAGAAGGGCCCGAAGCCCCTCCAGCCCGCACAGAAGGGCCCGAAGCCCCTCCAGGGCCAGAAGCCCCTACAGGGCCCGAACCCCATCCAGGGCCAGAAGAACCCCATCGAGGGCCAGAAGCCCAGCCAGGGCCAGAAGCCCCTACAGGGCCCGAACCCCATCCAGGGCCAGAAGAACCCCATCGAGGGCCAGAAGCCCAGCCAGGGCCAGAAGCCCCTACAGGGCCCGAACCCCATCCAGGGCCAGAAGAACCCCATCCAGGGCCAGAAGCCCAGCCAGGGCCAGAAGCCCCTACAGGGCCCGAACCCCATCCAGGGCCAGAAGAACCCCATCCAGGGCCAGAAGCCCAGCCAGGGCCAGAAGCCCCTACAGGGCCCGAACCCCATCCAGGGCCAGAAGAACCCCAACCAGGGCCAGAAGCCCAGCCAGGGCCAGAAGCCCCTACAGGGCCCGAACCCCATCCAGGGCCAGAAGAACCCCAACCAGGGCCAGAAGCCCAGCCAGGGCCAGAAGCCCCTACAGGGCCCGAACCCCATCCAGGGCCAGAAGAACCCCATCCAGGGCCAGAAGCCCAGCCAGGGCCAGAAGCCCCTACAGGGCCCGAACCCCATCCAGGGCCAGAAGAACCCCATCCAGGGCCAGAAGCCCAGCCAGGGCCCGAACCCCATCCAGGGCCAGAAGCCCCCGACCTGGCACCAGCCGGGAACAGAGCCCCCGACCTGGCACCAGCCGGGAACCTAGCCCCCCAAGAGGGCCCCGAATTGCAACCATGACCACATCTACACCTGGAAGTTCGGTGGCCAGCCACGCCAGAACACCCAGTCCCTTGGCCAGTCCAGTCCAGTCATTGGGAAGCCACCAATCCGGCCATTCCCCTACCCAGCCCCAGGCCATAATGTCACCACATGTGTCTGCACACATGGAGGAGCAGCCAAGCCAACCATCTGGCCGCACATTGCGCCGCGGCCAGTTGAGTGGGAGATTCTCCCATGACCAAAATATGGCATTGGCTAGTGGCCTTACATTATACTATGACGAGCTATATGGGAGCAAATCCAAACACACCACCAAGCAGCGCAAGATGGCATTGTTTGAAACCATCCTCCGACAAGTAAATGCAGCGGGGGAAGAGAGGAAAGATGTGTCCCAAATTCAGAAGAAAATCTCTGATCTGAAGTATGCTGTACGGCAAAAAGAAATTAAAAGGCATAATTACAGGTAAATAAATGTTTTCGCTAAATATAATGTTTGGGATGTGCTGTATGCCCCTTTTCTGAATACCAAACGATTTTCTCTTTTCAGCATGAAAACTGGAGGTGGCTTTCCATCTAAATTGGAGTTTACCCCTGCTGAGGAGATTGTGCTTGGACTTCTCCATCCGGTCGCGGTCGGTGGACATGCTGGTCTAAGGGACACAGACTCCCCGACCCGTACCCACGGTGAGTACTATTAAATCTGCATGTTTGCCTGTTTGCTAAATAATCTACAGTTCACTAGTAACAAGATAACGGGATGCCCCTATGGTTTGCCTTGCTTGGCCTCGCACTACTGTGGCTGTTTGTGTCCTCTTTTGGTCCCTGTGAATCACACATTTAGGCCCACAGCCATTATGGCAAAGATCAAATGTCCAATTGTATTGTTAAAGTCATGAAGTTTCGCAAGATAAGTGAGATATTTAGAATCAATCACAAAACACACATCATTATGTATGGGTTGCCTTTTGGTTGTGTGAGTTGTGTTTGAGTTAACTATTTAATTAGCCACCCACAAACATATGTGACCAAGAGCAGCGAGACTCAACTGGCGGCCCGGGGTCCCAATGCGGACCTTGGCACCACATTCAAGGACCCCTGCCCAGACAGCCCTGCACTCAGTTACTTCTGTGTTGACGTGCTCAGAGCTGCCCCCTTGATCGGCCATGTAGTGGTTGGTCTCCTGCCCAATGTCATGGCTCCGTGAAACATAGCATTGCAATATGAAGTACTGCCCAGGAAGTGGCATTGCAAGGTACACAGTAACTTATTTAAATTTTCACTGGCCACAATCGTGTCCCGCTGCCCCTGCTCTGGCCCATGTGCCACAGTCCCCCCATGCCCCCCCCCCACATAAGCCCCATACATTTGTAACAGATTGGCTCCATCCATCACATCACCATCAATACGTTAACTCCCCCCTTTAGACATCCAATCCCTGTCCCCTCAGCTCTGGCCCATCCAGCCCAGCAAGGGCAAGCAGCCTTTATTAGTTGGCACTTTGAAAGCTCCAGCCCCTCCACCAGTGTCTTTATTTTTAACTAGACACCCCCTGCGTCAGCACCATGGCCAGACATTCACCTCTCACCACATACCTTGAAATGGGCGTTTCAAACAATTGTTTGAGTACCCCGGACCTAGCGAATGGTAGGCTAAATCCAAAAATGTGCCCTGAAAGTTGGATGCTGAATGGGTACACTTCATGACTTAGAACTGAGGTCACTTAGCAGTTTGTCCGAGCCATTGCACCTCTGTAAACTTGCGTGGGTTTGAACAAAGGTAACCATTGCTCTAGAGTTGAATAATATTACAAATAGAGCTATATTTGATTACCTATCCAAAAAAAGGTTATGTGTGTGTGTTTACGTGGTATTTTTTTCTCTTCTTCAGCCCAGCATGATCCCTCAGCAAGGGTAAACTCACCCCCCAGTTTGGTTATGCCTACCAGGTCCGTACAGCATCGGAGCCCAGATCAGAGATTTTCGGTAAGTTTATTTAGTAGCATAAATAATAACAAGTGCTTAAGAATGTGTTAAACTGTTGAAATCCTACATTGGGACGCAAACTTAGCCTTTTTTTTTTTTATATGTCCCTACAGACCCGCACACTCATGGAAGAGATCCAGGACATGGAGGAAGATGATGATGTCTCCGTACAGGGCACGTCGGATGAACTCCCCCTGGGTCCCAATTTGGAACTGCTCGATAATGTTTCTCTGGCCAATCCTCAGCAGCAGAGTGAATCTCCATCCATTGTGCTTGCACATGGGGAGACTGACACTACAGTCCCCAGTGTTCACTCTGCTGCTGAGGATTTGCAAAGCAGGCCGGTTGCTGTTGAGGGTACGACACCACGCGGCAGGGCACGCCCAAGAGCCAGGGTAATTGTGCGGCGGACGCCATTACGCCGCCCCACAATTTCCCAGGGGAGGCAGAGTGCCCTGCTTCAATTATGGACCCAACAAAGGGACTCTTATGACGCCCAGCTCGTTACAGAGCGTGAGCAAAGGCATGCAGACATGGTGAACATCCATACCAGTCTACAGGGCATCCTCGCGGAGTTGCGTACCCTCAACAGCAACGTGGCCAATTCAAGTAATGGCATCCAGTCAGCCATGGCTGAGATGACCAATATGCAGAGAAACATTGTGGAGCAGTTCCAAATTCACAATGCTGCCATGGCCCAGGCTAGGTCCCATTCCCATGGACCTCCACCTGGACCTCCACCTGGGTATTATGGGCAGCCACCCTATTAAGCCATGGGTGTGTGGGACATCTTTTCTCTTAACCCCCACTGTATTTACTTGTCCTTTGAGGTTTCAAACAATCCATTTTGTGTTGCTCTGGCAGGTTGTGTTTTGTATTTGCTCCCATATAGCTCCTTAGAGTAATGCTTAAGGCCACTAGCCAATGCCATAGGTCTATGTGGAGTTTATCTGGCCAATTATGGCTTAACCTATGTATTTGGTTGGTGCTCCTCCTGTTTGCAGACATGTTTGTGTGACATTATGGCCATGCCCAAATATCCCTGGGCACAGGCAATATTAATGACTGGACTAGGCTGGCCTTTGGACTGGGTGTCCTGGTTTGGTTGTGCCACTCACTTCCAGGTGTAGATGTGCTCGATGTTTTTTTTTTTATGTTATCCATTTGTTACCACAGATGTATGTGGACTGATTTCTGTTAACCACTATAATTTTTCATTTGCTAAGTAAAACAAAAATTTAACTTCCAATACTTGTGGCGTTTTTAGTGGGAAGACTTTTGTAACAGCTTGGCCTAAACCAGATAATTTTGGTTGGAAGAGGTGTAACAATGCACAGCGAAAGCTAAGGAAACTACATGAAATACATTAGGCAACAATTAAGGTCGAAATGTTTTACTTAGAGGTAATGCCACATTAGGGCAAAACAACATATGTTTCCAAAAGGATAACACACACATCCAGAATGGTGAGACAGGGAAAAAACTTAACTAAAATGCTGGCTGATCAGGTTGGCTCTAACAGATTGGCCAGACTCACTGGGGGGCCCCTCAAAATTATCGGCTTCATCCTCGACGGCTGAAGAGGGCAGGCTGTCCACATAACGTGGGACACGTTCCAGGATGGCAAAATTGTGCAAAACAGCACATGCCATTATAATGTCGATCACTTTCTTGGGATCATATTGCAGGGCCCCCCCAGTATGGTCAAGGCAACGAAAACGTGTCTTCAGCAGACCAAAGGCCCTCTCCACAACAGCCCGGGTCTTGCGATGTGCACGGTTATACGCTTCCTGAGAGGCATCCTGGGGCCGCAGCACAGGCGTCATGAGCCAGGGTAGAAGTGGGTACCCGGAATCACCTTAAACAGAGAATTAAATGTAATCAAAATTAAAAAGGCAACACAACCAACACCAAAAAATTCACAGATATCATAATGATGTAAGGTAAAGTGTTCCCAAAAAAAAACAGGGCACATTAGGGCCCCCAAATATTGCACTAAGGTATAACCTAAATAAAAATGGCACTTCTATATACCAATTAATTAACAAACATCTGCACGGCCAAGGGTATTTGTATTTTACATATATTTGTAGTTTTCAGACATGTTACAATTAGGATGCTGCTGAGGGCCTATCCACATTTCTCTGGAAACTACAATGTATGCAGTTTAAGTCCACTTTGACATTTAACGACCAATAGTACAAAAGGAGCCAAATGTCAAAGATCCCTAGCCCCATTTCACTGGAAACTACAATGTATGCAGTTTAAGTCCACTTTGACATTTAACGACCAATAGTACAAAAGGAGCCAAACGTCAAAGATCCCTAGCCACATTTCACTGGAAACTACAATGTATGCAGTTTAAGTCCACTTTGACATTTAACGACCAATAGTACAAAAGGAGCCAAATGTCAAAGATCCCTAGCCACATTTCACTGGAAACTACAATGTATGCAGTTTAAGTCCACTTTGACATTTAACGACCAATAGTACAAAAGGAGCCAAATGTCAAAGATCCTTGGGTATAAACTCCAAACCAATATATTTAGGCACAAGGAACTTACAGACATCCTAACTAAAGGGAAAACATTCTGAAGGCCAAAGCGAGACAAGGATTTTTTGGGTAAGTTCCTAATATATGAGCCAAGAAAAAGGCAGTTGGACGCTTCTGTCAAGTTTTCAAAAACAAACATATCAACAAATACAAGATTAATGCCACATTTAATAACACACAAATAGGACACACTTACCAAGCAGCCATGCCCCCGAAAATTCACCTGCCTCAAATCTCCGAAACAACCCAGATCGCCGGAGGATATAGGAGTCGTGGGACGATCCGGGGTAGCCGGCAAGGACACTCATAAACCGCATATCCGGACCAACCACGGCCTGGACATTAAGTGAGTGTCCCATTTTACGATTCCTTAAGGCAAAAACATACAAAAAGGGTAATTGATATTTGACCCCAAATAATAAATTAAACACAAAACATGTCTGCACTCTATTGGGAAATACTAATGAAAAGCCTAGATAAAGCAGCTACACAAATGAGGGATAAACAAATATGCTGCCGCAAAGGAAAACAGGTGACATGACACGTTGGGCAACATAATAACCAATCTCAATACCTATATATATACTCGTCGGCTGCCCTAGGTACGAGTGCCACATGTGTGCAGTCAATTGCACCAATAACGTTGGGCATGTCGGCCACATTATAAAACCCAAGCTTAATGGCGTTTCTGGCTGCCATATCATCAGGAAAATAAATATATTTTTGAGTTATGGCAGCCATGCCTTCCAAAAATTTAGATAGTGCGCGGCTCAGCGTAGGCTGTGACATCCCCACAGAGAGGGCACCCAGCCTCTGGAACGAGCCGTTCGCCAAAAATTGCAGGCAGCCAAGCATCTTGGTCATACCTGAAATTGCATGCCCCTTCCTTGTGGTGCGGGCTAACCATGGCCGCAGCTCACTATATAATTTATGGAGGGAAGCGCGATTAAGCCTGGTCAGCTCGAACAGCTCAACATCATTCATGCTATCGATGTTCATGCGACGACGCAGGGGCAATCTGCTCTCAGACATCTCGATCAACTCAATGCCAAAAAGCATAAGCCCTTGATGTGCCACAAACTCGCTCCGCTCCATCCTACTCCCGAGGCCAAATAGCTGCCGGCAAACATTTCGTAAAGCAGCTCTTTAATGGGCTTCAAAACAATTAGCAATCACCTCTCTGAATTGGGCGCAAGCCCATGTGAAGGACGTAAAAAATAGGATCGGACGCAAATAATACGATTTGGACGGGAAAAACACACGAACTAACGCAAATAATACGATTTGGACGGGAAAAACACACGAACTAACGCAAATTATACGATTCTCGTACGAAATGCGTATGTTCATATACGTCTATGCGCGAACGATCGTACGAATACGAAATGGCCAAAAAAACCAGAAAAAATGACAAACACCCACCCAAACTTACGATTCTCGATACGAAATCACTTAACTTTTGCTCTTTGAATCGAGGGGATAGACTAGAATAACTACCTTACTCAAACCAATGTGGGCTACCACATAACCCACCACCAAAGCCTTGCCCTAAATTATGGCACCACCACACTAAGTATAGTAAGGTAATAATAATTTTATTGTTTTACCAAAACACCACAAATTGATTAAAAACTATTTAAAAAATCCCATTACATACGGGGGCGCTGTAGGCACAAAGTATACCTCCTAAAACCATAAGTGTATCATATACTGTGTCAATTGGTTATACACCACATATTCCTATATAATGTTACAAAAGCATACATATAAAACCTACAATCTAACAATCCATCATAAATCTATTAATATAATGATACATACCATAAAGTGCAATTATAGTGCTATACTCAACCTAATCAATAAGCCCCCTGAGGACAAACCAGGGGAGAAAAACAATAACAGACATCAAAACAATTGTGCTATATACATCACCATTAGAAGCAATACTTGGCCGAGCGCTATATCCCGCCCCAGCCAACCCAACCCAACCCAGAATAGCTACCTTATTACACTCATTTATTGATAATTAAAATACATTTAATTAGCTCACAAATCCACTTATGCACATAAATCCGAAAAACTCCACAAGGAATTGCAACATATCTAAACAATAAAGGTAATTAAGGTAAGCATGAAAATATTGGGAAAGAGAAAAAGAAACACTCACAAGGGAGTTAAGGTAAGCATGGGAGCAGAAATGAGTGAGGGAATAGCTGAAACCGGGGACATGACTGAGTTAATAAGCTGCGCGCATGCTGAGCGCAAGCACATGCGCGTGCGATAGAGCCTGTTGCTGTTGCTGCTGTTTAAATAAGCATTGGAGACATTTTCCTTCCTGCAGCCCTCTGTGCTTCCTTCTGGTTGCCCATTATTCCTCCTTTCTGCCCATCCTGCCCACTCTGTGCCTCCCTGATACCTACTGTGACCACTACCTGCCATTCCTCCTTTTCATAGCCAAGATTTCTGCCCTTTCATTCTAGTCAGTGCCTTGTCCTTCCTGCTGCCCACTGCTAGCTGCCCATTTTACTCCATTCTAGCCCTTAATCCTGTCAATTGTTTCTTATTTCCCCCTATTCCTGCTGCTAGTAGTTCCCTCATTCTTCTCTCACAGCATTTATCATGCTGACAAATGTCCTGCTCTGCCCCTGCCCGATGCCCACTGTGCCCGCTTCCTCCTTTCTGCCTCCTCTGCTGTGTATTTATTCCTCTTCCCAGTGTCCCTCCCTGATCCATGCCCACTGTGCCCGCTTCCTCCTTTCTGCCTCCTCTGCTGTGTCTTTATTCCTCTTCCCAGTGTCCCTCCCTGATCCATGCCCACTGTGCCCGCTTCCTCCTTTCTGCCTCCTCTGCTGTGTCTTTATTCCTCTTCCCAGTGTCCCTCCCTGATCCATGCCCACTGTGCCTGCTTCCTCCTTTCTGCCTCCCTCTGCTGTGTCTTTATTCCTCTTCCCAGTGTCCCTCCCTGATCCATGCCCACTGTGCCCGCTTCCTCCTTTCTGCCTCCTCTGCTGTGTCTTTATTCCTCTTCCCAGTGTCCCTCCCTGATTCATGCCCACTGTGCCCGCTTCCTCCTTTCTGCCTCCCTCTGCTGTGTCTTTATTCCTCTTCCCAGTGTCCCTCCCTGATCCATGCCCACTGTGCCCGCTTCCTCCTTTCTGCCTCCTCTGCTGTGTCTTTATTCCTCTTCCCAGTGTCCCTCCCTGATTCATGCCCACTGTGCCCGCTTCCTCCTTTCTGCCTCCCTCTGCTGTGTCTTTATTCCTCTTCCCAGTGTCCCTCCCTGATCCATGCCCACTGTGCCCGCTTCCTCCTTTCTGCCTCCTCTGCTGTGTCTTTATTCCTCTTCCCAGTGTCCCTCCCTGATTCATGCCCACTGTGCCCGCTTCCTCCTTTCTGCCTCCCTCTGCTGTGTCTTTATTCCTCTTCCCAGTGTCCCTCCCTGATCCATGCCCACTGTGCCCGCTTCCTCCTTTCTGCCTCCTCTGCTGTGTCTTTATTCCTCTTCCCAGTGTCCCTCCCTGATTCATGCCCACTGTGCCCGCTTCCTCCTTTCTGCCTCCCTCTGCTG
This sequence comes from Gastrophryne carolinensis, assembly GCA_027917425.1. NCBI lineage: Eukaryota > Metazoa > Chordata > Amphibia > Anura > Microhylidae > Gastrophryne > Gastrophryne carolinensis. The sequence continues at coordinate 484,239,827 of CM051237.1, read as the reverse complement.
TGTCTTTATTCCTCTTCCCAGTGTCCCTCCCTGATCCATGCCCACTGTGCCTGCTTCCTCCCTTCTGCCTCCTCTGCTGTGTCTTTATTCCTTTTCCCAGTGTCCCTCCCTGATCCATGCCCACTGCGCCCGCTTTCCATGCCCACTGTGCCCGCTTCCTCCTTTCTGCCTCCCTCTGCTGTGTTTTTATTCCTCTTCCCAGTGTCCCTCCCTGATCCATGCCCACTGTGCCCGCTTCCTCCTTTCTGCCTCCCTCTGCTGTGTCTTTATTCCTCTTCCCAGTGTCCCTCCCTGATTCATGCCCACTGTGCCCGCTTCCTCCTTTCTGTCTCCCTCTGCTGTGTCTTTATTCCTCTTCCCAGTGTCCCTCCCTGATCCATGCCCACTGTGCCCGCTTCCTCCTTTCTGTCTCCCTCTGCTGTGTCTTTATTCCTCTTCCCAGTGTCCCTCCCTGATCCATGCCCACTGTGCCCGCTTCCTCCTTTCTGCCTCCTCTGCTGTGTCTTTATTCCTCTTCCCAGTGTCCCTCCCTGATCCATGCCCACTGTGCCCGCTTTCCATGCCCACTGTGCCCGCTTCCTCCTTTCTGCCTCCTCTACTGTGTCTTTATTTCTCTTCCCAGTGTCCCTCCCTGATCCATGCCCACTGTGCCCGCTTCCTCCTTTCTGCCTCCCTCTGCTCTGTCATTATTCCTCTTCCCAGTGTCCCTCCCTGATCCATGCCCACTGTGCCCGCTTCCTCCCTTCTGCCTCCTCTGCTGCGTCTTTATTCATCTTCCCAGTGTCCCTCCCTGATCCATGCCCACTGTGCCCGCTTCCTCCCTTCTGCCTCCTCTGCTGCGTCTTTATTCCTCTTCCCAGTGTCCCTCCTTGATCCATGCCCACTGTGCCCACTTCCTCCTTTCTGCCTCCCTCTGCTGTGTCTTTATTCCTCTTCCCAGTGTCCCTCCCTGATCCATGCCCACTGTGCCCGCTTCCTCCTTTCTGCCTCCCTCTGCTGTGTCTTTATTCCTCTTCCCAGTGTCCCTCCCTGATCCATGCCCACTGTGCCCGCTTCCTCCTTTCTGCCTCCTCTGCTGTGTCTTTATTCCTCTTCTCAGTGTCCCTCCCTGATCCATGCCCACTGTGCCCGCTTTCCATGCCCACTGTGCCCGCTTCCTCCTTTCTGCCTCCTCTACTGTGTCTTTATTTCTCTTCCCAGTGTCCCTCCCTGATCCATGCCCACTGTGCCCGCTTCCTCCTTTCTGCCTCCCTCTGCTCTGTCATTATTCCTCTTCCCAGTGTCCCTCCCTGATCCATGCCCACTGTGCCCGCTTCCTCCCTTCTGCCTCCTCTGCTGCGTCTTTATTCATCTTCCCAGTGTCCCTCCCTGATCCATGCCCACTGTGCCCGCTTCCTCCCTTCTGCCTCCTCTGCTGCGTCTTTATTCCTCTTCCCAGTGTCCCTCCTTGATCCATGCCCACTGTGCCCACTTCCTCCTTTCTGCCTCCCTCTGCTGTGTCTTTATTCCTCTTCCCAGTGTCCCTCCCTGATCCATGCCCACTGTGCCCGCTTCCTCCTTTCTGCCTCCTCTGCTGTGTCTTTATTCCTCTTCCCAGTGTCCCTCCCTGATCCATGCCCACTGTGCCCGCTTCCTCCTTTTTGCCTCCCTCTGCTGTGTCGTTATTCCTCTTCTCATTGTCCCTCCTTGATCCATGCCCACTGTGCCCGCTTCCTCCCTTCTTCCTCCTCTGCTGTGTCTTTATTCCTCTTCCCAGTGTCCCTCCCTGATCCATGCCCACTGTGCCCGCTTCCTCCTTTCTGCCTCCCTCTGCTCTGTCATTATTCCTCTTCCCAGTGTCCCTCCCTGATCCATGCCCACTGTGCCCGCTTCCTCCCTTCTGCCTCCTCTGCTGCGTCTTTATTCCTCTTCCCAGTGTCCCTCCTTGATCCATGCCCACTGTGCCCACTTCCTCCTTTCTGCCTCCCTCTGCTGTGTCTTTATTCCTCTTCCCAGTGTCCCTCCCTGATCCATGCCCACTGTGCCCGCTTCCTCCTTTCTGCCTCCTCTACTGTGTCTTTATTCCTCTTCCCAGTGTCCCTCCCTGATCCATGCCCACTGTGCCCGCTTCCTCCTTTCTGCCTCCCTCTGCTCTGTCATTATTCCTCTTCCCAGTGTCCCTCCCTGATCCATGCCCACTGTGCCCGCTTCCTCCCTTCTGCCTCCTCTGCTGCGTCTTTATTCCTCTTCCCAGTGTCCCTCCCTGATCCATGCCCACTGTGCCCACTTCCTCCTTTCTGCCTCCTCTGCTGCGTCTTTATTCCTCTTCCCAGTGTCCCTCCCTGATCCATGCCCACTGTGCCCGCTTCCTCCTTTCTGCCTCCTCTGCTGTGTCTTTATTCCTCTTCTCAGTGTCCCTCCCTGATCCATGCCCACTGTGCCCGCTTTCCATGCCCACTGTGCCCGCTTCCTCCTTTCTGCCTCCTCTACTGTGTCTTTATTTCTCTTCCCAGTGTCCCTCCCTGATCCATGCCCACTGTGCCCGCTTCCTCCTTTCTGCCTCCCTCTGCTCTGTCATTATTCCTCTTCCCAGTGTCCCTCCCTGATCCATGCCCACTGTGCCCGCTTCCTCCCTTCTGCCTCCTCTGCTGCGTCTTTATTCATCTTCCCAGTGTCCCTCCCTGATCCATGCCCACTGTGCCCGCTTCCTCCCTTCTGCCTCCTCTGCTGCGTCTTTATTCCTCTTCCCAGTGTCCCTCCTTGATCCATGCCCACTGTGCCCACTTCCTCCTTTCTGCCTCCCTCTGCTGTGTCTTTATTCCTCTTCCCAGTGTCCCTCCCTGATCCATGCCCACTGTGCCCGCTTCCTCCTTTCTGCCTCCCTCTGCTGTGTCTTTATTCCTCTTCCCAGTGTCCCTCCCTGATCCATGCCCACTGTGCCCGCTTCCTCCTTTCTGCCTCCTCTGCTGTGTCTTTATTCCTCTTCTCAGTGTCCCTCCCTGATCCATGCCCACTGTGCCCGCTTTCCATGCCCACTGTGCCCGCTTCCTCCTTTCTGCCTCCTCTACTGTGTCTTTATTTCTCTTCCCAGTGTCCCTCCCTGATCCATGCCCACTGTGCCCGCTTCCTCCCTTCTGCCTCCTCTGCTGCGTCTTTATTCCTCTTCCCAGTGTCCCTCCCTGATCCATGCCCACTGTGCCCGCTTCCTCCTTTCTGCCTCCCTCTGCTGTGTCTTTATTCCTCTTCCCAGTGTCCCTCCCTGATCCATGCCCACTGTGCCCGCTTCCTCCTTTCTGCCTCCTCTGCTGTGTCTTTATTCCTCTTCTCAGTGTCCCTCCCTGATCCATGCCCACTGTGCCCGCTTTCCATGCCCACTGTGCCCGCTTCCTCCTTTCTGCCTCCTCTACTGTGTCTTTATTTCTCTTCCCAGTGTCCCTCCCTGATCCATGCCCACTGTGCCCGCTTCCTCCCTTCTGCCTCCTCTGCTGCGTCTTTATTCCTCTTCCCAGTGTCCCTCCCTGATCCATGCCCACTGTGCCCGCTTCCTCCTTTCTGCCTCCCTCTGCTGTGTCTTTATTCCTCTTCCCAGTGTCCCTCCCTGATCCATGCCCACTGTGCCCGCTTCCTCCCTTCTGCCTCCTCTGCTGCGTCTTTATTCCTCTTCCCAGTGTCCCTCCCTGATCCATGCCCACTGTGCCCACTTCCTCCTTTCTGCCTCCCTCTGCTGTGTCTTTATTCCTCTTCCCAGTGTCCCTCCCTGATCCATGCCCACTGTGCCCGCTTCCTCCTTTCTGCCTCCTCTACTGTGTCTTTATTCCTCTTCCCAGTGTCCCTCCCTGATCCATGCCCACTGTGCCCGCTTCCTCCTTTCTGCCTCCCTCTGCTTTTGTCTTGATTCTCACTTTTTTTCATTCTGCACCTTACTACTACCCACTGTACCCACTTTCTGCTGCCCCCTTTCCCGTCTTTAACAGCCCCATCCCAAAAGTCGAAATACCTACCACTTGCACGCTTACAGATGCCATTCACATGGCATCAGCCAATGCGGTTTCAAGCCCACTGGGCAAACCTATTGGAATGCTTGTAGCCCTGGGAACAGCAGGGAATGATGGCAAACATGGCGGTGAGTACAAGGCTACACTGTCAGGGGGATGCACACCAGGGCATCCCAGATCAAGATGCCCAAGTGCTTAGAGGCCAGATGCTCCTCAGGTCTGTTTGGCTTGAGGTCCCCTATAAAACAGGACAAAATCCAGAGTGGCTTTCCCCCCCTGGGCATTCCATTTTGGGGATATGTGAAACCCCCTCGATCACCCATAATAACTCACCTCTTCCCGGTCCATCAGCACATGAGCGGTGTCTTGTCCAGTCAGAACTGTCATTGGGAGGTGGAAGCAGCTGCATCCCCTTCATCCTCAACAAACACTTTATTATAATCCTTTCATCCTGTTTGTCTACATTAATCAAGGAATACTGACATCAAGTTACATTTGAAATGATTGGCCTGTTTTAGGACATCAGCCACAGCTTTTCGTCTTTTTTATATTTTAGGTCTGATGTTCCTCTTTAACTCCCTAATATGTTGATTTTATTTTACCTCCGGCGCTCTCCCGCGTGCCAGTCCGGGGGTCTCCAGCGCCTGCCGTCGCCCTTTAGGCGGCTTTAGTCCTGGCGTCACTTTCATCAGATTTCCGACATCTTTTCAATGATGATATCTTCTGGTGGCAGCATGTTGTCAGATTCTTCCCCAGCTAATTAGCAGTGACGGCTCCACAAAGCTTCCGTGGCGTCTCTCGTCGCCCGCTGTGACGCCCGCCCGGGAACCGCGCGACATCTCGACGCGCTTAGATCGGAGCTGCGGCTCAGATGTGGAGCGATGACATTTTTAGCCCTCAAAGCTGCCTTAAAAAAATGTAGGTGCGCTGCCGCGGTTGGTGACATGGATAATGGATGGATGCTTTGCATGATAGAAATGACACGTCAATGACGGGAAACGTTCTACATATCAGCTTCCCGGGGCCGGAATAGTGTGAGGGAACCCTCAGAGATTGCTTGCCATCCCACAGCACGAGACACGCAAAGCATTGCTCTGTAAGCTATCTACATTCCTATAATAGGCTTAGGGCTGCTTTAGAAAGTGCCACAGCTGATTACGATAGAAACAATTATAATACACAAACTGCTCACTGGCTGTAACAATGTAACACAATGGAGCTCTCAGCAGGGAGCTGGCAGTGCTTTTCAGGATGACTCATCTTGTTTGTTATAGTCCCAGCAGGAGGGAGAGATACCCTGTCCCAAGGTTTTACCTCCCATTCCAGTATATCCTCAGTAACATCCTCGTTGCTGAGTCCTGCTGATTACAATAGAAACTTTTTAGATGAATGAGTTGCTATTTGGCTGTAACAGTGTAACACAATGTAACTATCAGCAGGGAGATGGCAGTGCTTTTCAGAATTACTCACCTTGTTTGTTACAGTCCCAGCAGGAGGGAGAGAAATCCTGTCCTGAGGTTTTACCTCCCATCCCAATATATCCTCAGTAACATCCTCCTTGCTGAGTCCCGCTGATTACAATAGAAACAATTAAGATCAATGAATTACTTTTTGGCTGTAACAATGTAACACTCAGCAGGGTGCTGGTGGTGCTTTTCAGAATTACACATCTTGTTTGTTATAGTCACAGCAGGAGGGAGAGATAGCACGTCCCGAGGTTTTACCTCCCATCCCAGTATATCCTCAATAACATCTTCCTTGTTGAGTCCCGATGATTACAATATTACAATTAAGATGAATGAGTTGCTATTTGGCTGTAACAATGTAACACTCAGCAGGGTGCTGGCGGTGCTTTTCAGAATGATTCATCTTGTTAGTTACAGTCACAGCAGGAGGGAGGGATAATGCATCCCAAGCATTTACCTCCCATCCTAATATACTTCTCTCTCTCTGCTTTGTTGCCTCTGTAACATCCTCCATGCTGAGTCCCGCTGATTACAATAGAAACAATTATGATGAATGAGTTTCTATTTGGCTGTAACAATGTAACACACTCTCAGCAGGGATGACTCATCTTGTTTGTTATAGTCTCAGCAGGAGGGAGAGATAACCTGTTCCGAGGTTTTACCTCCCATCTCAATATATCCTCAGTAACATCGTCCCTGCTGAGTCCCGCTGATTTCAAAAGAAACACAGAAGATAAATGAATTGCTATTTGGCTTAAAAAATGCTCAAAAAATGTAACACAATGTAACTCTCAGCAGGGAGCTGGCAGTGCCTTTCAGAATGACTCATCTTGTTTGTTACAGTCACAGCAGGACGGAGAGATAATGCATCCCCAAGTTTTTACATCCCATCTCAATATACTTCTCTCTCAGCTTTGTCACCTCTGTAACATCCTCCACTGATTACAATAGAAACAATTAAGATAAATTAATTGCTCCTTGGCTGTAACAATGTAACACAATGGAGCTCTCAGCAGGGAGCTGGCAGTGCTTTGCAGGATGACTCAACGTGTTTGTTATAGCCTCAGCAGGAGGGAGAGATAGCCTGTCCCAAGGTTTTACCTCCCATCCTCCTTCCTGAGTCCTGCTGATTAAAATAGAAACAATTAAGATGAATTAGTTGCTATTTGGCTGTAACAATGTAACCCTCAGCAGGGAACTGGCAGTGCTTTTCAGAATGACTCATCTTGTTTGTTACATTCACAGCAGGTGGGAGAGATAGTCCATCCCAAGCTTTTACCTCACATCCTAATATACGTCTCTCTCTGCTTTGTTGCCTATGTAACAGCCTCCATGCTGAGTCCCGCTGATTACAATAGAAACACAGAAGATAAATGAATTGCTATTCGGCTTAAATAATTTAACACAATGTAACTTTCAGCAGGGAGCTGGCAGTGCTTTTCAGAATGACTCATCTTGTTTGTTACAGTCACAGCAGGAGGGAGAAATAGCCCATACCAAGGTTTTACCTCCCATCTCAGTATACATCTCTCTCTGCTTTGTTGCATATGTTACATCCTTCTTGCTGAATCCAGCTGATTACAATAGAAACAATTAAGATTAATGAATTGCTATTTGGCTGTAACAATGTAAAACAATGTAACTCTCAGCAGGGAGCTGGCTGTGCTTTTCAGAATGACTCATCTTGTTTGTTATAGTCTCAGCAGGCGATAGAGATAGCCCATCCCAAGGTTTTACCTCCCATCCCAATAAACGTCTCTCTCATCTTTGTTACCTCTGTAACATCCTCCTTGCTGAGTCCCGCTGATTACAATAGAAACAATTAAGATAAATGAATTGCTATTTGGCTATAACACTGTAACACAATGGAGCTCTCACAAGGGAGTTGACTGCGCTTTTCAGATTGACTCATCTTGTTTGTTATGGTCACAGCAGCAGATGAGAGTTATCCCCATCTCACATCTCACATCCCATCTCAATATACGGCTCCCTGAAGTTTGTCGCCTCTGTACTTAAAATATTGGTTTTGTTGGTTTAGTTACACTTGAGGGATCTTTGGTCTTTCCAGGAGGCTGCTAGCCTTACATCCTTATCCATGGCCAAGCCGTTCCCTATAATCATGAGCCAGGCATCCTACTGTTACATTGTAACAGCGGCGCTTGGTTCATAGCTGGCTGGTATCAGCTGTACTCTCACTGCTGCTGCTTCTTCTCATCTCCTCAGCTAACATTACTTGTATCCCTATCTCTTCAGATAAACTTCCCGATTAATGACTGATGGCGGGACTCCCCTTATAGCAAATTAAACCCTGGGATTTTGCCTATCCCGGTTTTTGTTACCTGCCCCAGGGGCATCCCGAATAGGAATGCCCGGTTGTGCCCCCAGATCACCCAGTACAACTCATCTCTTCCCGGTCCAACGGCACATGCCGGGGCTCTCGTCCAATCAGAGTCGTTTGTATGTGAATGTGAAATGGACTATTGATGGGAGGCGCTGCGAGCCCCTCGACGCATGGCCCCAATTTAGTGTCAAACACTTTATTGAAAGCACATAATACAATGTACAAAGGCCTACGGGGTCCAGTTTCCAGGGCTGGCGAGAGGGGGGCTATTCCCCCCCTCCCAAGACATGAGCAGACTCACTGTTGCTGTTTTAAAGAGGAACAACCACCAAACTGGCTGGCCCTGGACTATTAAGGAGCCCAGGGCCGGCTTATAGCAAATCGTGTTTGAACCTCCCGCAACTGCCCCACAAAAACTAACCTTTCCCGTGCTTCGACAGTGTGGGTAAGCTTTAAACCTGCACCGTCTGTATTGTGTGGCGTCTCCCCTTGTCCTATAGAATAGGAATGCACAACCTGTGTCCCGGGGGCCACATGCGGCCCACACTGCCGGTAGTTGCGGCCCCTGGCATCTCTGCCTACCTCTAGCTCTACCCACCTCATCTCACCTCTTACCACCTCATCTTTTCCCATCTGCCCCCTGCCCACCTCACCTCTTCCTGCCTCATCACTGCCAACCTTACCTCTTGTAGCCTCGCCTATGTTCACCTCACTCTTTCCCACCTCACCTTTAGCCCACTTCTTTGCCCTCTTACCACTGCCCATCTCACCTTTGCTCACCTCACCTGTCCCTGCTTCACCCCTTTCCCACTTCTTTACAATCTCCCCTCTGCTCACCTCACCTTTCCCTGCTTCACCCCTTGCCCACTTCTTTGCCATCTCACCTCTGTTCACCTCTCTTTTCCCTGCTTCACCCCTTTCCCACTTATTTGCTATCTCACCTCTGCTCACCTCACCTTTCTCTGCTTCACCCCTTGCCCACGTCTTTACCATCTCACCTCTGCTCACCTCACCTTCCCCTGCTTCACCCGTTGCCCACGTCTTTACCATCTCACCTCTGCTCACCTCACCTTCCCCTGCTTCACCCGTTGCCCACTTCTTTACCATCTCACCTCTGCTCACCTCACCTTTCCCTGCTTCACCCCTTGCCCACTTCTTTACCGTCTCACCTCTGCTCACCTCACCTTCCCCTGCTTCCCCTGTTGCCCACTTCTTTACCATCTCACCTCTGCTCACCTCACCTTCCCCTGCTTCACCCCTTGCCCACTTCTTTGCCATCTCACCTCTGCTCACCTCACCTTTCCCTGCTTCACCCCTTGCCCACTTCTTTACCGTCTCACCTCTGCTCACCTCACCTTCCCCTGCTTCACCTGTTGCCCACTTCTTTTCCATCTCACCTCTGCTCACCTCACCTTTCCCTGCTTCACCCCTTGCCCACTTCTTTGCCATCTCACCTCTGCTCACCTCACCTTCCCCTGCTTCACCTGTTGCCCACTTCTTTACCGTCTCACCTCTGCTCACCTCACCTTCCCCTGCTTCACCCCTTGCCCACGTCTTTGCTATCTCACCTCTGCTCACCTCACCTTTCCCTGCTTCACCCCTTGCCCACGTCTTTGCCATCTCACCTCTGCTCACCTCACCTTCCCCTGCTTCACCCGTTGCCCACTTCTTTACCATCTCATCTCTGCTCACCTCACCTTTCCCTGCTTCACCCCTTACCCACTTCTTTGCCATCTCACCTCTGCTCACCTCTCCTTTCCCTGCTTCACCCCTTACCCACTTCTTTACCATCTCACCTCTGCTCACCTCTCCTTTCCCTGCTTCACCCCTTACCCACTTCTTTACCATCTCACCTCTGCTCACCTCTCCTTTCCCTGCTTCACCCCTTACCCACTTCTTTACCATCTCACCTCTGCTCCCCTCACCTTTCCCTGCTTCACCCCTTGCCCACTTCTTTACCATCTCACCTCTGCTCACCTCACCTTTCCCTGCTTCACCCCTTGCCCACTTCTTTGCCATCTCACCTCTGCTCACCTCACCTTTCCCTGCTTCACCCCTTGCCCACTTCTTTACCGTCTCACCTCTGCTCACCTCACCTTCCCCTGCTTCACCTGTTGCCCACTTCTTTACCATCTCACCTCTGCTCACCTCACCTTTCCCTGCTTCACCCCTTGCCCACTTCTTTACCGTCTCACCTCTGCTCACCTCACCTTCCCCTGCTTCACCCCTTGCCCACGTCTTTGCTATCTCACCTCTGCTCACCTCACCTTTCCCTGCTTCACCCCTTGCCCACGTCTTTGCCATCTCACCTCTGCTCACCTCACCTTCCCCTGCTTCACCCGTTGCCCACTTCTTTACCATCTCATCTCTGCTCACCTCACCTTTCCCTGCTTCACCCCTTACCCACTTCTTTGCCATCTCACCTCTGCTCACCTCTCCTTTCCCTGCTTCACCCCTTACCCACTTCTTTACCATCTCACCTCTGCTCACCTCTCCTTTCCCTGCTTCACCCCTTACCCACTTCTTTACCATCTCACCTCTGCTCACCTCTCCTTTCCCTGCTTCACCCCTTACCCACTTCTTTGCCATCTCACCTCTGCTCACCTCACCTTCCCCTGCTTCACCCCTTGCCCACTTCTTTACCATCTCACCTCTGCTCACCTCACCTTCCCCTGCTTCACCTGTTGCCCACTTCTTTACCATCTCACCTCTGCTCACCTCACCTTCCCCTGCTTCACCCCTTACCCACTTCTTTACCATCTCACCTCTGCTCACCTCACCTTCCCCTGCTTCACCCCTTGCCCACTTCTTTACCATCTCACCTCTGCTCACCTCTCCTTTCCCTGCTTCACCCCTTACCCACTTCTTTGCCATCTCACCTCTGCTCACCTCTCCTTTCCCTGCTTCACCCCTTACCCACTTCTTTGCCATCTCACCTCTGCTCACCTCACCTTTCCCTGCTTCCCCTGTTGCCCACTTCTTTGCCATCTCACCTCTGCTCACCTCTCCTTTCCCTGCTTCACCCCTTACCCACTTCTTTACCATCTCACCTCTGCTCACCTCACCTTCCCCTGCTTCACCCCTTGCCCACTTCTTTACCATCTCACCTCTGCTCACCTCTCCTTTCCCTGCTTCACCCCTTACCCACTTCTTTGCCATCTCACCTCTGCTCACCTCTCCTTTCCCTGCTTCACCCCTTACCCACTTCTTTGCCATCTCACCTCTGCTCACCTCACCTTTCCCTGCTTCCCCTGTTGCCCACTTCTTTGCCATCTCACCTCTGCTCACCTCTCCTTTTCCTGCTTCACCCCTTGCCCACTTCTTTGCTATCTCACCTCTGCTCACCTCTCCTTTCCCTGCTTCACCCCTTGCCCACTTCTTTGCTATCTCACCTCTGCTCACCTCACCTTTCCCTGCTTCACCCCTTGCCCACTTCTTTACCATCTCACCTCTGCTCACCTCACCTTTCCCTGCTTCACCCCTTGCCCACTTCTTTACCATCTCACCTCTGCTCACCTCACCTTCCCCTGCTTCACCTGTTGCCCACTTCTTTGCCATCTCACCTCTGCTCACCTCTCCTTCCCCTGCTTCACCCCTTGCCCACGTCTTTGCCATCTCACCTCTGCTCACCTCACCTGTCCCTGCTTCACCCCTTTCCCACTTCTTTACCATCTCACCTCTGCTCTCCTCACCACTCCCCAGCTCTGCCCATCTTTTTCTGCCCTCCTACCTCTGCCCACATCTGCATAGAAATAAAAGCATATACAATGCTTTAAGATTAAAGCTCGCCCGCAGTAAACTATTTGCGTTTTCTCTGCTTACATTTTATCTCGGCCCCTTGAAGTGGAAGAATAAGACGATGCGGCCCTTAGACCCAAACATCTTGTGCCCCTCCCCTCCCCGCTATAGGAAGTCCTTTGTTGTGGCATCATCTGAGGTTGTATAATAAACTCTCATTTATCGTCTCAGAAAATCCCGTTTTTCTCTTTCTTAGCGAAGTCTGTAAAAGCATTTATTTGTTTTATTTTTGCTAGAGGCATAAATAATATTTTGCTTGCAAAAGCTTATTCTCCTCGGAGCGCTGCCATAAGAACTTCATGTAGATAAATGGGGCGCAGGTCCCCTCAGAGAGGACGATAGTTATGAGACAAATAATTCACTTTATCATAGACAAGATAATACAACTTATCTGCAAACGAACTCTCTCAAATAAGTGCCGCGCTTCACTGAGGATAAAGGGACCCCATACCTCCCAAGCGTCCCTGATTTGGAGGGACTGTCCCTCTTTTGGGTCCATGTCCCTCTGTCCCTCATTGTTCTCATTTGTCCCTCTTTGAGGTGTAACATGCAGATCTGCAGCAATAAATGATTCATTTGCCTATTCAAAGTGTTTCTATTGTTGTAACTGTTACAATGTATCTCCTATCCATCCCTCAATGAGGGGTCGTGGCTTCATCCATCCCTCAATGAGGGTGTGTGGTTTCATCTGTCCCTCAATGAGAGGGCGTGGCTTCATCTATCCCTCAATGAGGGGGCGTGGTTTCATCCATCCCTCAATGAGGGTGTGTGGCTTCATCTATCCCTCAATGAGGGTGTGTGGCTTCATTAACATATTGTCCCTCTTTGAGGTGTAACATGCAGATCTCCTATCCATCCCTCAATGAGAGGGTGTGGCTTCATCTATCCCTCAATGAGGGGGCGTGGCTTCATATATCCCTCAATAAGGGGGCGTGGCTTCATCTATCCCTCAATGAGGGGGCGTGGCTTCACATCATCTTCAATGAGGAGGTGTGGCTTCATTAACATATTGTCCCTCTTTCAGGTGTAACATGCAGATCTCATTTGCCTATTCAAGGTGTTTCTATTGTTGTAACTGTTACAATGTATCTCATATCCATCCCTCAATGAGGGGGCGTGGTTTCACCCATTACTCAATGAGAGAGCGTGGCTTCATCTATCCCTCAATGAGGGGGCGTGGCTTCATCTATCTCTCAATGAGGGGGCGTGGCTTCATTCATCCCTCAATGAGGGGGCGTGGCTTCATTTACATATTGCCCCTCTTTGAGCAGTAACGTGCAGATCTGCAGCAATAAATGATTAATTTGCCAATTCAAAGTGTTTCTATTGTTGTAACTGTTACAATGTATCTTCTATCCGGAACTCGGAGCAAGGCATGGACGCAACAACTCTCACTCGGTCACTTAACCTGTTTCTAAACATAGGGCTCTATTCATCAAGCCATAGCGACAGGTAACGACTGGCAGCGATGGGTAACAACAGGTAGCGTCTGGTGAACGCCGGGCGTTGTACGCAATACCACAATTATCAAAGCGAATCTGCTGAGCGACTCTAACAGCGACACGTAGCGACCAATTCATCATCACAGACGGCTCACCGTATATTGCCGGCGCTGTGGCTTCCAGAGCCTGTTATTACCTGTCGCTATCTGTCGCTCTCCCATATATTTCGATGGACGATCCTTTTCTTCTCTTTAAACAGGGTTTTATTTTATTCAATTTTTTTCTTTTAATTATCAAATAATTGTGTCACCTCTCATGACCTAGAAAATGTCTTTTTTGAAACTTTTTTTGAATTATAATATTTTTATGCAGAATTGTCCTGACATGTCTGGTATTAAAGTGTTCATGTTACAATGTAATAACAATGTCATTCCATGTGTTTTCACTTTATTACTGGTGTATACGTGTTCAAATACAGACTTTAATCACACAGCGTCGGGCGCTCTGGGCTACAACGACCCGATTTTGAGCGCCGGCGCTGTGTGAGGCTGTTTTTTTGATGAATATGGTGTGAGTCGGTCGCACTTAGCTGGCGTTACCGTTCGCTCCCATACAGCGTTGTACTGGTGTTAGAGCAACTAACACTAAAGGACTGGAGGGCAGCTAGTCCGACTTTACCCTATCCACAGGAGCACCACTCAAATTACTATTCAAAGCAAAAAATTAAATGATTTTAATAGAAATGACATATGCACAACACACAATACAAAAAACCGACAAGTTAAAAACACTGCAAATCCCCTAATGCTTCCAGTGCTACCAGAGCGCTGATAAGCAATGATATCTGGGAAGCTCCACAAGTATAAACATGATCGGAACTAAAAAGAAATATTTTGTGCCGGCACAAAAACCTTATATAACGATACAAAAAACTACCCAACTAATGTGCTAAATAATAATAAAGAGGCAGTGCATACATTACAGAGCTATTATCACAAGGGACCAATTAATCATTAAAAATAATAATCTCTGCATCAATAGTAAAAAATACGAATAATGATAATGATAACGAACACACATATATATATATATATATATATATATATATATATATATATATATATGTAAATGTGACTATAATGCAGCTATAATACAACTGGTCATGAATACAAACATGACCCAACCTGTTCCTTATCGCTATCTCCTAATCTAACTATGACACCCAACCTATTCCTAGCCTGAATTTCTAATCTCACTGTGACACCCAAACTATCACCTAAACCCTATTCTAACTCCTAACTAATATTATTCCTAATAAATCCTGGAAGTCTCCGTAAAGCCTAAGGTCTCTTGTGTCCAGTTCTCCCATGTTGATGTGCAGAGCACCCGTTAAAGCGGACCAAAACCCACACTTTAAACTAGAATCCCCTGAATTGCTCCCCCCCCCCCATGAACAGTACAACAAGTAAGGGTTCCCACACACCTTATGAAATGCCCAGTATAATAAGTGGCACCACCAACTACCGTGTTTCCCCGAAAGTAAGACAGTGTCTTACTTTCTTTTTATCCCCAAAAGCCCCACTATGTCTTACTTTCGGGGTATGTCTTATATTATCTGCCCCCCGCAGCAGCACTCGCCTCGGAGCCGGACTCTCAGCTGCAACGAAACGAGCTCCGGCAAACACAGCCGTAAAGCGCAACGCCGGCTGTCGCGAGCTCCGGCAAACACAGCCGTAAAGCGAAACGCCGTCTGTCACGAGCTCCGGCAAACACAGCCGTAAAGCGCAACGCCGTCTGTCACGAGCTCCGGCAAACACAGCCGTAAAGCGCAACGCCGTCTGTCACGAGCTCCGGCAAACACAGCCGTAAAGCGCAACGCCGTCTGTCACGAGCTCCGGCAAACACAGCCGTAAAGCGCAACGCCGTCTGTCACGAGCTCCGGCAAACACAGCCGTAAAGCGCAACGCCGGCTGTCACGAGCTCCGGCAAACACAGCCGTAAAGCGCAACGCCGGCTGTCGCGAGCTCCGGCAAACACAGCCGTAAAGCGCAACGCCGGCTGTCGCGAGCTCCGGCAAACACAGCCGTAAAGCGCAA
The DNA here is from genome assembly GCA_027917425.1 of Gastrophryne carolinensis. Lineage (NCBI taxonomy): Eukaryota > Metazoa > Chordata > Amphibia > Anura > Microhylidae > Gastrophryne > Gastrophryne carolinensis. Next base: position 484,224,710 of record CM051237.1, on the reverse strand, counting down.
CGCCGGCTGTCGCGAGCTCCCCGAACGAGGGTGACCCAGCGAGTCACGTGATCGAGAGCCCCCGCCCACCATCATTGTTGAGGGCAAGTGGGTGTATCCGAGCTTCGATCAGAGGGAAATGGCAGACGCGGCGACGTATGGAGAGGGGGGCGGTGCGGACGTGGGCAGGAGGCGGCGCGCAGCTACCGGTAGATGAGAGGGAGGCGGCAATACCCCCGTGTTTTCCCGAAAGTAAGACATATGTCTGTACGGCTTATATTAGCCGCCCCCTCTGAAACTCCCGATACGTCTTACAATCGGGGGTGTCATACTATCGGGGAAACACGGTAAGTAACAAATATATCCACAGAAATTTTTATTTACTTGTACATAACCACAAAGGACAATACAGCACAATAGACAATGTTAAAATACATATACACTATCGACCCCGGGGGGCGCCAGTATTACATCCCCATATAAATACACCATAATAACATTGTACAATAAGAAACTGGCTGGAACACATGAAACTAATACATATCAGCAAAAAATATCCATAATGTGCAATCCCCAAAGGGACCTGTTCTTCATTCAATACCAAAATGTGCAAATAGTGCAATGTAACTTCTCATAAACTACTATCCGATAAAGTGCATATGCAATAGAGATATCCCAATGAAATATACAGACCAGCCGGGGTAGGTGGAAAAGACATACAACAAATAATTATATATAATACAAACCCAATGGACCTCCCCCCGCCAAATGCCCGCCAACGCGTGTCGTGGCGAGGACCTGTCACTTCCTCAGGGCGAATATAACATATTGCTATGTGTGGCAACGATGTCATAGCCTAAGCAATGAACGATTACGTGTCATCTTAAAGAGAGGGACAGCGAAATAAACAATGTTCCAGGACCATTCGAAAAGCGAAAATATCTATTTTTAGTTCCACACTTTCAAGGAGCACAAAATTGTATAATATTAAAAACCCATATAAACACATTGGATAATGAGAGGAGGGGTCACTTATACACCCGAACTGAATAAAACTCCCACCAAGCTTGTGGTTTCTTCTCCTAGTAGAAATAAAATCCAGTGATGACAGGTTTAGTGTTATCAGGGGTGACAGAGCCTGTCACCCGATTTCCTCTTCCTTCCATTAATAAAAATAAAAAACATGCCTGGCTGGATATTTCTTGATGCCGGGTGTATAAGTGACCTCTGCTCCCGCCATCCAGCGTATCTATATGGATTTTTATTATTGGGCCATTTTTTTCGCGATAGTGCTCCTTTAAGAAGGGAATATCGGAAGGATATTTGGCTGGCAGGCTGATTCATCACTAACGCCAGGTAGCGACAGATGAGCGTCTGTAGCAGGCATTTCAGAGCGTCCACTATTAGTCGCTGTGCTCGGCCGTGGTTCACTAGTTCAGAGCGACTCTGTGCATTAATGATGAAAACATTGTGGGGAGTCACTATATGATCAGTACAGCACTATATGGGAGCGAATGTTAGCGACTAGTCAGTGCGACCGACTCACAGCATATTCATCGAAAAAACAGCCTCACACACCTCCGGCGCTAAAAAAATGCTTCGCTGTAGCCCAGAGCGCCGGAGGCTGTGTGATTAAAGGTTGTTTTTTAACATGTATCCACCACTAACAAATGAAAACATATGGAATTACATCGTCATAACATTGTGACATGAGCACATTAATGCCAGACCTGTAATGTCAATTCTGCATAAATATATAAAAAGTGAAAAAAAAGTGTAAAAAAATGGCTTTTCCGAGCCCAGGAGAGGTCACAACATTATTTGAGATTATTTAAAAAAAAATTAATTAATTAATAATTAATAAAAACCCCCTGTTTGAAGAGAATTAAAAAGAATGTCCATTGAAATGTATGGGAGAGCGACAGGTAGCGAGAGGTGGCACTCTGCAAGGCTGAACGCCGGCGCTGTACGCTTAGGCTGGGATGAATCGGACGCTACATGGCGCTGTTCTAGTCGCTCACCAGATTTGGCTTCATAAATGTGTAATTGCGTGCTGTCTCCGTTGTTCACCAGACGCTACTTGACGCTACCTGCCGCTGTACAGGCACTACCTGGCGCTATAAAAAATGAGGATTGGGTGCACACTGGTAATCTAAGCTGCGGTGGGTGCAGTGACCGGGGTATCCCACACCCCATATACAATAGAGAAAAACTTGAAAGGTCAGCCCTCCATAAAATGTAACTTTGAATGAAGTCCTTTAAAAGTATGATCCAATACAGATACAGCAGCAAAACATAAAAATCAAATCCCAACAGCCCTCTTACGCGTTTCGGACGCTGTTTGGTCCTTATTCATAGAGCTACCTGGCTCTATCCCTTCATGAATAAGGCCCTTAATGTATTTGTTGCTTTAACTCTTTCCGTTAATGAGAACCAAAGCCCGGGACTGTGCTCTTGCTCTGCAGGTTGCCCATGTACAGTAGCCATAGGCCTGTAAAGCGCGGCGCGCTCCGTGGTCTCCCCTTTTGGCGGGCAAGTAGGAGCCTCCTGAATCTAGAAATGACGCGAAGCTTCAGAGCTTGAGAACTATGGAAATGAGCTAATAGAGATATGACACCGAGATGATTGATTTACTGCCAGTAAAGGTTTTTCATAAATAATTGATGGCTACATCGGGCCGATCCTGACTGATAAATGGAGGTACAGAGGTGAATGATGAAGAGCCTGATATTTCATTATTACCGCTAATCACTATTAATAAGAGCCCGGCGAACAATTATTCAAGTTAATTCATTGCTGTCTCTTTACCTGTCTGCTGCTCTGCAAAATCTCTCTCAGAATTCTGCATCTGCTGAACCAGATCTGCACCGGATTACGGGAAACCAGATGGCAATGGCACGTGTCTACGCCCCTGCATCCCTCGCTTATCATCCAAGCACAACATGTTCACCGCCTGGGACATCTATAGGTCTCTCAAGCACAAGGTGAGTAAGCGCTGAAACACACCGGCAACACATATCGGTAAAAAGTGTCCAAAGAAAGTAATAAACTATCAGATGCATCATTAATGAGCATATTTCAGTCTGGTTGATATTCCCACATTTCTAGAGGTCATCTCCAGTTTGCTGGTTATCCACAATCTTTTGGAGGTCATCTCCAGTTTGCTGGTTATCCACAATCTTTTGGAGGTCATCCCCAGTTTAGCATGGCCTCCAAAAGATTGAAAGTATCCATCAAACTGGAGTATGACCACCAAAAGATTGAAGCTATCCACCAAACCGGGGATGACCTCCAAAAGATTGAAAGTATCCATCAAACTGGAGTATAACCACCAAAAGATTGAAGCTATCCACCAAACTGGGGATGACCTCCAAAAGATTGAAACTATCCACCAAACTGGGGATGACCTCCAAAAGATTGAAACTATCCACCAAACTGGGGATGACCTCCAAAAGATTGAAACTATCCACCAAACTGGGGATGACCTCCAAAAAAATGAAACTATCCACCAAACTGGGGATGGCCTCCAAAAGACTGAAACTATCCACCAAACTGGGAATGACCTCCAAAAGATTGGAACTATCCACCAAACTGGGGATGACCTCCAAATGATTGTAACTATCCATCAAACTGGAGTATGACCATCGGAAGAATTAAGGTATCCTGCAAACTGGAGTATGGCCTCCAAAAGATTGAAACTATCCACCAATCTGGGGATGGCCTCCAAACGATTACAAGTTTTGGAGATGACCTCCAAAGGATTGAAACTATCCACCAAATTGGGTATGACTTTCAAAAGATCGAAACTATCCACCAAACTGGGGATGACCTCCAAAAGACTGAAACTATCCACCAAACTGGGGATGACCTCTAAAAGATTGAGACTATCCACCAAACTGAGGATGACGTCCAAACTGGGGATGGCCTCCAAAAGTTTGGAACTATCCACCAAACTGGGGATGACCTCCAAAGGATTGTAACTATCCACCAAATTGGGTATGACCTCCAAAAGATCTAAACTATCCACCAAACTGGGGATGACCTCCAAAAGATTGTAACTATCCAACAAACTGGGGATGAACTCCAAAACATTGTAACTATCCACCAAATTGGGTATGACCTCCAAAAGATCGAAACTATCCACCAAACTAGAGATGACCTCCAAAAGATTGTAACTATCCAACAAACTGGGGATGACCTCCAAAAGATTGTAACTATCCACCAAACTGGGGATGACCTCTAAAAGATTGAGACTATCCACCAAACTGAGGAGGAGCTTCAAAAGATTGAAACTATCCACCAAACTGGGGATGACCTCCAAAAGACTGAAACTATCCACCAAAGTCCAAACTGGGATTAGTTTCAAACTTTTGGAGGTCATTCCCCAGTTTGGTGGATAATTTCAATCTTTGGAGGTCATCCCCAGTTTGATGGATAGTTTCAATCTTTTGGAGGTCATCCCCAGTTTGATGGATAGTTTCAATCTTTTGGAGGTCATCTCCAGTTTGGTGGATAGGTTCAATCTTTTGGAGGTCATCCCCAGTTTGGTGCATAGTCTCAATCTTTTGGAGGTCATCCCCAGTTTGGTGGATAATTTCAATCTTTTGGGGTCATACTCCAGTTTTGTGGATAGTTTCAATCTTTTGCAGCTCATCCTCAGTTTGGTGCATAGTCTCAATCTTTTGGAGGTCATCCCCAGTTTGGTGGATAGTTTCAATCTTTTGGAGGTCATCCCCAGTTTGGTGGATAGTTTCAATCTTTTGGAGGTCATCCCCAGTTTGGTGGATAGTTTCAATCTTTTGGGGGTCTTCCCCAGTTTGGTGGATAGTCCCAATCTTTTGGAGGTCATACTCCAGTTTGGTGGATAGTTTCAATCTTTTGGAGGTCGTCCCTGGTTTGGTGGATAGTTTCAATCTTTTGGAGGTCATCCCCAGTTTGGTGGATGGTTTCAATCTTTTGGCGGTCATTCCCGGTTTGGTGGATAGTTTCAATCGTTTGGAGGTCATCTCCAGTTTGGTGGATAGTTCAATCGTTTGGAGGTCATCTCCAGTTTGGTGGATAGTTTCAAGCGTTTGGAGGTCATTCCCAGTTTGGTGGATAGTTAAAATCTTTCGGAGGTCATCCCCAGTTTGGTGGATAGTTTCAATCGTTTGCAGGTCATCTCCAGTTTAGTGGATAGTTTCACTCGTTTTGAGGTCATCTCCAGTTTAGTGGATAGTTTCAATCTTTTGGAGGTCATCCCCAGTTTGGTGAATAGTTTTAATCTTTGAAGGTCATACCCAGTTTGGTGGATAGTTTCAATCTTTTGAAGGTCATTCCCAGTTTGGTGGATAATTTCAATCGTTTGGAGTTCATCTCCAGTTTAGTGGATAGTGTCAATCTTTTGGTGGTCATCCCCAGTTTGGTGAATAGTTTTAATCTTTTGGAGGTCATACCCTGTTTGGTGGATAGTTTCAATATTTTGGAGGTCATCCCCAGTTTGGTGGATAGTTTTAATCTTTTAGTGGTCATCCCCAGTTTGGTGGATAGTCTCAATCTTTTGGGGTCATCCCCAGTTTGGTGGATAGTTTTAATCTTTTGGAGGTCATCCCCAGTTTGGTGGATAGTCTCAATCTTTTGGGGTCATCCCCAGTTTGGTGGATAGTTTCAATCTTTTGGAGGTCATCCCCAGTTTGGTGGATAGTTTTAATCTTTTAGTGGTCATCCCCAGTTTGGTGGATAGTTTCAATCTTTTGGAGGTCATCCCCAGTTTGGTGGATAGTTTCAATCTTTTGGAGGTCACCCCCAGTTTGGTGGATAGTTTTAATCTTTTAGTGGTCATCCCCAGTTTGGTGGATAGTCTCAATCATTTGGAGGTCTTCCCCAGTTTGGTGGATAGTCTCAATCTTTCGGAGGTCATCCCCAGTTTGGTGGATAGTTTCAATCTTTTGGTAGTCATCCCCAGTTTGGTGGATAGTTTCAAGCTTCTGGCGGTAATACTCCAGTTTGGTGGATAGTTTCAATCTTTTGGGGGTAATCCCCGGTATGGTGGATAGTTCAAATCTTTTGGAGGTCATCCCCAGTTTGGTGGGTAGTTTCAAACTTTTGGTGGTCATACTTCCCTTTGGTGGATGGTTTCAAACTTTTAGTGATCATACTCCAGTTTGGTGGATAGTTTCAATCTTTTGGAGGTCATTCCCAGTTTCGTGGATAGCTTCAATCTTTTGGAGGTCATCCTCAGTTTGTTGGATAGTTCAAATCTTTTGGTGGTCATCCCCAGTTTGGTGGATAGTTTGAATCTTTTGGAGGTCATCCCCAGTTTGGTGGATAGTTTTAATCTTTTAGTGGTCATCCCCAGTTTGGTGGATAGTTTCAATCTTTTGGACGTCATCCCCAGTTTGGTGGATAGTTTCAATCTTTTGGAGGTCACCCCCAGTTTGGTGGATAGTTTTAATCTTTTAGTGGTCATCCCCAGTTTGGTGGATAGTCTCAATCATTTGGAGGTCTTCCCCAGTTTGGTGGATAGTCTCAATCTTTCGGAGGTCATCCCCAGTTTGGTGGATAGTTTCAATCTTTTGGTAGTCATCCCCAGTTTGGTGGATAGTTTCAAGCTTCTGGCGGTAATACTCCAGTTTGGTGGATAGTTTCAATCTTTTGGGGGTAATCCCCGGTATGGTGGATAGTTCAAATCTTTTGGAGGTCATCCCCAGTTTGGTGGGTAGTTTCAAACTTTTGGTGGTCATACTTCCCTTTGGTGGATGGTTTCAAACTTTTAGTGATCATACTCCAGTTTGGTGGATAGTTTCAATCTTTTGGAGGTCATTCCCAGTTTGGTGGATAGTTTTAATCTTTTGAAGGTCATCCCCAGTTTCGTGGATAGCTTCAATCTTTTGGAGGTCATCCTCAGTTTGTTGGATAGTTCAAATCTTTTGGTGGTCATCCCCAGTTTGGTGGATAGTTTGAATCTTTTGGAGGTCATCCCCAGTTTGGTGGATAGTTTTAATCTTTTAGTGGTCATCCCCAGTTTGGTGGATAGTTTCAATCTTTTGGACGTCATCCCCAGTTTGGTGGATAGTTTCAATCTTTTGGAGGTCACCCCCAGTTTGGTGGATAGTTTTAATCTTTTAGTGGTCATCCCCAGTTTGGTGGATAGTCTCAATCATTTGGAGGTCTTCCCCAGTTTGGTGGATAGTCTCAATCTTTCGGAGGTCATCCCCAGTTTGGTGGATAGTTTCAATCTTTTGGTAGTCATCCCCAGTTTGGTGGATAGTTTCAAGCTTCTGGCGGTAATACTCCAGTTTGGTGGATAGTTTCAATCTTTTGGGGGTAATCCCCGGTATGGTGGATAGTTCAAATCTTTTGGAGGTCATCCCCAGTTTGGTGGGTAGTTTCAAACTTTTGGTAGTCATACTTCCCTTTGGTGGATGGTTTCAAACTTTTGGTGATCATACTCCAGTTTGGTGGATAGTTTCAATCTTTTGGAGGTCATTCCCAGTTTGGTGGATAGTTTTAATCTTTTGAAGGTCATCCCCAGTTTCGTGGATAGCTTCAATCTTTTGGAGGTCATCCTCAGTTTGTTGGATAGTTCAAATCTTTTGGTGGTCATCCCCAGTTTGGTGGATAGTTTCAATCTTTTGCAGGTCACCCCCAGTTTGGTGGATAGTTTCAAGCTTCTGGTGGTCATACTCCAGTTTGATGGATACTTTCAATCTTTTGGAGGTCATCCCCAGTTTGGTGGATAGTTTCAATATTTTTTAGGTCATCCCAAGTTTGGTAGATAATTTCAATCTTTTGGAGGTCATCCCCAGTTTGATGGATAGTTTCAATCTTTTGCAGGTCACCCCCAGTTTGGTGGATAGTTTCAAGCTTCTGGTGGTCATACACCAGTTTGGTGGATAGTTTCAATTTCTTGGAGGTCATCCCCAGTTTGGTAGATAATTTCAATCTTTTGGAGGTCATCCCCAGTTTGGTGGATAGTTTCAATCTTTTGGTGGTCATACTACAGTTTGGTGGATAGTTTCAATCTTTTGGTGGTCATCCCCAGTTTGGTGGATAGTTTCAATCATTTGGAGGTCATCTCCAGTTTGGTGGATAGTCTCAATCTTTTACAGGTGACCCCCATTTTGGTGAATAGTTTCAAGCTTCTGGTGGTCATACGCCAGTTTGGTGGATAGTCTCAATCTTTTGGTGGTCACCCCCAGCTTGGTGGATAGTTTCAATCTTTTGGAGGTCATCCCCAGTTTTGTAGATAGTTTCAATCTTTTGGAGGTCATCCCCAGTTTGGTGGATAGTCTCAATCTTTTGGGGGTCGTCCCCAGTTTGGTGGATAGTCTCAATCTTTTGGGGGTAATCCCCGGTTTAATGGATAGTTCAAATCTTTTGGAGGTCATCCCCAGTTTGATGGATAGTTTAAATCTTTTGCAGGTCACCCCCAGTTTGGTGGATAGTTTCAAGCTTCTGGTGGTCATACTCCAGTTTGATGGATACTTTCAATCCTTTGGAGGTCATCCCCAGTTTGGTGGATAGTTTCAATCTTTTGGAGGTCGTCCCCAGTTTGGTGGATAGTTTCGATCTTTTGGAGGTCATCCCCAGTTTGATGGATAGTTTCAATCTTTTGGAGGTCGTTCCCAGTTTGGTGGATAGTTTCAATGTTTTGGAGGTCGTCACCAGTTTGGTGGATAGTTTCGATGTTTTGGAGGTCGTCCCCAGTTTGGTGGATAGTTTCAATGTTTTGGAGGTCGTCACCAGTTTGGTGGATAGTTTCGATGTTTTGGAGGTCGTCCCCAGTTTGGTGGACATCCATTTTATGGAGGTCATTCCATGTCTGGTCATTATTCACAATCAGTGTTGGATGTGCCCAGCAGAGCACCGGATGATTCTCCAGTGGGCCCCATTCACTAACCCAGGACCACTATCAGGACACAAGATCCATCACTAAAACTGTGTTTCTGAGTTTGTCAGTCCTTCTGGAGGTTACATTTGTTTTTTTGGTCCATAAACATCAGATCCGCCCCCCCCCGACACAGGGGAAATAATGATGGCACTTCGAGTTTGCTGCTGAGGCAAATAGATCTATCTGTGTAGTGCCCCATGTGGACACCAGGAGCCGATAAAACTGTGGATTCAAGACCCACCCTGACTGATGAATCTGAGAACTGCTAAAGAAATCCGCTGCTGAATTTAGGGACCCCTTTAAGTTGACTCCCGAGAGAGATCTGATCCTGACATGCAGAGGCATCGGAAAGGTCTGAGCCTGACAGTAAATAGGCCACTGTTAGTAAATAGGCCAGCTCAATGCAAAGCAGCAGCTGCAAAAGCTTAAAGTCATCCTTTAGGCAAAAGACAAAGCTGAACATATTAAACTTACCTATCAATGAAGTTCTCTAAGTTTTGCTTTTCTCTTCTGCTCCAAACGTCCTTTCCTTCCACCTGCACTTCCAGTTTCACTTTCTGCTCATCGTCCGTCAGTGCTCAAACGAAGTCCCTTCCCCTCTGTCTGTGTCTGTCCAGCTCTGCTCCTCCCCAGCAAGCTCCAGCCACGGCGTCATTGGGCTGTGAGAACGCACACAGCAAAGGAAGCTGTGAATGGACTGTGCATGCTCGCAGCCCAATGACGCACCGGAGCCTGAGGTCACGCTGGCAGGGAAGGGAGGGAGGGTGGGCGTGGCCTGGAGCCTGCTGGGGAGGAGCAGAGCTGGACAAACGCAGACTGAGGGGAAGGAAGTTTGTGTGAGCGCTGAGGGGAAGGGAGTTTGTTTGAGCGCTGAGGGATGACGAGCAGAAAGTAAAACCGGAAGTGCAGGGGAAGAAGCTGTCAGAAAGGACGTTTGGAGCAAAAGAGAAAAGCGAAACCCAGCGGACTTCATTGATTGGTCAGTTTACTGTGCTCAACTCTGTCTTTTGCCTAAAGTATGACTTTAAATGATGTGGGTACAAAACAAGCCCCACACTGGACCGAGCGCATATAGGTCACAGAAACATAGGCAGGTGACAGCAGAAGGAGACCATACGGTCCACCTAGTCTGCCCTTATGTATATACTGTATGTTCCTTTGTATGTTATGTGTATACTGTATGTTCTCTGTATCTTATGTATATACTGTATGTTCTCTGTATCTTATGTGTATACTGTATGTTCTCTGTATCTTATGTGTATACTGTATGTTCTCTGTATCTTATGTATATACTGTATGTTCTCTGTATCTTATGTGTATACTGTATGTTCTCTGTATCTTATGTGTATAATGTATGTTCTCTGTATCTTATGTATATACTGTATGTTCTATGTATCTTATGTGTACACTGTATGTTCTCTGTATCTTATGTATATACTGTATGTTCTCTATATCTTATGTATATACTGTATATTCTCTGTATCTTATGTGTATACTGTGTGTTCTCTGTATCTTATGTATATACTGTATGTTCTCTGTATCTTATGTATATACTGTATGTTCTCTGTATCTTATGTATATACTGTATGTTCTCTATATCTTATGTATATACTGTATATTCTCTGTATCTTATGTGTATACTGTATGTTCTATGTATCTTATGTATATACTGTATGTTCTATGTATCTTATGTGTATACTGTATGTTCTCTGTATCTTATGTGTATATTGTATGTTCTCTGTATCTTATGTTTATACTGAAAGTTCTCTATATCTTATGTGTATACTGTATGTTCTCTGTATCTTATGTATATACTGTATATTCTCTGTATCTTATGTGTATACTGTGTGTTCTCTGTATCTTATGTATATACTGTATATTCTCTGTATCTTATGTGTATACTGTGTGTTCTCTGTATCTTATGTATATACTGTATGTTCTCTATATCTTATGTATATACTGTATATTCTCTGTATCTTATGTGTATACTGTGTGTTCTCTGTATCTTATGTATATACTGTATGTTCTCTGTATCTTATGTATATACTGTATGTTCTCTGTATCTTATGTATATACTGTGTGTTCTCTATATCTTATGTATATACTGTATATTCTCTGTATCTTATGTGTATACTGTGTGTTCTCTGTATCGTATGTATATACTGTATGTTCTATGTATCTTATGTGTATACTGTATGTTCTCTGTATCTTATGTGTATATTGTATGTTCTCTGTATCTTATGTTTATACTGAAAGTTCTCTATATCTTATGTGTATACTGTATGTTCTCTGTATCTTATGTATATACTGTATATTCTCTGTATCTTATGTGTATACTGTGTGTTCTCTGTATCTTATGTATATACTGTATATTCTCTGTATCTTATGTGTATACTGTGTGTTCTCTGTATCTTATGTATATACTGTATGTTCTCTATATCTTATGTATATACTGTATATTCTCTGTATCTTATGTGTATACTGTGTGTTCTCTGTATCTTATGTATATACTGTATGTTCTCTGTATCTTATGTATATACTGTATGTTCTCTGTATCTTATGTATATACTGTATGTTCTCTGTATCTTATGTGTATACTGTATGTTCTCTGTATCTTATGCATATACTGTATGTTCTCTGTATCTTATGTATATACTGTATGTTCTCTGTATCTTATGTATATACTGTATGTTCTCTGTATACTGTATGTTCTCTGTATTTTATGTGTATACTGTATGGTCTTTGTATCTTATGTGTATACTGTATGTTCTCTGTATCTTATGTATATACTGTATGTTCTCTGTATCGTATGTATATACTGCATGTTCTATGTATCTTATGTGTATACTGTATGGTCTTTGTATCTTATGTGTATACTGTATGTTCTCTGTATACTGTATGTTCTCTGTATCTTATGTATATACTGTATGTTCTCTGTATACTGTATGTTCTCTGTATGTTATGTATATACTGTATGTTCTCTGTATCTTATGTATATACTGCATGTTCTATGTATCTTATGTATATACTGTATGTTCTCTGTATCTTATGTATATACTGTATGTTCTCTGTATACTGTATGTTCTCTGTATCTTATGTGTATACTGTATGTTCTCTGTATCTTATGTGTATACTGTATGTTCTATGTATCTTATGTATATACTGTATGTTCTCTGTATCTTATGTATATACTGTATGTTCTCTGTATACTGTATGTTCTCTGTATCTTATGTGTATACTGTATGTTCTCTGTATCTTATGTGTATACTGTATGTTCTATGTATCTTATGTATATACTGTATGTTCTCTGTATCTTATGTATATACTGTATGTTCTCTGTATACTGTATGTTCTCTGTATCTTATGTATATACTGTATATTCTCTGTATCTTATGTGTATACTGTATGTTCTATGTATCTTATGTATATACTGTATGTTCTCTGTATACTGTATGTTCTCTGTATCTTATGTATATACTGTATGTTCTCTGTATCTTATGTGTATACTGTATGTTCTCTGTATCTTATGTATATACTGTATGTTCTCTGTATACTGTATGTTCTATGTATCTTATGTATATACTGTATGTTCTATGTATCTTATGTATATACTGTATGTTCTCTGTATCTTATGTATATACTGTATGTTCTCTGTATCTTATGTGTATACTGTATGTTCTCTGTATCTTATGTATATACTGTATGTTCTCTGTATCTTATGTATATACTGTATATTCTCTGTATCTTATGTGTATACTGTGTGTTCTCTGTATCTTATGTATATACTGTATGTTCTCTATATCTTATGTATATACTGTATATTCTCTGTATCTTATGTGTATACTGTGTGTTCTCTGTATCTTATGTATATACTGTATGTTCTCTGTATCTTATGTATATACTGTATGTTCTCTGTATCTTATGCGTATACTGTATGTTCTCTGTATCTTATGCATATACTGTATGTTCTCTGTATCTTATGTATATACTGTATGTTCTCTGTATCTTATGTATATACTGTATGTTCTCTGTATACTGTATGTTCTCTGTATTTTATGTGTATACTGTATGGTCTTTGTATCTTATGTGTATACTGTATGTTCTCTGTATCTTATGTATATACTGCATGTTCTATGTATCTTATGTGTATACTGTATGGTCTTTGTATCTTATGTGTATACTGTATGTTCTCTGTATACTGTATGTTCTCTGTATCTTATGTATATACTGTATGTTCTCTGTATACTGTATGTTCTCTGTATGTTATGTATATACTGCATGTTCTATGTATCTTATGTGTATACTGTATGGTCTTTGTATCTTATGTGTATACTGTATGTTCTCTGTATCTTATGTATATACTGCATGTTCTATGTATCTTATGTGTATACTGTATGGTCTTTGTATCTTATGTGTATACTGTATGTTCTCTGTATACTGTATGTTCTCTGTATCTTATGTATATACTGCATGTTCTATGTATCTTATGTATATACTGTATGTTCTCTGTATCTTATGTATATACTGTATGTTCTCTGTATACTGTATGTTCTCTGTATCTTATGTATATACTGTATATTCTCTGTATCTTATGTGTATACTGTATGTTCTCTGTATCTTATGTATATACTGCATGTTCTATGTATCTTATGTATATACTGTATGTTCTCTGTATCTTATGTATATACTGTATGTTCTCTGTATACTGTATGTTCTATGTATCTTATGTATATACTGTATGTTCTATGTATCTTATGTATATACTGTATGTTCTCTGTATCTTATGTATATACTGTATGTTCTCTGTATCTTATGTGTATACTGTATGTTCTCTGTATCTTATGTGTATACTGTATGTTCTCTGTATCTTATGTATATACTGTATGTTCTCTGTATCTTATGTATATACTGTATGTTCTCTGTATCTTATGTGTATACTGTATGTTCTCTGTATCTTATGTGTATACTGTATGTTCTCTGTATCTTATGTGTATATACTGTATGTTCTCTGTATCTTATGTGTATACTGTATGTTCTCTGTATCTTATGTATATACTGTATGTTCTCTGTATCTTATGTATATACTGTATGTTCTCTGTATCTTATGTGTATACTGTATGTTCTCTGTATCTTATGTGTATACTGTATGTTCTCTGTATCTTATGTATATACTGTATGTTCTCTGTATCTTATGTATATACTGTATGTTCTCTGTATCTTATGTGTATACTGTATGTTCTCTGTATCTTATGTATATACTGTATGTTCTCTGTATCTTATGTGTATACTGTATGTTCTCTGTATCTTATGTGTATACTGTATGTTCTCTGTATCTTATGTATATACTGTATGTTCTCTGTATCTTATGTATATACTGTATGTTCTCTGTATCTTATGTGTATACTGTATGTTCTCTGTATCTTATGTATATACTGTATGTTCTCTGTATCTTATGTATATACTGTATGTTCTCTGTATCTTATGTGTATACTGTATGTTCTCTGTATCTTATGTGTATACTGTATGTTCTCTGTATCTTATGTATATACTGTATGTTCTCTGTATCTTATGTATATACTGTATGTTGTCTGTATCTTATGTGTATACTGTATGTTCTCTGTATCTTATGTGTACACTGCATGTTCTCTGTATCTTATGTGTATACTGTATGTTCTCTGTATCTTATGTATATACTGTATGCTCTCTGTATCTTATGTATATACTGTATGCTCTCTGTATCTTATGTATATACTGTATGTTCTCTGTATCTTATGTGTATACTGTATGTTCTCTTTATCTTATGTGTATACTGTATGTTCTCTGTATCTTAGGATAGATGGAGGCTTATCCCAGCAATGTGCTCATTCACTTACTGTCCATTTTCCAACCACCTCTGCTGGAAGTTTGTTCCCGGCATCTACTACACTTTCTGTAACATAATATTTTCTAACATTGCTCCTGATCTTTTCCCCGACCAGCTTCAGGTTGGGCCCCTTGTTCTATCATTAAGTCTCTTCCCTCCTGAACCGTATTCCCTCCTGTCACATATATAAAGGTCTCCATCATGTCCCCCCTCTTTCCTCCAGACTGTACAGATTAAGTTCTTTAAGTCTCTCCTGATAAGTTTTAAGTTTAAGTCCTTCCACCATTTTTGTTGCCGGCCTTTGGACCCGTTCTATTTGAATAATGTCTTTTTGCAGGGGAGGTCTCCAGAACTGCACACAGTATTCTAGCTGTGGCCTCACCAGGGCTCTATACAGCGGCATCACAACCTCCCTCTTCCTACTGGTGATGCCTCGAGCTATGCAGCCGAGCATCCTGCTTGCTTTCCCCACTGCCTGACAGTGTAGCGAAAAGCAAACAGGATGCTCGGCTGCATAGCTCGAGGCATCACCAGGTCCAGACCAATGCATGTACCTAAAACCGAAAAAAGGTTTCCTGCATTGCAGTTTACATTCTGCGCTTTGCGAGGATTGAACGCCGGGCGATGTGGCTCTTAGGTGTCGCGGGGTGAATGTGCAGCGACAGGGGCCGGCGCGGGTGATTCTATTAGTAGTGGCTCCGGGCTGCGCGGCTCCTCTGCTATAATTAAAGATCTGGAGTCACTTTTATAAGATGCGACAGTCTCATTTCACAGCCGTCAGCGAAGAGGATAGAAATCTCTGTGTCCGGAACCTTCCGCTGTGGGATGAGCCAGGTTATAATGTTTGTAATAGCAAACTTTAAAGCAGACCAAAACCCACCGAGCTTGTGAAATAAATGTGTTCCCTTATCTAGAAATGGATATTTTCACCTACAAAATTTTCCTAGAACAGATTGTAAGATTGTACACTCAGTCATTGCATAGGCGCCGCAATGACATCATCGCCACTCACTGCAATGGCGATGAATGGAGGAGGCGGAGCTTAACAGCTACAACAAGCAGCCTTAGCGGGGAGCCAGGAAAAATGCCAACAAGGTGCTTCTCATGGGCGGAGCAATTCAGGGAAGGCTCGATAAAAATGGGTTTTGGTCTATATAGATATATATGGGATAGATAGATAGATAGATAGATAGATAGATAGATAGATAGATAGATAGATAGATATGAGGTAGATAGATAGATAGATAGATAGATAGATATGGGATAGATAGATAGATAGATAGATAGATAGATAGATAGATAGATAGATATGGGATAGATAGATATGAGGTAGATAGATAGATAGATAGATATGGGATAGATAGATATGAGATAGATAGATAGATAGATAGATAGACAGATAGATAGATAGATAGATAGATAGATAGATATGAGATAGATAGATAGATAGATAGATAGATAGATATGGGATAGATAGATATGAGGTAGATAGATAGATAGATAGATATGAGATAGATAGATAGATAGATAGATAGATAGATAGATAGATAGATAGATATGAGATAGATAGATAGATAGATAGATAGATAGATAGATATGGGATAGATAGATAGATAGATAGATAGATAGATAGATAGATAGATAGATAGATATGGGATAGATAGATAGATAGATAGATAGATAGATAGATAGATAGATAGATCTGGGATAGATAGATAGATAGATATGGGATAGATAGATAGATAGATAGATAGATAGATAGATAGATAGATAGATATGGGATAGATAGATATGAGATAGATAGATAGATAGATAGATATGGGATAGATAGATAGATAGATAGATAGATAGATAGATAGATATGGGATAGATAGATAGATAGATAGATAGATATGAGATAGATAGATAGATAGATAGATAGATAGATAGGAGATAGATAGATAGATAGATAGATAGATAGATAGATAGATAGATATTGGATAGATAGATAGATATGAGATAGATAGATAGATAGATAGATAGATAGATAGATAGATAGATATGGGATAGATAGATAGATAGATAGAT